>JAFJYI010000275.1:600000-1047286 GCA_019022655.1 Acacia acuminata | reverse complement strand
TAATATGAACAATCAAAATTAGATTTGAGTTATGTGCAATGGTGATGAGTTGTTGGTGCTCATCAGTCTATTTAGTAGCGAAATTGGTTTTATGATATGTAAGCATAGAAGGAAGGATCTTAGCTCTCTTAAATGGCATGCTCCAATTGCATAAAGTGGTTTTTTTTTTTTTTTGGGGGGGGGGGGGGGGGGCGAAGGCTTATATGTGAATAGAATCAAAAAGGGGACCATACAATCACGTGTGAACACAGTCCGTAAAGAATCGAGACAACCAGTATGTATCAAAAAAAAATCCAGACAACCAATAAAAATACAGGAAGATGAGAGGCCCTCTATAGCTAGTACGTCTGCGAAGCCATTCATAACGGCGGGGAATATCCAATTGCATAAAGTTGTAATACGGCACGTTCAAGCCATAAAAAATCCCACAAGTTAAAGCCCAATTGTTAATTTTTTTTTTTTGATAATAAAAAAGTTTTGGAGGGTTCGACATCGGTCCCCACTGAAGACGCCGGCGATGGAAGATCTCTATGAGCACTTGCGGGGACTTACGGATGAGTCTCAAAGGGATCCAGAAGCTGACGTACGGAGGATCGAGCCGCACGACCGTTTAAGGCCTAGTCCGGATCACTTCATCTATGCCAACTCTCATTGGCACCCAATTGTTAATTGGAACATCTGAACAATTGTTTTTTTTTTTTTTTTTTGGGCTCAAATGAATAATTTGTTTAATGTACTTTGTAATGGCATATGGTACTTTATTAAATAAGGCCCAAATAGTCATCGTGAGTTCATCAGTAATAAGTTATAAAGCCCAAACTACCAAGATTGTGATAATGTAAGGGAAATTTAGAGCAAATGACCTAGAAGAAATGATATTAATTGCATTACATTAAAAAAAAAAAATATATCTAAATTTAAAATACTATAAATTGTTGATAACTAAACCCTTATAACTACTAGAACACTATATGCCGCGTGCACAATGAGTAGATTATTGATACAAGACAATACAATATACTATCCACCTTCTAAGAAATGTTTTTAGTCTCTTTTATAAGGATCATTTGATAGTTTTAAGAAGTATTAAATATTTTTTTTATATGCTCATGTTTAATAAGGATAGAGAGGAGAGTAAAAATTAATATGATATAATTAATTAAAGGAAATAGATTAAACAATTTATAATCTTTAATGGAGTATTTGCAATAGTATTATTAGGCTAAATGTAGGATTTAAAAAATAGATTATATGTGGCTATAATTTTAAAAGAACCCCCGAAGAGTTGAAAAGAAAAAGGAAGCATGAAGAGAGGTCCTTGCATGGACCAATTCTTAATAACAAGTCAAGTCTATAACAACTTTATTTTTTATATAATTTTAAGAGTTAATATAATGTTTAGTTCTTATAGTTTATCTCATTGTTGTTTTTATCTTTATAATTTTAATTTATAGATTTTGGTCTTCTCAAGTTGATTGATCACAAACGCTACAAGGAAAGGCCGATTGGACCCGTGATTAACATGATTATAATTTAAAAATAAAAAGGCCAATCTTCAAACCATCTAGGCAAGCTTTTTGGCCAATTGCGTAACAAGAGAAGTGCACGAAGCCGACGGCTAGTCCAAGAGGTAGGTGGCGGTCCGAAAGCATCTTCAAAAGATTCTCGGTCGGTGACGGCCGAGGGAATCAGGGGGTCCTTTCCTATCGGATCGACTTTAGCGGACGTGAGCGAGCCACAATGGGATGGGGCTTTGAACAGGACGGACCGGGGAAATGAAAAAAAAATTTGGGGAATAAACCTAGATGTTTATATAATTACATTAAGTCCTATAAAAGTTTTAATAATTTCATTTTAGTCCCTCTATGAACACTTTTAATGGAGACTAAAGTGAAAATTTTAAAAATTTTATGAGGCCGAAATATAATTTTCTAAAATTATCGGTTACACTCTATAATTTTGGGGGGGTGCGGGGGGCTACCCCCGGACCCCCATGTAGGTCCATCCGGCTTTGGATGATCTGTGAGGGCGTATATATAGTTTTAGTGCAATATGTTAATGCCAAAATTGTACAGAAAGTGAGTAACTGGTAGCAACAGTATGGTACAATTGAGAGGTACTTATTTTGCTTAATTTCGAGGAAGCAACTAATGAAACGTGATATTCTTTTAGTAATTTACCTCTATGCTTAAGATAACTCAAGATAACGTAATGAACATATTACCCTGTTTCTTCAATAGGCATATTTTTGTAGATTGCTTGAAGCTTTCTCATCTAAAAAACAAAAAATTATTAGGGAAAATTAATGTTTGGAAAAATTAGAATGAAAGATTTAGAAAAAAAGATATTTATAGAGAATGACCTTAAAAATTGTAATTATTTAGAAGAATTAAATATAAAATTAAAAGTACTAAAATACCCTCAACAAAATATTATGTATTCTCTTCTCCATTTTATTTTTTAAAACTAATATAAAATTCTAAGTTTTATTAAATTAAACAATAGTTTTCTCAATTTTCATTTTTCACAACTTGAATATATATCTATGGAAAAAAATGCATTCTTCAATTTATAAAAGTTATAATTTTTAAGAATCAACAAAAATTTTAATTAAAAGTGGAATTATATAATTTTAATAAAAGTCAAGGTCGGTTATAATTTATCATATATGTTAAATTAAGAAAGCTTGTATGTTTTATTTTTGTTTTAGAATCAATTTATGTGGGTTAAAATAAAAAGATATAATCATATTATGATGGACAGTTTTAGTTTTAATTTTAGTTATTTTTTTTAATTATGAATTTAAGAGATAATATGGGAGTTTTGATTATGGGTAATTTAGTAATTTTTAATTTATATTATGATGTTCAATCCTTCAAAGTAATTAAAATTTTTATGGTCCTTTATAATAAATATTATTTTTTTTCTAAGTCCTTTATTTTCATTTTCACTTAGTCTTTTAATCCCCAACTTTTAACTCAATTATGACTCAGTCCTCCAACTACAACTCGCTATGTCTCTAAACTTTTAACTTGATTAAAACGGTCTTTCATCTTCATCTTCTGTTATTTAATAAATCAATCCTTGTCATACACAACTCATCTTGACACATCATGCATTCATCTTACATGGCAAAAGTCGGCTAGCGATGTGGCTCCAAAAAACTACGTTTCATTTCATATAGATTGCCCACGATCCCTGTTTTCTTCTTGCCATTTTATTCCTCCTCCTCAAAATCATCCCTAAGGCGATTAGGTAGAAGCTCAAAACCTGCAGAAATAGAATGACTAGGATTGTGTAGCGCTCTCACCTCATGCTTGCGTAGTTAGATGGCATTTTTCTCCTCCTTAATTTCAAACCACTTACAGCACTGAGTCCAGACAAAATTACAACAAGAGACTAGCCAACACGCAGACTCAAGACTCTAGAAGGTGTGTTGTGTAGCCCCTCCGCCTAAAAACCATGAGACCTTAACCCACTAAAATCAAAACAGAGAATATATCAACACATGTACTCACAAAAACAAAAACAGGGCATAAATGAATGGGTGATGTGTCAGGATGAGTTGTGTATGGCAAGGATATGATTAATTTATTAAATAACAAAAGAAGGATTGAGTTTTGACGGAATTAAAAGTTTAGGGACTAAGTGATAGCAAGTCATAGATGGAAGGCTGAGTTATGCTTGAGTTAATAGTTGAAGACTAAAAGATTATTTTTTTCCAAAAAAATTTAAAAAATTTCCACAAAATTAAAATCACATGTCCAATCAACTTGCACAATGAGCAACCCATATCAACAAACTTGAGTAATAAAACCTTAGGATCCAAAAACTATATTTTAAAGCTATAAGAACCAAAATTAAAATGAGGGTAAACCATGAGGTCCAAACATTTTATTAATCCTAATTTTAATTTCATTTCTTTTAAATTTTTGGCAGAATTTAAATTTAAAAGATTAATTTAAATTACTTTGCATTAACGTTATACAAAATTATCGCATTGCATGGCTAACAATATTGTCAATGTACGGAGCTATAAATAGTACTCAATTAATAGTAGCTCCTACAAGCATAGCTAACTGCTACTTTTTGAGATATTGTTTAAAACCACTTAATTTGCAATTAAAATTGGAATAATGCAATATAAGTCTTTTTGAAATTAAGTACTAAACAACCCTCAAAGACGCAAATCAACCACATTAATTAGGCAATAACACGTTAGTTAATATAATCTCATTGCAACAACAAAGAAATTCAAACAGCAGCTTCAACTTTTTCTTGGAGACACTGCCAGGACCGAATGGAGGTGACACAGCAACACTGTTCATTGTCTTCCTTCCTTCATCACTGAACCAAGGGAGCCGACGGGATCAATCCCCATCTTCGTCTTCATCAGAAGGATGAGCGAGAACCAAAGCTGAAAGAGAGACTGACGGAAACCATTGTTGCAGAGGCATAAGAGAGATTGACGATGATCTTGAAAGGAGTGTAGAGAAGTTGGAGGGCATCGTTCACTCTTCTGGTTTTCTTCTCCAACAATGGGAGTTAGATGGAGTTGGGAGATCAGAAGAACTGTTCACGCCGTCAACAATTGTTGTTTTCTCCATTTGATCTTGACGTCAACAGTGAGAACTGGATTGGAGTCGG
This sequence comes from Acacia acuminata, assembly GCA_019022655.1. NCBI lineage: Eukaryota > Viridiplantae > Streptophyta > Magnoliopsida > Fabales > Fabaceae > Acacia > Acacia acuminata. Next base: position 1,042,639 of record JAFJYI010000275.1, on the reverse strand, counting down.
AGATTTGGTTTGCAAGTTCTTATTTTCCTTCTTATGTCTTCTATTCTAGTTATTGATTTTGCTGTGATGAATGGGATTAAAATCATGTGTGGCTAAACTTTTCTAGTCAACCTAGAGGACCTATGATCTTATTTGGGTTTTAAAGATTATTCCCACTAATTAATTTTGCTTAATTTTATTTCAATTTATTTAATCTTATTTTTATTGTTATTGCTTAGTGATTTACTTTGGGGATTTAGGATTGAAATTAACGAAGGGAATCTTAAATTGACCTTTGAAAGACCTAGCTATCACTCAGAGGGGGGTGAATTGGGTGTTTGATAAAACTTTAGGAACTTTGAATTTCTTTTCGAAACTTACTGAAGGCAGTTTGAATGACAATAATAATTGATAAAGCAATAGTCAGTCATTCAAACATGTATGGACATTCAGATATATATGCTGGAAATATAAGAGATAAGGAAGAGAATATGCAAGCTGATTTATACGGGTTCGGCCCAATCCTTGACCTACGTCCGGTCCCAAGCTTCGCTTGAGATTTTCAATCCACTATCTTCTTTCAACTTGATTACACATTCTGTACTTGAAGTAATCCTCTCACTAGGATTCACTCCCCTTACATCTCTTGTAATCAATACACCTACTTGACTACACACTTTGTACTCGAAGTAATCCTCTTCCTAGGATTCACTCCCCTTACAAGCTCTAATCAATACGATGTGTTTTCCACTCAAGATCACCCAATCTTGAGTAACTCTTAGATAGAATGTTTACAGATAAATCTTCTCTCTCAGAAGTGAATGAATAAACACTGAAGTACAATATAAATCATTTCACTCTTTATGATGAACTATACAAGCATTGAGAACGAGAGATCATGTGAGCTAAATGTAGGATTCAGAATATCAGCATTTCGCCAGTGCAAGCTCTTCTCATCATTATCTCTCTTTTGAATGCTTATTCTTTTATAGCTAATGAAGAATATTGAGCAATTCTTCCAGATTTGAATATGACCGTTGGAGTGTATATGAACGTTGGAAAATATTACCGTTGGGATAATTTGAATTCTGTTCGTTGAAGCTTATGTCCCTTGGAGCATTTCACTGTTTTAGACATTTGAATCCATTGGAGAACATTACAGTTTATCATTCAACTTCATTTCTTCAAGTTCCTTGTTGAATTCAATCTTCTATGCCATTTCTGAAAATCTGCAGAAACTCATTCTTCATGCTTGTGACAGATTTTGATTTCTATCAAGTTTGATGTAATCTCAAACTTTAATCACCCGAAACTTATACACAAATGATGTTAAGAAGTAGTATAAGTTCTTTCAGAATTCATCTAGATGTTCTTGATGAGAATCCAGAATCTAGACGCGGTGATTTTCTGATGCAGAGAGAGTAACTCGAGTTATTCCATGTGACTCGAGTTGTTTTAAATGCCAGAAGCTTTCTGTTTGAATTCTAACTCGAGTTGTCGTCTGTAACTCGAGTTGTCCCTTTGTTTCAAACTTCTGGATACTTTTTGTCTACATTGTAACTCGAGTTATCCTTAGTAACTCGAGTTGCCAAAGTGACTAATTGCTCTGCGCCTTCTTGAGTAACTCGAGTTGTTGGTCATAACTCGAGTTGCATTAAATTCCCACAATTGTCGATTATTCTCGTGTCGTCGACTCGAGTTAGTGGACCTGACCTGAGTTGGAATCTCTTCTCAATATTATCTCTTCTCTTCTACCTTTCTAATTGATTTTGATTCGAGTTTCCAATCCAAACTTGATTTATCCAAACTCGATTAACAACTCATTCAAAATCTCATTGTATGTTGAGCGCTTTTGAACCATCTTGAACTTACTGTAACTTTCAAAGGCCATAGCTCCTTGAATATATCTCAAAATATAGAAAATGACCTATCCACAGAACTCTCTTTATGTCCTTTTTCAAATGCCGTTGGTTTCAGCTCATTTAGATGTGTGGTTTGTGAGTTACACTCAAAATACCAAAGCTATGTCTGAACTGTGGCATGAATTGTAGTGTCAACTTCTACAATTCATAGATCTCTCATCTAAACTCCTTTAGGCTTCAATTTTATATCAAAATTATGCATTGGGAGTTTAGTTTCATATGCCACTGGTTTCATCTCAATCCGATTCCTAGTTTGGGAGATATCGTTGAATTACCAGATCTCGCTAGTTGAAATGCGAAACAGAGTAGAACAGAGGTGCTGAAAATCACTGGTAACTCGAGTTGTTAAGTGGTAACTCGAGTTACTCCTGTCTGAAAATGTTTTTTAACTCGAGTTATCATACATAACTCGAGTTGGGTCAGTCCAAAAACCCAGAAACACTGTAGCGAAGCACTCTAACTCAAGTTGGACCCCATAACTCGAGTTGGATCATTCTGAACCTTATATTTCCTTATTTTTAACTCTAATTTGAGTCATTCCAACTTCCATTTGATCATGGAGACTTCTAGGAGTAATTTTAGAACTTGGATAATGATATCTTCATTTCATTCAGCAAGTTGTTCCATTTTCCATCTCCTATCTTGATCATTCTTCATCATTTAGCTTGGGCTCATCATTCTCTTCGACTTCTACTTTCTTCAATATCTCCTATTCTTTTCTTCTCCTAATCATTCTATACTTCATATCTACATTAAATATAAGAATTAGTGCAAGTAGAATGTAAATATAGTATGCAACCTTTTTGCTCTTAAGAATGACATCTATATAAGACATCATCAAAACTAATCATAACCAACAACCTTGAGATTAAATAATGTGGAATTAGATTGTAATCTAATTTGCATCTAGGATAGACATATACCTAAAAGCTTTGCATAATCAAATTAGAGAGAGTTTGATCTAATTTGCACCTTATTTAGTTGTGTGAAACATTACATAATTAATTGAGGTAGGTATATAAATGGACCGACATGCATTTATAAATATTAATACTCTAAATTAGTGATTAAGTTAAGTTGAAATTAATTTAGTGGGGATAAAATCTAAGAACAAACAAGGGATTTGTGACTTTAGGTTGACTTTCTTGATAGTGGAATTTGCTCTTGTGAAAAGTCTTTGCTATTATAATTTTCTTATGTTTATTGAATTTATTTCTACTCATTTTGAAAACAATTTTGATTTATTAAACTTAAACGAAATAAGGAAATTTATTACCTAATCACTAGCTGAATTAATGAGTCTCTGTGTGATGACCTTGATTTGCCACTTATTATTTTCATGACTCGTATACTTATGGTGCTTCATTGAAAATTTGGTAGCATAAAAAACATTAATACTTTCAAATTATTTTCGTTATATTTGTGGCTTTAGATTCTGTTTGATGTCTTGTTGTAGAGCATGATTGGCCGAAATATGTTGGAATTCCATCTTAGAAGGCTTGGGTATTTGGAGCTGAAGAAACCATTACTTCACATCCAAATGTAGAAGAAAACTTCAAGATCAGTAACTGCTTATTAATTCCAAAAATAGTCCTTGTGATCTCTTCAAACTCACTTGGTTTTAGAAAATTAAAGCTTTGTATTAAAAGAATGCAAAGCTAAGGTTTAATTTACCAACCTTCATGTCCAATATGGCACTACAAAAAAACTGATTGTTCGCGATCATATAAAACCACAACAAAAAACATAATTCGTAGCACTTTCAAGCCAAACCGCTACATATTTGTAATGGGAACATTCGTGCCAAGGCATGCGCTGATTGGGGACGAAAGTTGTAGCGGTCATAACAAAATAACTGCTACAACATATGATGCCAAATTAGTAGCGGTTTGTTTGTAGCAGTTCATTTCAATACACCGCTACAAAAAATGGTGCAATGAAGGTGCATTATGGTGCAAATGGTTTGACAGTTTTTTAAAGCAGTTATTCCTTAAAATTACTACAGAATGAAAAGACAAAAAAAAATTTATAGCGAGTACATAAAACCATTACGGAATGTCATGGTGGACGAGGTAGGGTTTCATGTTTTGTAGCGGTTCTTCCTCCAAAACCGCTACTGAGAATGGAAAGAGTCAATCACATTGTAGCGATTAAGTTGAACTGCTACAAAATGCCATGGTAGATGAGGTAGGATTTCATTTTTTGTAGCAGTTTTCTGCAAAACCGCTACAAATTGCAAAGAGTCAATCACATTTGTAGGGATCACGTGGAACCACTACATAATGTCACGGTGGACGAGGTAGGGTTTTATTTTTTGTAGCAATTTGTGTAGCGGTTTCTTTTAAATCGCTACAAAATGTTAATTTTTGTAGTGGTTTTGTCATAAAACCGCCTTTAAAGCCACGCCTCCGCCAAACAGTAATCCATGCAAAATTTCATTCCCACCGCTCAAATTTCATTCTCTTGCGCTCTCTTGTGACATTTAGCTGCAACATTTACGAATTATGTCTTCTATGAAAGACCTGGCTATCACCCAAGAGGGGGTGAATTGAGTGTCTGATTAAAAACTTGATACTTTGAAAATCTTTTGCATTTTCTAAATCAACAATTAGATATTCAAATAAAGATGTACTAGAAATATAAGAGATAAGGGAAGCAAATATGCAAACTGTAATTTATACTAGTTCGGCCCAATCCTTGACCTACGTCCAGTTATCTTCTTTCAACTTGATTACACGTTCTGTACTTGAAGTAATCCTCTCATTAGGATTCACTCTCCCTTACAAACTGTAATCAATACGCTCACTTGATTACACACTCTGTACTCTGCTTCCAAATGTTTACATAGTTTATCATAGAGAGTGAGATGATTTGTATTGTATTTCAGTGTTTATTCATTCACTTCTTAGAGAGAAGATTTATTGTAAACATCCTACCATACCACCTGAGAGTTACTCAAGATTGTGTGATCAAGAGGGTAAATAATATGAAGATCAGAGTATGAGCATTTTGAAGATGTAGGCTTGTGTCTTGTTCTTTCTGTCTTGTTTTATAGATATGTTGGATAAAGAAATATAGTCGTTAGACTCAGATGGAACTAGCCGTTAAAACTTTGTTTTCTGAACCAGCTATGACATCAGCATTTACTTTACCCTTGATATTCAGTTTAACAACCTTTGATCATCTGAAATATTTACACAAATGATATAAATAATGTTAAGAAGTATAAGTCATTTGGGTAATCATCTGGATGTTCTTGATGAGAAACAAGATTTTCGACACAGTGATTTTCTGAAGCAGAGACGTAAACTCGAGTTTGCATTTGAAAACTCGAGTTTCCTTTTGTTTGTCGAAGGCTGGATTTCTCTCTGACTGAGTCAAACTCGAGTTTGTTACTTAATGACTTGAGTTTGATGTTTGCTTTACTCTAGATTGTTCTCTGTCTTATCTAAACTCGAGTTTCCCACTAATAGACTCTAGTTTGATTCTCTCCAAAACCATCACTTGCTCTTTGCCTTCTGTAAACTCAAGTTTGATATTTACAAACTCGAGTTTACAAGTCGTTATGCCTTTGTTTGCTCTCCAACATAGAGTTTGGACTTTGTTGTGCGTTTTTGCAACTTCTTGAACTGACTATTAACTTTCGAAGGCCATATCTCCTTCGTGTGAACTCTATTTTAGTCCGTTCAAATCTTGATGGAAATCCCTTTGAGTCTAATTTCATATGCCACCAATTTCAGCTCAATCGGATTTGTAGTTTGTGAAATACACTCAAAACATTGAAGCTTGGTTTGCTGTGCAGCGTGGATTTCACTATCAATGTCAACAATTTATAGCTCCTTGATCTGAACTCCTTTGGGCGTGTATTTCTAAGGCCAGTTTGGTACTTAACCAAATTATGATAGACCATAAGTTTAAAGTCCATAGCAATAGGAATAGGTACCCACTGATCAAGATGGGGGATGACTAGAAGAATCGGAAAGGTCGTCTTTACAACTCATGAATAAGGATGAGACGATTCCTCTACAGTAGCTGATCGATAGGGTGCCAAGGGACTCACAACTAACAACTGAGGCATCACATCAATAAATTTCTCCTAGCCTATTCACACTGGTCAGTCTTACGATGATGAGCAATAATTCTTGCCTCAGAGACACATCAGGTTTATTATGTCGAGGATGAGAGGCACAAGGATTGGAATATGGTGGTTAACTTAAAGGCTCGGGACCTTTACGATATGGGCAATGGTTATAACATTACCTATAGTTCTAGCCCGCTAGTTTTAAAAACTTCTTCCCAGATGGCGATGACAATTTACCTATATTTCAGTGAGTTTTTTAAGCTATGCTTTATGAAATAATATTTAATTTAAGTTTAATTCGTGTTGAAATATATTAAACTCACAACTAACATTTTCTCTACACATTTTTTTGTACGGATGGCAACGAATATTGATTTAAAAAATTATTCTTATGATAACATATTAATTTGTATAATCCTCTATTTTTTTATAAAAAAAAAAACCAACAGAACATTTGTAGCGGTTTTATAACAGCCAAAAAATAAACCCAATAGCTACAAATATACAAACCGCTGCAAACACCGTTGCATCAACCGCTATAAACAACGTCATCTCAACCGCTATAAGTGTTACACAAATATTCTTATAAACACCCTAACCACACCCCATTTTATAAACTTCATCATCTCTTCCCACCTACATTTTCTCCGTTTTCTCTTCTCTGTCAACATTTTCTAAAGAGGTTAAGTGCGAGATCAAGCGGATAAAATATGATGAACATTTCTCTAAAAATCTTTCTTTTTTTTCCTTCTAACTCTCTAATACTAATTATTTTTTATTCACAATTTTAAGCATCTTGTTCAACATTCCTTCTATTTTCATGTACATTAATTTCATAATCAAAATTTTTATTATTAATATTTAAATTATCGGTTAATCAATAAAATAATCCAAAACGACCCATTCATTTTTTTTTAAATTTTTGTTGTTGTTGTTTGTAGCAGTTTTTTCTTACTTGCTATAGATTTTGACATATAAATTTCACCGGACATTTGTAGCCGTTTTACAACTGCGACAATATTGGATGAATTTTTTTTTTTAAAAAGGCACAAAATATTTTTTCTCAAAATTGGCAAGAAAGGTTTGTAATGGTTGTCAAACCGCTACATACTAATTTCAAACTTTTGGCACCTTTTTTGAAATTGTATCCAATTCTATAGCGGTTAAGGAACTGCTACAAAATGTTGCCGCCAATTTTAAAAATTTCATTGTAGCGGTTAGTTATCCGCTACAAACATGGATTCTTTCATATTGTAGAGGTTAGTAATCTGCTACAATTTCTTAACACACGACGTCATCTCAGTCTCATTTGGTAGCGGTGATGGCAAACCGCTATAATTACAACAGCGATTAAGTTACATGTAGTAATGATTTTTAAAAACCGCTACAAAGTTGCTTGCGGTGGTGTGGTTGTAGCGATTGTTCTAACTACTACTAATGTTGTTTGTAATGATTAAAACCGCTATAAATACATCATTTTAAGCGCTACAAATGGTCTTTTTAAAAAAAAAAAAAAAGTGTGGGCTAATCATGGGTATGATATAAGCACCCAATATTCAAGAACGCTTGCTCTCAAAGTAGACTTTGTCGGTACCTTTCATTAATCTGTCATAGCCCCCCCAAAAAAAGCCCTTGTTAAAACAATGTTCTTCCTCTTTGAAAATTTGTATATGGTCTTTTTTCTTCTATTGAACTAACAATAGCATTACCTTATGGTTATGTTACGATCTGCGGAGTCACATAATTTCTATTCTTGCTTCAATTTTATAGTTACAAATGCTTGTCCTCAAGCAAAAGAAAGAGAATTCATTATTTGAAATGAAAGAACATTGATTATGAAATTCCAAAACAGAGAGCAATACACTATCACATTTAGATCATGTCATCAAGTTTTATTCAAGTTAATGTCTGATAAGAATGGTTCACTAAGCCAACAGCCTTAAACAATTGTAATAATATCTTAACATCCCATGATCAAAGGATCTACAAGTAATAAGTTCAACCATAAGATTAGTAAAAGAATATTACACTACTCAGTTTCTCTAGAAAAATTCAAATGCCCCCTTAACCAAGCTATTCATTTAATTTAATAAGGATCCTCAGGTAGGAAATAAATCAATTCATTTTCTCTCTCTTTTCTCCTTCTTTTTTTTCCTTGAGCTGTGGTAGGTCCCCTTTTGACGCAACCTTACATATGGACGATGCAACCCCAGTTACTCAGTCTCCAACAGGCACTTCAAGAAGAGTTTAGCCTAACTCATAATCCTCTTTGACTTTACCATTTGACGTGAGTGCCAACAATGGTGATGAAGTGCCCCCGGTTACAAAGTAAAGTCTAGAGAAGTCATTGGAGTTGTGTTTCTAATTCTTTTTTTTTTTCACCTGAGTCATTTTCCTAAACAAAAGTTTTACTTAGCCAACAAAGGTGATCATCTCACTGCCTAAATAAATCATGTAGCAAAATATTCATAAACTAATAATCTGTTGATTTATTACAAACTACTCCCTATTCTCATTTTCCATCTCAAGATTGATACACAAATTCAAGGCTTAAAGGCTTAGTTGAAACATTCTTTACTATTTTAATTTTTGACTTGATAATATTTTCAAAGATGGGAAAGGCTCAAAGTCAAGGTCAATCCTAAACAATGCAAACATTTTAAATAAAAATTCTTTTTAAGTGTATAAGGACAAGCACAATCGGGAAAAAAAAAATCATATCCCTCCCCCACACTTAAATCAAGCATTCTCCTCAATGTTGCAAAAATCAATGAAGAGGGAAAGGAACTAGTACTCCCCTACTTTAGAACTTCATCTCGATGTGGAGTTCTTCCTCTAGTACCATCCATGATGTTTCAAATTTTGAGGAGGGAGAAAGTGCACAAGCAAGACTTTGCAGCAAAAAGAGAGGTGATCACCTTTAAACCTAAATATCAATGAAAGAAAGAAAGAAAATAACAACAACAACAACAACAATAATAAAATATGTGAGCAAAATCAATGGGTTGCCTCCCAAGAAGTACTAAATTTACAGTCTTCAGCCAAACTTCTCAAAACAAACCACTAATCATAAGTATCAAATACCTCAATTAGCTTGTCTTCACTCCTTTTCAAGCAACAAGATGTCACACACAAAAATTGATCATTCGAGTTAATTACTTATACTTTATTAATCAGAGACAATCGTAGATTACAAGCTTTTACTAAATTCAAATAAAGCACAACATGCACATCCTTGGAAACAGATTTATGAGCTTCCAAAAATTTAGAGCATCCCACAAAATCCACTTGACTCTCATAATTAAGAGTCAACAATTCAATAAAGAGTTATGAACGACAACTCTTGGGATATCCACATCAAATTGATCATCAAAATTACAAACCTTAGGCTCCACAACCGAAACCTCTTCTAGACATCCACTATTCTCGTCAAAATCAATTTCAAGCTCACAATCACTTTCTATGTTATCCATAGTCTCATGCAATTTCACACCTTCAACTTTCTCACAATAATCATTATCAGCATAAGAAGTGCTCATCAAGCTTAAAGAAATAGTTTCAAGAGTTGAAATAATTTGACTCACAAATACTTCAATATTTTACACCCTTGACTCAAGTCTAGTGGCAAATTCCTCTTGCTCTCTACTAAATCTCTTTGATGATTCTACATACTCCTCAAATAATCTTTCTAAATTAGATTTTTCCTTATACCCTATGGTGTGTTCTTCAATATGTGGATAAGAGTATAAAGGAGTGATATTTTCATGAGAACAACAAACATGTTGATCCTCAAAATTTTGTTGCTCAAAACTTTCACTAGGACAAAATGATTTATCAAAATAAGTTTGGTTCCTAGCAAAATCATCCCCCACAAAATAACTAGTCATAGTATATGGGCAATGCTCATATAAATGATTCTCTCCACAATAAACACAGGGCATGCAAACAAATTGAGAAGAATCATCATATGGAATATAACCATCATTTATGCTCCTTTTACGTTGCTTATATTTGTTCATAGTATTGAACATAGCAATCAGTTCATCTTGTGTAGAAGGCAAAGAATTCTTCTCTTTCTCAATATTAAGACCAGCTGGTTGCCATGTGAAATCCTTTTTTTTTTTTTTGCTAAACAAAAGAAAAGAATCAAGATATTTACGAACTCAAACTTAAACTACTAATGCTTAATCAATTCCAATCAAAACAGTTGTGACACACAAGCCCCTGGCAATAACGGCACCAAAAACTTGATAGGGCAAAACTTTATAGCCTATAACTCTACAAGTATACGAGTCATATCAAGTAATAAATAGTAAGTAAAGTATCATTCTCACGAGGACTTGGTACCCACAACTTCAGTAAGCATTAATTTTACACTTTCATTTAAATTGAGCAACTCAAATTGAATTTAATTAAGAGAAAAGAAATTAAAGTAAACAAACTATGACAATAATCAAATAAGAAACTTAGAGTCACTAATCCCTTATTAGATTTATAAACCTTGATTTCACTACTTTAATTAGCCTTAATATCAATTTTGTTAATATCGAGTATAAATAGATGTAAGTGTCTATCGGTCCACTTACAACCTTCTCTTCAGTATAAGTGTAAATTGTTATGTCTAACATATATAATTATTCAAAAGAGGCAACAAAACTCGTACACACCCTTTAACAATTATATGGGGCCATTAGGTATATCTCTATCCTAATCACAAATTAAATCGTAATCTAACCCCATATTACTTAATCTTAGAGCCTAATTAAAATTTCCTTCGGTAAGTTAAATCTTAATGCTCAAATTCATATTCAATTATGGCCAGTCACTAAATAGATAATGCTAAAGAAGATTAAGTAACCAAAATTAATATCAAATTTAACTAAACAATGAAAACAAAGTCTAATCCGCTTGTAAGTTCTGAGGTCCTCTAGGTTGCAAAATAAACTAGCTACATAGGACTTTGATCCACATCACTGCAAAATCCATAGTTAAATAAAATGATTAAAAGGAAGAAGATAAGGAATAAGAGACACCCCTTTCCTCTCCACTACGATGACGGATTTTGTTTGTTGCTAAAGCTTCCCCCTTTTTTGTAGTGTATGGAGGTTAGATACTTCCCTTGATATATGATTAATTTACATAAGCAAATATAAATGCACAAACAACCACAAGTTAAATCAACTTATGCAAAATAACAAGCAAAAGTTGCTTTTTTAGTTTTCCACCTTCAAACCTATTCCGCTCACTTGTTCTTGCTCTAAGAATTGCATGCTCCTATGATTGGTACACGGGAGAAAGGGGTGAGATTCGGGGAATCTTTGAAGCAAAATATTAATGCAATATATAATGTGCAATGATAATAGACTAAGCATGTAAATAGCCAAATATAAGAACAACATCTTATGAGTACATACGCATGGCCATGACACAAACTCAAACAAGGATATTACATGTTCAAAGGTGTACATGGAAAATAAACGTGCTATCAACCAATGACAAATTATATAATGGTAAGTTTTACTACATTTTGAACCTTCTCCCTTTTCACTTACTCAATCATCCTTTGCTTGTTGTTCCTGATTGTGCTTCTCACAGTGCTTGGGCACAAATTGAAACCTATGAAATGTAGATGTGTAGGGCAGATTAATTTACATGTAAAATATACCTCAATAGCATATTTAATCTTTCTCGTTTATTCCCAAGGTCTAACCCCTTTGGATTAGCTTTCTAATTTTGGTCTTGTTACTTTAATTTCAACTCAATTATTATCTTCCTTGGGAATTCCTTGCTCATGCTCACCCTATACAATTCGAGGAGGGGGACAATTCGAGGAAGGGGTGACTGCTGCTCCTTTGATGATGTGACCCATGCTGCCCCTCAATTTTGGGGCACTTTCAAAATATTTTTTTCATGATTTTTTTGATCATTAGATTCTATATAAAATGAGTGACCTTTCTTCCTCCTCCACCATCCTCCACCCCCAGGCGTATGCGCACATTCTTCGTTGATCGTAGACCTTCCTCTGAGAGAGGGGGAGAATCCTCCTTCTCAGCCATCCAAAATTGGTTTAACATAGACAAATAATCACTCATCTAAGTCTCAACCAATTACCAGTTCAAAATTAATCTAAATAGAACACAATACATGCAACGAATTAATGGAAAACTAATGAACTCCCATTTGTAGTACATTAGCCACTTTTCCTACCACCAAGAATCAAGAGATTTAGCTTTACATAACCATGAGAACATCTAACACAAGATGCAAAACTAATTTTAAGCTGTGGAAATCCATGGAACAAGAGTGGAAGAGCTTAAATCAAAGTACTTCAATACAAAATTACCAATTCAAAATTAATCTAAATAACTTCATTAATTCAAAAGGAAATAAGTTCAACACTAAATCAAAGTACACCAATACAAAATTCAACACAAGAGCAATAGATCATAGACTACTCATCTAAGTCTCAACCATATTCCAATTCAAAATTAATCTAAATAGAACACAATACATGCAATGAGTTAATGGAAAACTAATGAACTCCCATTTGTAACACATTAGCCACTTTTCCTACCACCATGAATCAAGAGATTTAGCTGTACATAACCATGACAACATCTAACACAAGCTACAAAACAAATTTTAAGCTGTGGAAATCCAAGGAACAAGAGTGGAAGAGCTTAATATGATAGAAAAATATTATTGAAAAATTACAAAGCTCGCTAGATTTCACAAAGAACTCTCCAGAAAATCATAAAGAATGGCCGACGATGGAGCTAGTGGCGGTGAAGCTTCTAGGTGGTGAAAGGAGGAAAAGAGAATGGAGGGAGTGAAGTGAAGGTCACGGTTGTGGTCTTTGAAGCTCTACCAATGTCAAAGGTGGTCGAGTGAGTAAACAAGAAGGCAAACATAGGGAAAAGTGAAGATAGTCTCTCTCAATTTCCATGGCGCTATACTCTGGTCTCTCTCGAGATTGTGTCTCTCTCATCGCTATGTCTCCCTGATCTGAAGCTCTCAGTCATGAAGCTTCTCATTATGGAATGGTGGAGGTCACTAGCTTCTCTAATGGTGGTGAGGGTTCCGTTAGCGACTACTAGGAAGAGGAAGGTTGAGGTGTTGTTGGAAGGGTCAAATGTTCTAAGCTCTAGTTCGTTCTTGAAGAAGAAGGTAGTGGCTAACGGCACTCTAAGCCTTTGGTTTCACAAAGAAGAAGGTGAAGATCTGACCTGCATTTTGACTGGGGACCAAAATGAAATTTTCAAAATTTTATGGAGGGACTAAAATGAAAATCGTAAAATATATGTGGGCTTGAGTGTAATTTTTAAAGAACTCGGCCCTTTTATGTAATTTTCTATAGTAATCAAAATTTGAACCCAATTGAAAATTTTCAAATTCTCAAATTTTCTTATGAAACATCTACAATGTAAGATTAAGCACAAGAAACTATTAAACGTTTATGAAATTATTTGGGGATAAGGGTCTTAAATGCCATGGAAGTTTTCGTTCAAAAGCATTGGTAAGACGGAAGATTTTTCGGACAAAAGATGCCACGGAAGTTCACAAAACAGAGCAATTTTGCCCCTCCGTTAATTTTGACCGTTAAGTTTAACTAAGTGCACACGTAGCATGCCACCTCATCGCATGTGGCATGCCACCTCATCAATCAAAAGAGTTAAGTATCATTTTTGCCCTGGAAGTTTTCACTGAAGAGCAATGTTGCCCCGGAAGTTTACAAAACGGAGCAATTTTTCCTTTCTGTCCCCCAATATTAAATTTGACTATTAAATCAGTCAAAGATCACACATGTCATGCCTTGAAAAGGTCGAACTTGGAGTCAGAGAAGGAGATTCTTGAGATGTTGAGCCCAAGGTGACTAGAATTTGTGAAGACGAACTAGTTAAAGGGACCAAAAGGTCTGTCACAAAACCCAGAGGAAGCATCACTTATGATCTAAACAAATGATCAATCTATACGAACGTAAATATTATCACTATTGATTTGTTTTACTGAACCAATTGTTGGAAAAATTTATTTCTTGTTTTGCATTTCATTTGCTTAGATCATAAGTGATGTTTAATCTAGGTTTTGCGACAGAACTTTTAGTCTTTTTGACTAGTTTGGCTTCACAAATTCTGGCCGCCTTGAGCTTAACATCTCAAGGATCTCCTTCTCTGACTCCAAGTTTGACCTTTTCAAGGCATGACATGTGTGCTCTTTGACTGATTTAATAGTCAAATTTAATATAGGGGACAAAAGGGCAAAATTGCTATGTTTTGTAAACTTCCAGGGAAAAATTGCTCCTGAGTGAAAACTTTCGGGGCAAAATTGCTCCTCAATGAAAACTTCCGGACAAAAATGATACTTTTGATTGATGAGGTGGCATGCCACGTGTGCACTCGCTAAACTTAACAAATCAAAATTAACGAGGGGCAAAATTGCTACGTTTTGTGAACTTCCGTGGTATTTTTGGTCCAAAAAAAACTTCCGTCTTACCAGAGCTCCTAAGCGAAAACTTTCATGGCATTTAAGACCCTTATCCCAATTATTTGCATGAATAATTAACAAATTATGATAATTTTGCTCCCAAATATACTTAATTCAATACGAATGTCTCTAACTCAAACTAGTGTTTAATCATGCAATAATGACATAAGAAATACATTATAGTCCCTAAATTAATCATGAAAAAGCCTATGAAAATATGGTCCAGTCAATTCGCCCACACTTAGACCTTTATACTCCTGAATAAAGGTAATTAATTGCAAGATTCCAAGTTTCAATCACCAAACCATTTAAAGGATGAACAATTCTATAACTAGAAAGCAATGAATCCATTAATCAAATTCCTCAAGCCAACACAATGAATCTATTAATCAAATTCCCAAAGCCAACACTAGTTATAGTTAAGCGATGCCAAGAAATTAGCTAACTACATAATCCAACATTTTAGAATGAAGCACAAGAGAAGTCTCAAGGTATCGGTGTTTCACTCATCTCACATCACTGGGATAATTTCACTCTAATTCACTTAATCAACACCTTACCATAAACTTGTAACAACTCTAACATTTCCACTACTAGTAGCAATTAATGCAATTCATCAAGAGGACTTAAAAGACTTGTAATGTTAGATGAAAGCTAGATAGAATGAATAAATTAAAAATAATAATTGATATACAAGTCAAAGTTAATGAGTAAGTTTATAACATTTAAATAACTTGACAAATTCTTGTCAATTCTTCTCTAAATTCATGAACAAATGCTTTTGTCATATTTCTTTTGCCTTTTTTTTTTTTTTTTTTTAACTACAAAATACTTCTCTATTTTTCTCTTTTCTTTTTCAATAATTTTCTTATTGGAAGGGGCACAATTCCGTTTGCATGTGTTACAAAAAAAAAAAAATTAGTTCTGAGTTCTTAAAAAAAGATTATAAAGGATAATTTAATAACTTAGATTGGATCATTGGGGTGAGTGGCAGCAGCTGTTATTGAGCAAACATAGTTGGATGGAGTCTTTACAATTTACTTTTAACATTAGTCATAGTTTAATTAGCAAAGGTGGACACTCTTGCTCAAAAGGAGGAGTTCGATCCTGTAGTTAGTCAAGCAAAGAAATCCTGAGGTCATGAAGCAACAATAACCCGCATAAGATGATGGGCGTATACTACTTAGTCCGAATTTCTTTAGCGGAGTAGGCTACAAGTTCCCTGCCCTTAGATTATGGGTGAGGCCAACCCCTCTCCTAAAATTTTGTTATAGAAAAAAAAAAAAAAAAACATTAGTCGTAGGATCTCTTGTGGTTGCGTACGTAGTTTACTCTTTGTAAACAAAATTGAGGCATTGAAATCAGATTGGTTACTAAAATAGTCGACGTACTGATTTAAGAGTTTGAGGTCTAATTGTGGGTTAACGCATTGTTCAAAAAAAAAAAAAAAAAGAGTTAACCTTATAAAAAAGTGATGTTTAAATAAAAATTCATTAATTCACAAATGAATGGAATATTATAAACAACAAGTAATTAATAAAACATAATTGTTAAAGCATAAATTTAACGTAACGACGTTTTATGTTTAATTAGGGAAAGACAAAATATAAAATTAACCATGGCGAATCGGACCGAAGTTTACTAGTATGACTCGGGAAAAAGAATACTGGATCATAAATCATGGACCACTATTTCAGTTATAACCTAAAAAATAAATTTTAAATAATAATTCAGGGGCACTGGGCCATCGAAAGTCAAGATTTTTACGTATCCTGACCCAAAGTCAGTCATTATGATAGGGAGTGATTTAAGTGGTAACATCGCTATTTCGTGTTGGAAAATGGAAAATGCTCCCCCCACCCCCACCCAAATTGCACGTAAGTCAGTCATTATGATGGGGAGTGATTTAAGTGGTAACATCGCTATTTGCGTATTAATTGGTTTAGAGAATTCCGGATCTCTTACGCATAAAATTAAGGGGTTTAAACTTTTCATGTTGCATGAGAAGAAGAAGATTTATACACATACATGAAGTAGTGGAACCCACATATATATAATGCTAATTATATATATATGTGGGTCCTATCATTTTATGTGTGTGTGACATGAAAAACACATCTCCAAAAATACGGTAGAAGTGTTTTTCCCTAAAATTAATTAGACTCCATGCAGTTTATAGAGTCTTAAAAGTGAAATTGCATTGTTTACGCTTGTGAATAAATTTAATATATAAAATTTCAATTATATATTATATTTATGGGAAAACACTTCTCATGTTGTAGCAGCGTGTTTTCTCATATTACACACACATATAAAATGGTGGGACCCACATATATATATATATATATATATAATTAGCATTATATATATATATATGTGTGTGTGTGGATCCCACTATTTTATGTGTGTGTAGGAATCTTCTTCTCATGCAATATGAGAAGTTTAAACCCCTATATTTATATAATAATATTGGTAAATGTTTTTTTAATGAAAGATATTGATGACTGAAAATTCTTACCAAAGAGTTTCTGTTCATAATATGTTGAGAAGATTACGGGTTTTTCCATGGTAAAAGGTAATGTCTTCTTAAAAGTAATATTTGAAATTTTGAAATTCTATAGAAGTACCAGTAAAATTAGGCTTTTTGACCATTTTGCCCCTAATTAAATAACTAATTACTGAAATGCCCCTGTTTGAAAACTCTACACCAATATGCCTGTGTTAGTCGATTACATGGTGTTTTTAATCTATACATAGGGGTAGATTGGTGTATAGTTTTTAAACAGGGGCAATTCGTTAATTAGTTATTTAATTAGGGGCAAAATGGTCAAAAAGTCAATAAAATTATGAGTAAAGGATTTCTCCAGGTCGAAGATAAATTACCTCCAAAGTGACCCCCGGAAGCTACGTCGTTTTGGATTAATGAAGGGTGTTTCTATAATTTTGCATCCTTCATTAATTCACCTGAAATTACAAACATATCCTTTATTAATCGAAAATGACAGAGTTTTGGGGGTCATTGGAGATAAGTTATCTCCAGTGACTAGAGAAATAATTTTCCCTAAAATTATTGGCAATACTTAGATCAAGCTTTATTTTTTTCTTCCAATTATGTTAATTTGTCCAATTACAAATGACCATGTGTCCTATTTTTAAAATATTACCATTTAACTATAAATCCATATAAAATCAATAGGACATATAGGTAAGTGCCATATTAGAGGCTTGACCTAAGTTTTTTTTTTTTTTTTTTTTTTTTTTTTTTAAATTTGAACAAAACAAACGTAATAAAATATCAGAATAAATATTAAATATAACCCAAAAATATAAAATATATATTTACACGAAAACCACATATAAATAATACACAACAAAGTCTCATATATAGCCCACAAATATTAGGAATAGTTATTTCAATTAAAATATGAAGTAGACCCTAAAAAGGATATTAATTAAAAAAAAATATCTCGAACTATGAAGTGTGATGGCAGCAAACAAGACAGGTTTCTTTCCTTGCTTTTATCATCCACTGATCCTTTTCCCTCCTACTACTCATCTTAACATTTGAACGATTCATATTTAATTCTTAGGATATATAAAAATAACTTATTTAAATAAAATGTAATTTTTTTAGTTTATTACTTTTAGAAATATCTTTTAGAACATTAAAACAATATCAGAAACTAAATAGCAAAACATTTTAAGAAACAATTCAGAAAGTGTTGAAAGTTAAAGGGGTAGTGGTATAAAAAAAGAAGAATTAAAGGGACTGTTATAAATACAGAAACACAAAATAATCGATGGCCAAAAAAAAAAAAAAAAAAAAGATAAAACCGTTTTCAAATGATAATATTAATAATAAAGCTAGATAGCGTTCTGTATATGCAGCCCCTCAAACAATAGTTTTCTTTTGTTGAAATTATTTTTTAATAATCTAGAAGATATTTTTATTTATATATATATATATATATATATATATATATTGTTTCATGACTATATTAGAGGTATTTGATATAAATAAATATTATCTAAATCATATATTATATTTTAAGTGTTATATTAAACTCTTCTATAGCAACAACAAAAATATAGGCTTATAAAAAAAAGAATAAAAGTATAGGCCATAACGGTCAACGACCAAATAGTTAATCGGACTACAGTATTTGAAATATATATCGAATAAGTTTCATTGGTCACCCCGCACATAAATTAGCGAATAAGATTGATATATTTTCAATGGAAATCAATTTTAGATTACAAATATATTTTTTAAAAAAAAATTAAGCAAAACTATATCAACAAATAGAAACTACATAAGTCAATTGTTAATAAGGTTTGAGCAAAAAAAAAAAAAAAAAAAAAAAAAGGTTAATAAGGACCGCAGTGCTAATGTGACCTCTGATGGCACTGCTTGTGGCTACTAGTTTATTTTTATATTCTTATATATATATATATATATATATAATTGAAAGTATAATTTTATATTCTTATTCATAAGTCATTACGTAAAATTTACGAAGCAACTAACATTCCAATAGTGTCACTGATTCTAATATTGTTAAAAAATCATGATAAAAAGAGGGATTGAGAGAGATGAGTACAATCAGATTGTTTTGCATTTAATTAAAGATTTTTTTTTTAAAAAAAATACGGGTAGTTTTAAAAAATTCATGTTATTTTAATTAAATTTATTCAGTTTGATGAATTAAAAATGATTTCTAAATGTATACCAGAGCATAACATTTATTCCAGCAAGAGGACCACTTTCGTTGCTATTAGACAAAAAGTCCACTGATAAGGAATTTGAGGATGAGATTTGAACAGCACATTCATGCTCATACAACCACAAAATTAACACAAGTAAATTAGAAATTGATGAAATATCCATAAAGCCAAGTCAATTTGTTTCTATAAGGAAGATGCAAGGAAAAAAGGGAAAAAGCAAGGAAGACAATTTTTTCTTAGTTTATCTATGTAATATTTATAATTATTCTAGTTATTACTATTAAACTTGTTCTTCTCCACTAGCACCAATTCCCAATTAAAAACACTTTTTAACTTTACTAATTAGAAGTTTATGACTACTAAAAGTTGATATCTTCAAATTTCACTGTAAAAAGCAGAAAAGTACTCATAAATATAAGGAAGAATGAGATTTTAAGTCCCAAAAAACATGAATTTATGACAGTTAGGTCCTGAAGAAATTTTCTGAAAAGTTGTAAGTGTCAATTCAGATCTTATTACAAACAAAAAAACCAGCTGCAAACTGAAAATTACGTTTTAAGCTTAAATGTTTTATTGAAAATTATGATCCCTGAATTTAGAGTTATTTAAATATATATTTGCAACTAATTGTTCAAATAAATTTGTTGAGGACCTATCTGTCCTTAATTTAGTTGTTTGAGACTTGACTGTCATTCTCACCAATTATTAGTAGTATATATAATTGTCCATCATTAACTATGAGTACTATTTTTCTAAACTTTTAACAGTAAAAAATGCAATCAATTAGCACAAGGCATTTCCAAATACGGTAGGTACACACGAATTTGAATGATTAAAATAAAAGATTGCTCAAAATAGATAAATTAAATTAAATTAAATTTGAACTGTTCAAAATCAAGTTAGACGGTCCAAACATCAACATGATGAGGACAAAATGTGCTCCCGGTTTCAAGTAAACACTACTTTCTCCTTCTATCTATATAAACGTACACCCCCCAACTTTACTAGAGTACTCAAATCTCTTCTCGTCTTGGTTTGAGTTTTGAGATCTCGATCAGGTTGGCATTAGTTCATGATCTCTATCGTTTTCCTTATTTGCACACTTGACTGTTTTTCTTTTATATATTTATTATGATGTGACATGAAGAGATAGCGTACGTCTTCTTTATCGAATTGAAGAAATCTCATGGAGAAGGAGAAGGCACCACAATGGATTCTCTGGTTCGTATTGATCCAACTTTTCCTTCTTGGCAACGCAATGGTACTAGGAATGATGAAACCCACCACCAGGGATGCTCACCCTGGTAAAGTTAATATTTTAACTAAACTTAGGGCTTGCCTTCGTCCAACCTTATGTTTCATTGCTTCGATATTCAAAACCAATTCCATATTTTGTTGTACTTTACTAAATGCGTCCCGGTTTTTGTGCACACAGATTTCATAAGCATTGACTGTGGAGCAGATAGTGGATACACTAACCCACAAACTGAAATCTCGTATCTGACAGACATAGGTTTTGTACAAACAGGAAAAAATTCTGAGGTGGCAGATGAAGAAAAATATGACATAGATGATCCTCTTTTTGGAAGACAAATGCAGACGCTGAGATATTTCCAAGAAGGAAAAAGGAACTGCTACACCCTTAAACCAAAACAGGGAAAAAATAACAAATACCTCGTCAGAGCTTTCTTTGCTTATGGAAATTATGATGGCAAAAATAAATATCCAACTTTTGACTTGTACCTCAATGTCAATTTATGGGTTACTGTGGTTATCGATAAAAGTGGTAGTTATGATTTTAAAGAGATTATCCATACTCCCACAACCGACACCATACACGTTTGCCTTGTCGACACTGGCAGAGGAATACCTTTCATTTCTACTTTGGAACTCAGACCTCTTACCAATTCTATTTATAATCTACCTCCATCTCTTTCTCAATCACTATTAGCCTTGGATACGAGAGTCGATGTTGGTTCCTATTCGACATTCTATTTTAAAAGGTGACTCTAATCTCATATATTTCAATGAATTATATATTCTGTAGTTTGTCATGTTAATTATTATTCATGCTTCCCTATTATAAATTTATTCATCTAATTCTGCAAGCATATAGGTTTAAGGATGACGTTTATGATCGTGTGTGGAGTCTGAACGATATTTTTGAAGATGAAGGTTTGCAATTCAATAGCTCGTCGGAATATATTGATGTTGGAAGCACAGACGATTCTTATAAACTACCGACAGAAGTGCTTATGTCTGCGACCAAATCATTGAATCTCTCCTCTGATTTTCACCTTGACTATGACGATGTCCGGACGACACAACGTGGAAAGTCTTTCAGTTATTATGTCATCTTTCACTTTGTTGAAATTGAGAAGCTTCCCGCGGGACAAAAGAGAGTAATTGATATTACTGTCAACGAAAAGCCGATAACGCTTGAATACTTGGAGCCAGTGACGGTTACAAGTGTGACAGATCAATATGGTTTTTTTTTCAACATAAGTGCAACATCAGAATCTGATGCTCCACCAATCCTTAATGCCATTGAAACTTATAAAATCATATCATCACTAGCATTTCCAACTGACCAAACAGATGGTATATATGCTTCTCTGTGTTCTATGATCTGTGTGTGTTTGCGCTTTGAGTTCTGAGACCCTATTTATTATTGGTAACAGTAGCGGACGCCATTCTGGACATAAAAAAGACATACGGAATCCCCAAAGTAGATTGGCAAGGTGACCCATGTGTTCCGGAGGACTTTACATGGGACGGACTTGGTTGCGGATATGACGACATCAATAGCGCTAACGCAAGGATTATCTCACTGTAAGTATTTCACTTATTGAATTAAGGGTTAAAGTAGAAAAATACCATGAATTTATACCCAATGTGTAAAAATACCCATAAATATTTTCCGGATGCAAAAATATACATGGACTTTAAAATCGGAACATGACAAAACTGTTAAAACCATCTAATGCCTCTTACTTTTTTAAGAAGAAGAAGACGGTGGATCCCAGCATAAAGAGCAACAAGCCTTAGGTGTTTTTTATGATTGAGTCATTTTTGCTTAGATTTTTAAAGTCCATGAGTATTTTTGTACTGAAGAAAAGTTTATAAGTATTTTTGCATATTGGGTAGAAATTCATAGGTATTTTTACTTCTTTACCCTTGAATTAAAGTAAACTTTTCTAGTCCAAAGTGACTAAAGGATACTCTGAGTTCACACCACAAAGTAAACTTTCCTAGGTGATGCATGAATTAGGTTATTTTCTACTCATTCCAATAAAATGTTGGAAATGTTTGCAACTTAAATGTAAAATTGATCTAGGTTAACTTGATGTTAATTCAAGTGTATCGATCATTTATTAAATTATCACAAAACCTCACCATCTCCTGCCTAAGCATCTATTAATCATTA
This sequence comes from Acacia acuminata, assembly GCA_019022655.1. Lineage (NCBI taxonomy): Eukaryota > Viridiplantae > Streptophyta > Magnoliopsida > Fabales > Fabaceae > Acacia > Acacia acuminata. The sequence continues at coordinate 1,020,021 of JAFJYI010000275.1, read as the reverse complement.
TCAAAAGCAGAAACTTGAGCGCCAGCAAGTTAAGAGGACAAATAGCTCCTTCATTTTCACAACTGACGGAGTTAAAATCCTTGTAAGTATATAATGATTTAATTAGGACAAAGTCTTTTCTATAAGAATTTTGTCATGTAAAAATAATATTACTTTGTTTTAGGGATTTATCAAGCAATGACTTGTCAGGATCCATACCAGAATTTCTTGCTAAATTGCCAAATTTGACAATCCTGTGAGTTTTACAAATATATGCATTAATATCTTTGGGCAAAGGTATTTCCATGTGTCCTTTAATTTTATAGAAGGTTTCATTTTGGTTCATTACCTTTATAAAGGGATGTTTTAGTCCTTTATCCCTAACTATTGTTAATAAAAATGTTCATAAAACATTATCAAATGTTAACATATAAAGCTTAATTTTTAAAATAATAGAGATTTTTGCAGAAAATAATCATTTGAAACTCACGGTATTAGGATTTATTAAATGATTACTTTTTAAATTTCAGAGACCAAACAATATAAGGTATATAAGGTAGAGAATAAAATGTATACAGTGTACTTTTGCCTGCCCTTGTTTTTTTTAATGCCTGATATACCTTGATAGCTTGAGCACCACATGATAATTGAACGCATTTCACAATGTTTTTGCGGTAATTTGAGTGGCAACAGGCTTACGGTTCGGTTCCCAAGGAAGTTAAAGAAAAGTCGGATTGGAAATGAGGTTTTCTCATCTTAATCTATCCTAGTTGCTCACACTACTACAAAAATTGGATATTACTACCCTAAAAACGTCCTTATTAAAAAATAGGAAGTAAAAAATGAAGACAGTGGCATTCTTGTAAATATATGAAAGGAAAATGAGTCTTAGGTGACTGAATTGAATTCAGTCGCCAATATTTAATTTAGGCGACTGAATTGAATTCGGTCGCTAATATTTGAATTCGGGCGACACGAATTCAATTCGAGTCGCCCAAATTGGAATAATATTTTTTTTAGAATAAAATTTATTTGTTTGGCGCCGTAAGTGGGTTTGTTTTTTTAATTTTTTTAGCATTGGCGACACTGAAATCAATTCGGTCGCCAATTTTGGATTTTAAAGCGACTTTGAATTGCATTCGGTCGCCTAAAATAAATTGGCTCAAAAACTCTTGAAAATTGATATCATTTTTGAGACTTTAGACTACCTAAATATCAATTTAGGTCGCCTAAAATTTTTTTGAGACTTTAGACTACCTAAATCCAATTCAGGTTGCCTAAAATGAAATTTTCGGCGCCATTTAGAATTTTTTTGGCTCCAAAAAGCTCTTGAAAATTGATATTGAGATTTTAGACTACCTAAATACCAATTCAGTCGCCTAAAATGAAATTTTTGACGAAATTTAGGATTTTTTTGGCTCCAAAAAACTCTTGAAAATTGATATCATTTTTGAGATTTTAGACTACCTAAATACCAATTTAGGTCGCCTAAAATTTTTTTTTTGAGACTTTAGACTACCTAAATCCAATTCGGTTGCCTAAAATGAAATTTTTGGCGCCATTTAGGATTTTTTGGCTCCAAAAAACTCTTGAATTTAGGCGACTGAATCGAATTCGAATCGCCTATATTTGAATTTAGGCGACTGAATTGAATTCAGTCGCCCAAATTGGAATAACTTTTTTTTTTTTAGAATAAAATTTATTTGTTTGGCGCCGTAAGTGGGTTTGTTTTTTTTAATTTTTTTAGCATTGGCGACACGAAATCAATTCGAATCGCCAATTTTGATTTTAGGCGACTGGTGCAATTGCATTCAGGTCGTCTAAATTGATTTTGGCGCGACTGGTGCATTCGAATCGCCTAAAATGAATTATTTGCGGATTTTTTGGCTCCAAAAAACTCTTGAAAATTGATATCATTTTTGAGACTTTAGACTACCTAAATCCAATTCGAGTTGCCTAAAATGAAATTTTTGGCGCCATTTAGAATTTTTTGGCTCCAAAAAACTATTGAAAATTGATATTGAGATTTTAGACTACCTAAATACCAATTCGGGTCGCCTAAAATGAAATTTTTGGCGCCATTTAGGATTTTTTTGGCTCCAAAAACTCTTGAAAATTGACTTTAGACTACCTAAATACCAATTCAGTCGCTAAAATTTACTTTAGACTACCCGAATACCAATTCGGTCGCCTAAAATGAATTTTTTTAATTTTATTTATCCCTTCTCTCCTCTCGCACACCATTTAATTCCCCCACGTACGCCCTCCTCTTCTCATTTTCGATTTGCACATATGCCTTCCTCTTCTCTCCTCTACACCCCATCTTCTCTTTCGATCTATTCCTATTCCTTCAACACTCTCGGGCCGGGCGAGGAGACCGAGCAACGAGACGCTGAGAATGCACTTCGAACAAGAGTCACCATCGATTTCATCCAAAAACGCTACCGCTAGTAAGTGTTTTTTTAGATCTAACTCTTGTTGATTTTTTAGATCGAGAGGGCACCAATTTTTGCAGATCTGGAAATATCCTCGTGGCTCCAAGACGATACTATGAACACCAAATCTCTTGCAGATCCGAAATTACTCTGTTTTTGCATTATTGTTCCTTATTCCTTCCATTTTAGTTACTTGTTAGGTTTTTTTTCTTTTTTTTTTTTCATTGTATCTTCCTTGTTGTCTTTGTTTTGATTACTCTCTTTGTGTTCTTTTCTTGTTCTTGCTTGGTTTTGGAATTTCGGAATTTGATTTTTGATTTGTTCTTCCATAGCCAACCCCGTTGGGTTTTTTTTTTTTTTTTTTAAAAAAAAAAGCGAGCAAGGCGACTGAATTTAAATTCGGGTCGTCTTACATAAGCGACTTTGAATTAAATTCAGTCGTCTAATATAAGACGACCTGAATTAAATTCAGGTCGTCTAATGTAAGACGACCTGAATTTAATTCAGGTCGCCAAAAGTATTTTTTTTACTACGCCTCACGAGACGTCCCTAGAAAAAAGGACGTTATATGGGTCAAATTTAGGACGTTTTTTATGTTTTTTGTAGTAGTGTCAATCAGCTGTGATTGCCTTTTTCTCCCTTGAATTAAACTAAAATCAGTTTACAAATAATACTATTTAATTTAAAGTTGGGGGATCCATGTTGTGGAGCCAAATTTAATTTGAAATTTAAAATATACCCATTTGACTCATCTTTCAGCTTAGATGATAATCCTAGTCTTTGTTTGAGGGATCCATGCCAGAAGCACAAATACAAGCACAAGCACAGGCTCCTTATTCCACTTTTAGCATCTGTTTTAGCTTTGACGGTTGTAATCATGATATCTATAGGAATTTGGATCTTCAAAATGACAAAAACTGAAAGGTACGCACAAAATATTACTTGTTTGTATTATTACGTGGTAATATTATAATTGTTTTCTTACAAATTGGAATGGAAATAAGTCGACATAAAGTCTAAGCCTGAGCCTAAACCTAAATAAATACTTTCATATTTAGACTCAAGTCTCAGCCGTTAGAAGATCTAACAAGGCCTATTTGCAACGTAAGCATTTTCAGTAGGCCTCATATTTTAATTTCATATCTTAAAAGCCAGTAGTAGGCTTTTAGTAGGATTCAAATCCTACATATACATAAATTGTAGGCATTGAATTGGCTCAAAGCATATATTAGATTAAAATAAAAATCAATAAAAAATATAATGTAATTTAATTACATTTTATTATATAACAAAATTACATAATATTTTGTAAAAAAACAAAATTATATATTACATATTACCAGACTTGTAGACTAGGCCTTTAGAAAAAAAGTCTAGCCTATTATAGTTAGACCTAAAGGCTGACATCTTTATTAAATAGACTAGGCCTTACTAGGCTTTAATCAGGGTGTCATGCCATAGGCCCTTATTAAGGGCATAACGTATTTCCATCCTTACTTACCAAGAGAATAAAATTAAGAAAATAAGTTTATATTGAAAATTTTATTATGTCACTGAATACAAAGTTATAAATTTTAAGTACCCATAAATATTAATAATAAAAATATGAGTACTCATAAATCAGTTTGGTTTGTTTTGCATCCCGTTCTTTCGATGTCTTACTTGCATGCTTGGTGATGAGTAGGGCAAACAAGATTGAAACAGAAGAAGCTATTACATGAAATTGGAGATATTGCAATACCATTCAATGCAAGCGGCGAAAGGAAATTTAGTGAAAGCGATAAAACAGGCCATGAAATACATATATTTGATTTCGAAAGCATTGTTTTCGCGTCAGATAACTTCTCGTCCACAAATAAGTTAGGTGAAGGAGGCTTTGGACCTGTGTATAAGGTAATAGCTAAATTTATTATGATGTAATGTTACCTAGTAATAACTAGTTAAGATGAAAATTAAATGAAAGAAAAATGAAAGGAATAGACTCAAGTAGAAAAAGATGAAGAACACTCCAGCTCTATGCTTGGATTTTTTTTTTTTTGAAAAGTCCTAATATGTATCCCTTCTAATTTTGAGATGATTTTTTGACAAGAGTGTTCTAATTTTCAGGGAACTTTACTGGATGGTCGAGAGATAGCGATCAAAAGACTTTCTAAATGTTCCAAACAAGGCCTAACTGAATTCAAAAATGAGGTTAAATTGATTGCCAAACTGCAACATACTAACTTGGTGAGACTTTATGGGTTCTGTATTGAAGGCGAAGAAAAGATATTGATATATGAATATTTACCCAATAAGAGTTTGGACTTCTACCTTTTCGGTATGCAATTTTTTCCCTCTAAATTGTCATAATGCTTTGCTTTCAAAATAGATATATGTAACATGTTCCGCTGATTAATTAATTACTTTGATATAGATCACAATAATAGTATTTTATTGGATTGGAAAACACGACTCAATATTATTCAAGGCATAGCTCAGGGACTTGTTTATTTACACAAATATTCGAGGTTGAAAGTTATTCATCGAGATCTGAAACCAAGTAATATTTTACTCGATCATGAGATGTGTCCAAAAATATCTGATTTTGGCATGGCAAGAATATTTGGGTTGACGGATTTTGAACAAGAAAATACAAATAAAGTGGTTGGAACATAGTAAGTCAAAATTCTTTTTTCGGCAATATAATTCAAATTTTTTATGTCACTTAGTTGATTGAAAGATTAATTATTTTTCTTTATCATTTGTTATTTCAGTGGCTACATGTCTCCAGAATATGCTCTTAATGGGATTGTCTCAGCGAAAACTGATGTCTTCAGTTTTGGAGTATTGGTGCTAGAGATTGTTAGTGGCAGGAAGAATGTTAGTTTCTATAATCATGAAGATTCACTCAACCTCATAGGATATGTAAGTATATACGATATTTCTTTAACCCCTACATTCAAGTTCGGGGTTTGATGATTAATATACACTGAATATATTTAAACTTGTTTTAGGCATGGAAGTTATGGAATGAAGGAAGAGCCTTAGAGCTAGCAGATCCCTCACTAAGCGGAACGTGGAATGCTGATGAATTATTAAGATGCATAAATATTGGTCTGTTATGTGTGCAAGATCAAGCCAAAGATCGACCTGACATGTTACATGTGGTTTCTTATCTCTCTAACGAAACCATTTCATTAGCTGAACCTAAGCAACCAGCATTTTTCACTAACGCAACACAAAACAAGGCCACATCACCTGCTGATATAGCAGAAAATTGTTCTGCGTGTAATGTGACTATTTCAGATTTCAACGGTAGATAAATTATGTAAAACTGCCCAAACTGTTAATAATTCGACATATTTGGCAAATACATTGTCAAATTCTTATTCTAATTTTCACATCTGATGACGTCGTTCTTCCAAAGAAATACATTATACCAATGTTAAATGAATTGGTAGTGCACTTTTATTATTTTGATGTGGTAATTGAATTAACGTATTAACTATTTTTTGAAAGAAAATTCCGTAATGATTAGTCATTAATTTTTCATTTAGCCAAACATTTCGTAAAAGAATTAAAAGTAAACAATAAACAATTAATCAACTCAAATCAACATTTTTAAAATGGAACAACCATTCACCTTGAAAGTTGAGACTAAATAATTAAATTCTAAATAAGCCTATATAGTGTAGGAACAACTATAAAACTAGGTTCCCACCCATTTTTTGCGAAACTGCCTTAAAAGATGACCTCGCTATCTACTCTTTGGCCGTAGATTCACCATAGCCAACCCATAGCAAAATCACCTGAAAAAGCATTGTCTTTGTCTGACAGATCACTATGGGTTTGCTATTTTTTTTTTTTTTTTTTTTGTGCTCAGAATGGGTTCGCTATTGTTAAGACCCAGAAATATAACCAGTCAATTTTATTAGGCATGTTAGAATATGATATTAATGTGAGGTTGTATTGGTTTTTGTAATAATGAAGTATTTGTGGAGAGCAACAAGTTTAGTATTAAATTATTAATTAATTAATATTATTGGTTTTGGTGTTTATTATTTAGTAATTATTGTATGTTACGTTAGGATTAGATATGACTATTATATTTATATTTAATATTTTGTTATAACTTATGATTAGATATGTATATTATATCCTATATTAATATTTTTTTTTCATTTTATATCTTTCTTAAAAGTATATAAATGATACATTTTGATTTGATTTGATTAAATTAGATTTAAAGATTAATAATATTTAGAGTGGAATAGCCTTGAAATTAGAACATTAATATTTTAATTAATTGTTGTCGATTTTTGACAAAAATAAATACATCGTCTAGTGGAATCTTACTTATTGCCTATTGTTAGGTATTAAGTCTGAGTCGATTTTTTTTTTTTATTGGGGGGGGGGGGGGGGGGGCGTTTATTTTCTTTTGCCATTATGAAATTACCCTAATGGCCTTCCTCCCCCAAAAAAAAAAAAAAAAAAAATGGTACCTATCAGATTTCTCTCTTTCTCAACGATTTAAACTTGAAGAAAGGGAAGAAGTCTCGAGAGAATTCTGAAACCTATCTTCCCCTTCGTTCTTCTCCTTCTTCATCGCCTTGTGGTGCAAATTTGGGTTGCTGTGAGTTTAGTCAGCCACCAATTGGATTTCGTTTCCTTCTTCCATTGCCGGACTTCACACCCTTCGTTTCTCCTTATATTTTCAGTCAAATCATTGAATCTCTCCATTGATTTATCCCTTAACTATGAAGATGTCTGGACGACACCACCTGAAAAGTCTTTCAGATATTATGTCATCTTTCACTTTGTTGAAATTGAGCTACTTCCCACTGGACAAAAGAGAGTAATTAATATTACTCTTAATGATAAAAATATCCACCCAGAGGCGCCGATAACTCTCCAATACTTAAAGCCAGTGGCAGTTACAAGTGTGACAGAACAAGATGGTCTTTTTTTCAACATAAGTGCAACATCTGAATCTGATGCTCCACCAATCCTTAATGCCATTGAAACTTATAAAATCATATCAACACTAGCATCTCCAACAGACCAAACAGATGGTATATATGCTTCTCTGTGTTCTATGATCTGTGTGTGTGTGTGTTTGCGCTTTGACTTCTGAGACCCTATTTTTTATTGGTAACAATAGCGGATGCCATTCTGGAAATAAAAAACACATACGGAATCCCCAAAGTAGATTGGCAAGGTGACCCATGTGTTCCCGAGGACTTTACATGGGAGGGACTTAGTTGCACATATGGCATCAATAGCACTAACGCTAGGATTATCTCACTGTAAGTATTTCACTTATTGAATTAAGGGTTAAAGTAGCAAAATACCATGAATTTATACCCAATGTGCAAAAATACCCATCATTATTTTTCGGGTGCAAAAATATATATGGACTTTAAAATCAGAGCATGGCAAAACTGTCAAAACCACCTAATGACCGTTACTTATTTTAAGAAGACAACGGTGGATCCCACCATAAAAAGCAACAAAACCTTGGGTGTTTTTAGTGGTTGTGTCATTTTTACTCTGATTTTTAAAGTCTATGAATATTTTTGTACCTAAGAAAATTTATGGGTATTTTTACAAATTGGGTAGAAATTTTATGAGTATTTTTGCTCCTTTTTACCCCGAATTAAAGTAAACTTTCTAGTCCAAAGTGACTAGAGGATACTCTGAGTTCATACTTGGTGACACATGAATTAGGTTATTTTCTATTCATTCCAAAATGTTGGAAATGTTTGCAACTTAAATGTAAAATTGATCTAGGTTAACTGATGTTAATTCAAGTGTATCAATCATTTATTAAACTATCACAAAATTTCACCATCTCCTACATAAGCATCTACTAATCATTATCAAAAGCAGAAACTTGAGCGCCAGCAAGTTAAGAGGACAAATAGCTCCTTCATTTTCACAACTGACGGAGTTAAAATCCTTGTAAGTATATAATGATTTAATTAGGACAAAGTCTTTTCTGTAAGAATTTTGTCATGTAAAACTAATATTACTTTGTTTTAGGGATTTATCAAGCAATGACTTGTCAGGATCCATACCGGAATTTCTTGCTAAATTGCCAAATTTGACAATCCTGTGAGTTTTACGAAATATATGCATTAATATTGTAGTCTTTGGGCAAAGGTATATCCATGTGTCCTTTAATTTTATAGAAGGTTTCATTTTGGTTCATAAACTTTATAAAGGGATGTTTTTAGTCCTTTATCCCTAACTATCGTTAGTAAACATGTTGATAAAACATTATCAAATGTTAACATATAAAGTTAAATTTTTAAAATAATAAAGATTTTTGAAGAAAATTATCATTTGAAACTAACGGTATTAGGGTTAAATGATTACTTTTTAAAATTAAGGGACCAAACAATATAAGGTAGAGAATCAAATATATACAGTATACTTTTGCCTGTCCTTGTTTTTCTAATGCCATATATACCGATAGCGTGAGCACCACATGATAACTAGACACATTTCACAATGTTTTTGCAGTAATTTGAGTGGCAACAGGCTTACGAGGTTCAGTTCCCAAGGAAGTTAAAGAAAAGTCGGGATTGGAAATGAGGTTTAATTTTCTCATCTTAATCTGTCCTAGTTGCTCGATCAGCTATGATGGCCTATTTTTTTCTTGAATTAAACTAAAATCAGTTTAGAAATATAGTATTACTATTTAATTTAAAGTTGGGGGATCCATGTTGTCGAGCCAAATTTTATTTTAAATTCTAAATATACCCATTTGACTCATCTTTCGATTGGATGATAATCCTAGTCTTTGTTTGAGGGATCCATGCCAAGCACAAGTTCCTTATTCCACTTATAGCATCTCGTTTTTCAGCTTTGACGGTTGTAATCTTGATATCTCTAGGAATTTGGATCTTCAAAATGAAAAAAGCTCGAAAGGTACACACAAAATATTACTTGTTTGTATTATTCCGTGGTAATATTATAATTCTTTTCCTACCAATTGGAATGGAAATAACTCATAAAGTCTGTGTCGAGCTTAAACCTAAACGAAGACTTTCATTTTTAGATTTAGGTCTGAGCCTTTAGAAGATCTCATAAGGCCTATTTGCAACATAAGCTTTTAAAAAGGGTTCATATTCTAATTTCATGTCTTAAAAGCCATTCGTAGGTTTTTAGTAGGATTCAAAGCCTACATATATATATAAATTTTAGGCCTTAAATTGGCTCAAAGCCTATATTAAATTTAAATAAAACTCAATAGAAAATAAAATAAAATAAAATTACATATTATTATATAACAAAATTATATAATATTTTGTTTAAAAAAATTATATATTACATATTATAAATAGGTTAGACTTGAAGGGTAGGCCTTTAAAAAAAGCCTAGCCTATTACAGTAAGACCTAAAGTCTAACCTCTTTATTACATAGACTAGGCCTTACTACGCTCTTATCAGGCAACCGGGCCATAAGCCCAGGCCATATTAAGGGCATAAACTATTTCCACCCTTACTTACCAAGATAATAAAATTAAAAAATAATTTTATGTTGAAAATTTTATTATGTCACTGAATAAAAAGTTATAAATTTAAGTACCCATAAATATTAATAATAAAAATGTGATTGACATTGTTGTTATAGAACACAGATGTCCAGCCAGGGGCTGGTATATTGATCTTGGATGGATAGGCTCTGCCTGAATATCTATGGAGGAGATAACTAGGAGAGCGTGAGATCACCGTACACGACATAGGGGTGGTGTGTGTGCATAGTGAGACTGTATGTAAATAGTCTAGGTTAGAATGTGTCCACCTTGTTACCTGTGCTCTGTATTTATAGAGGTGTCTGGTGCGATATCCTGGGCACGTCATTAATGGGGCACGCCATTAATGGGGCGCCATTAATGGGGCGGATATCCGGGGTACGCCATTAATGGGACGTGTCATTGATGGGGCGAGTATCTCGGTAGGCCGTTACGATATGGATGGATCTTGCCTAGCCGAGATTTCTGGATCTCCACCTATGATTGGCGGATCATGCTTCCTGGCTCTGTCTGGGCCGTGCTATGGACTTGGGGCTTTTGGGCCGGTCCGTAACAGTTGCCCCCCAGCTTGGCTGTTCAGGCTTCTGAGCGGCCGAGGTGTGTAATGCCCCCGGTCCCGGTTTAGGTCCGGGGCCTATGCTTCATCCGGTCCGGCTTCTAACGCCGTGGCCTGTCCCTATTATGACAGTTTGGGTGGTGCCCTGGGTTATGCCTGACCGGGGCATTTCGATCGACCTCGGTCTTATATAATTAGCCCCCTGTTCGTGGGTAAGCCGTTTGGCCTTCTTTCCGCAGGTCGTCATAATTGTTGCTTTACACCTGGCTTGCCCTTATTGGAAAGAGTCTGCAGCCGTCGCGCCCCTCCAAGTGCCGATTTGCGTGCACATTTAATGCTCCTACGTCATTCTATGCATTTCCCATCGTGTCTGGGTTCAAAGACCGAATTGCCCCCGGTGTTCCCTATCCTTTTCACTTATATGAAGTATTTGTTTCGTGTTTGCCTCTTTCACTTTTTCCCGCTACGACTTCGCTGTGAACTTGCTCTGGGTTTACAGGATTGTCTCCTCTGCCAAAACTCCACTGTTCTCCATTTCCATCGTTCGAGTCTCCCTCTTCTTACTCATACAGGTATTTTCCTTATTTTTCTTTACTCTTTTACGGCGTATTTCGTACCGATTACATATCCTTTGGTCTCTTATCTACGTTTCCCACTCCTTTTTCTTTCTGGTTTTCTGAGTATCCATTTGAGACCATTTTCTGGGTTTTGCCTGCTTTTGACACATGTGCATCTGTGCTTGCCTCTCTTTCGACATAAGACCTTTAGTTCTTAGGTTCTAGTTCCTTTCTGATGCATAGACATAGGCATTTTCCTAAACCCAGATCAATGCTAACCCTTGAGGAAGAGAAGTTTCTTCGTACTCGCTACCCGCGAGCTTCTTATTGGGTTCTCGGAACCGAGCTTCCCGAAGCGAGAGGTCAGCCCCTTTACTCGAGGCGGGTTCGGTTACTCGATGAATCGGGCCCCAACCCGCACCTGCTAGAGTTCTGTCTCCTTCTCCTGTCCGAGTTTCTGCACACAACGTCCCTATCTTATCACCCGTACAGGCCGGGGTTGGCTCCTTTGCCGGCTCCATGTCTCCGGCCTTATTAGCCCAACCGCTCAACTTTTGTGAGGGTCCACCCTCTGCGAGCTCGGACCCTTATCCCGATGATTATCTCGGCCCCTGCTGGGACTGCTTGGCCGAGGGTGCATTCCACATTGCGGACGGCGGAGACTCCAGAGCGTCCTCGATTCTTGGTTCTTGCCGGCATCGGCAACCTTCGGGCCCCTCTTCTGGCGTACCCTTTCGTCCGAGTCCGCCATCTGTTTTGCCTTCTAACATTCTTTTACCGGTATTTCCAACTCGCTAATTTCATTTTATGTTGCCTATAGGTTAATGGCTCCAAATCTCGCCTCCAAGAAAAGGACCGAGGCCGAGGAATCGGACTCTTCTAGTCCACCCGAGGCTCTGTGTCGTAGGTATCCCTGGGTGTCCCATGAGGTCTTGAAGATCCGGTCCTTGATGTCGGATATAGATATTGCCCGTTTGGATCTACCCACAATGGAGGGGTGCGTCATACGCCGCCCAGAGGCCGACGAGCCTATTTGTACGGAACGGGAAATAGGCTGTCCCAATTTCTTTTACTTTTACCGGGATTATCTTACTCGGGTCGATGCTTGCTTCCCTTTCACCCATTTCCAGACACTCGCCCTGTTACACCTGAGACTTGCCCCATCTCAACTTCATCCGAACGGGTGGGCTTATCTTGTTGCAACTGTGTCGCTCCTACCCGGTTCCGATTCCCTGCTCGACCAATCTTTTCTTCTATTACTTCGGCCCCTTTACCCCTGGCTCTCCTAAGGAAAGTGACAAGCTAAAAGGGTTGGTATCTCTCCGTGTTAATCCCGACCGGAAGCTCATGAAGCCCTTCTCCGATTCATTTAAGCGGTTCAAGAGTGCGTTCTTCAAGGTTGTCGCTGTGCCTGGTAAGCCAACCTGGTTTTTGAAGGGGGTTGAGGCTGCCGACGTGGAGTGGCGTTTCCCTCTATATTGGATGGAGAGTCACCATAAAGCTACTCCCTCCTCCTTCCAAATTTTGAAAGATGAGCTCCTACCGCGCGGCCGAGACGGCCCCTCATGTCCCTAGGTTGGACACCTACGTGGAGAAGTATGGCGTCCGAGTGCGGCCTTTTTCATTTACGGGGAGGGATCTAGGCCAATCCCCTCACTTGTAGGAGTCCCTCCTTTGCCATGTTATTTTTCTTTTGGTCATATTTTGTATATTATTGGAGTAATTTGTGTTTATTCCTGATTTCCCTTTACCTGTCCTTTTCAGCTCAAGACATGAAGGCCCTTCCAGGCTACTTGAAGAAAGTGAATGAAAAACGTTTTGGCGGATGCAAAGAATAAACGCTTGAGAGCGTCTCAGGAAGAGGTGGCGGCCCAGCGAAAAGCTCTGGAGGAGGCCGTGTCAATTTAAAAGGCCTTGGCCGCGTCTGAAGCCAAGCTGCACATTTTGGAGGAGGAGCGGGATGTCGCCCAGATCGAGCGGGATGCTTCTAAGGCCACGGTCGTGAAGATGGAGAAAGATCTTCTACAGGCGCGGGAAAGGGTGGAGAAGTCAGCCTCCGAGTTTGCCCGGGCCCAGAAAGCGCTGGGCGAGAGTATTGAAGCGGTGAAAGCCCTTCAGAAGCAATGCGATATGCTGTCCTTTAAGCTTACAACAGCCGAGGAGGCCCTCGCCGTAGCGCAGCAGGCGCGCTTGGAGTCCGATGAGCTCTTAAAGCAGACTGCCGCCGATTGCTTTGACAATGCCCTGGAGCAGATCCAGTTCTTGATTCCGACGACGAAGCTTAACTTGGACGGCTATAATTTTCGCACCTTTGTTGAGGACAGAGTCTTAGTTCCGTATCAATCTCCTTCCGCCAATGCGTCCCGATCCGAAGAAGAGGGAGAAGAGTCGGACGTGGAGAGCGAGGCAACCAAGGGCTCTCATGAGGCTGGCCTGTCTAGTTAAGTTTGACTTCGGTCTTTGGTGGGCGTCTGTGCCCCTTTATTTTGAAGATTTCCGGCCTTTGTGCCTTCTGTAACTATTTGTATGACTATGGATGAATTATTTATTCGCCCTTCCGCCATTTTTTAAATTCCATATTTGAAATTTCTTGATCGTAGTAGATACGAGTCGTTTACTCGAGCAACACTAATGTGTGGGAGGATGGGGCGAGGTTGTATGTTTTAACCTCTTGGGGTGTTAACTTAACCGCACTACCTCGTTAAAGGGCTTGACTAGTCGGAAAAGTTGATAGGAACCGAATTAAGGGTGAGGCCGTCACATGTCAACTGAGGTGTCTATTACCTCAAATCTGACATTCTGACTTGATCAGGGTCGGAATTACAGCCTGCTTTCTTAAATCGGGCGAGCGTTGACGCATCAATTTCGCAAAGGCCACGTATGGCATTTTCGCCGAGCTCTTACCAATGCACGTCGGAGTACAACGGCCGGTGTCATACATCTAGATGTTTTTATGTTAATGACTGGGTGTAAGTACCTCGGTGTCGAGTTTTGGACCGGGCTTAATGGCCTCGGTTTCATGCTTAAGCAAGTAATTGTGCACATTGACGCATTCCCTTGATGGATTCCTTCATTAAATAAAACAACTCAAAAGAGCGTACAAATGGTCATGAATTATTCAGATGCAAAATAAAGAACAATTGGAGGGAACATAAGGGAAAGTAAGAAATAACCGAACAAGAGCCTTGGTGTCTACGGGGCCGAGCCTTGACTTAGCTGTAATAGATCTTTAGCTTATCGGCGTTTCATGTCCTCTTAACCGGCTTCCTTGCCAGGGTTTCGAGAACATATGCCCCAGCATCGAGTTTTTCTTTAACCCGATAAGGACCTTCCCAATTTGCTGCAGTTTTCTGTCTCGGGAAGTCTTGTTTCCGTTGTCGGCGCGCCGAAGTACCAGGTTACCTCGGTTAAAGGATCGTGGTCGAACCTTTCGATTATATTTGGCCGCGAGTAGCTGCTTGGCGGCAAGTTCCCGGCAATGGGCTGTGATTCGGATCTCATCAATTAGGTCCAGGTCTGTCTTTAGGGCGTCGTCATTTGACGCTGGTCCTTCCAGTTCGGCTCTGATCTTTCTCCATGATGGCTGCCCGATTTCAACCGGATCATTGCTTCACATCCATAGGTCACCGAATGGGGTTCCCGGGTCGAGGACCGCACGCTCGTCCCCGTAGCCCCATAGAACGCCGGAGCTGTTCGGTCCAGAGCTGAGTCGGCCTTTAACATGCGTTTCTTTAATCCGTCAAGAATGATCTTATTAGCCGACTCGACTCCGGCCGTTAGATTGCAGATGTTCGACGGAGAGAGAAGTGTTCTTGGATGTCCAAGTTGGACATTAAGGCCTGGATCTATGGTCCGTGAACTGGGTTCCATCATCGGTGACGACTTCAGGCGGGTATCCCGAATCGAGCAAAGATGTTATGACGAACGAATCTCATAATTCGAGACGAGGTGATTGTAGTCAATGCCTCCGCTTCAATCCATTTGGTGAAGTAGTCTATGGCGACAATGAGTCATTTGAGCTATCCTGGTGCCGGCTTGAATGGTCCGAGGATGTCCATTCCCCATTTATAGAAGGGCCAACTCCATCGGGCCGACATCCCTTTTAACTCCGTCGGTGGTGGCCATAAAATCCCGGCGTGTTTATCCCTCATGTATCTCGTCACCTACATCATCGGGCGCACTTGGCGGCCGATAGAGATTTTCCGTAATCTCCCAAAATAACCAGATTAGAAAAGGATTTGCAATATAATGTAACCTGGGTCGTTTCCCAACGACCACGATCAGTTCAATTCGAACAAAGAATAAAAGCGAGAAAAAGTAAAATGGGGGGTTTTGTTTTTGGTTCAAACGAGAATTAAATCCAAATAACAGAGATAGAATGAAATTAACACGATAAACGAGAATAAGAGAAGATTAACCTAGGATTTTGAATTCCACCCTTCCTCGGACGAAAACATATTTATAACCGAACTCGTGATCGAATCTAGGCAAACCAAAATCTCGCATTTGCCCAGAAATTCCCTCAACCGAACAATCGTTCAGAATTTGTTCGAATCAGTGGCATATCACTGTACGATCGCACAATGATACTTTAACCTAGTTCAAACTACGTCCTTGGGAAATGTCGATCTGGGTTTTTAATCAAAAACCCAATCCAAATCCAAAAATCGAATCCGATTAAAGAATGCGGAAACGAGTTAGACGGTTCCGATTAAGCGCGAGTCCTCGGGATAGTGGAATCTTCAATCCATAGGTTAATCACGGTAGCTTAGCTAGTCATGATTATACAGAACGAAAATCGAGAAGAAATTTCATCATGAACATGAAGAACACGAAGAACAGATGAGAGAATATGAAAACTCCTATTTTGATCCACTAAAATCTAAAAACGTGAATGAGAATGTGTTTGTGGCTGCTGCCTCACTTAACCTAAAATGGCAAAACGAAATGGGGCTCCAATCCACAATTCAGGGCCAGAACGAAAATAAAATAAAATGGGCTTTAATTACAAAATTCGAGCCCAAAAATACATATGACTTCGGCTCCAAAATCGACCATCCTCTTGTCCGAATTTGCTCTTCATGTCTTCATAACAATTGTAGCTCTCTGAATCATATGAAATATGAGACAAAAATGAGGCAAATCCGATGTCTGGTTCAAGAGTTATGGTAAAACATGGTGAAGCAATGTAAAACTGGAATTTATTATAAAATAATGGCTAAAATATAATAAAAGGCCTAAGGCCCAAATAAGTATAAAAACCGTTATTTATTAGCTAAAGAGTCCTAAATTATAAATCAAGAGACAAAAAGTAGTGTATGAAATATTCAATTATCAATCTTCCATGGCGTCATGCTTCATGGTGGGCCAACAATAGCCGGCACGTAATGCCTTCCTTGCCAAGGCCTTGCCCCCATGTGTTGGCCATTGCATCCCTCATGTATCTCGGTCAATACATACCTTGCTTTGGACTCACCTAGGCATCGGATCATCGGGCAGTGCACGCCTTTTCTGTATAACTGATCATCGACCATAGTGTAGATGGCGGCTTCTCTCATTAGCTTCTTTGCGGTAGTGGAATCTGTTGGGATGATCCCCCTTTCTAGGTAATCTTCAATTGGCTTTCTCCAGTCCGTGGCGGATGAGATAGTCATGACGCACGTGGGCTCGGCCAAATTCTGTTGGATCACAGTTCTATGACTCCCCGGACCTTTTGTACTTGCTAGTTTGGAGAGAATATCGGCCCGGGTATTCTCTTCTCTCGGGATATGAGAGACAATCACTTCTTCGAACTCCGTCATTACTTCTTTTGCTCTGTTCAAGTACTTAGCCAACAGGGGCCTTTTGCTTGATAGCTGCCATCAATCTGTGCGGCGACGAGTTGTGAGTCGATGAACACCTTAACTCGCCGCGCTCCGCTCTCTTTTGCTTGAGACAATCCGGCTAAGAGGGCCTCATACTCGGCCTGGTTATTGGAGGTCGGGAACTCCAACTGGAGGGAATGCTCAGTAGCGACCCCCTCGGGGCTTTCAACAATGACTCCTGCTCCACTGCCTTTTGGATTGGAAGATCCGTCTACAAATACCTTCCAGGATTCCTCGCTAGCCATAATCAGAGTCAATTCCCTGATGAAATCGGCCAATGCTTGTGATTTGATCACATGTCGGGCTTCAAAAGTGATGTCGAACTCGGACAGTTCAATTGCCCAGCTTGTCATTCGCCCTGCCAGGTCAGGTTTGTACAAAATCTGCCGGATTGGCTGACTGGTCTGGATTACTATCCGATGTCCCTGGAAGTATGGCCGAAGCCGTCTCGCCGTTGTTAGTAATGTGAACGCCATCTTTTCCAGCTTCTGGTATCTGAGCTCAGCGTTTTGTAACGCTTTGCTCACAAAGTAGATGGGTGTCTGTCCGGCCTCGGTTTCTCTTACCAAGGCGGCACTTACCGCCTCGTCTCCTACGAGGCAGTACAAGAACAAGGTCTCCCCTTGCTCCGGCTTCGTTAGTACCGAGGGGGTTGCTAAACGTCGCTTAATTTCTTCAAAGGCTGTTTCACAATCCGAATTCCATCCTCCATGAGTCTCTTTCTTCAATAATTTAAAGAAAGGTAACGCCTTCTCGGCGATCTAGGGTAAGAATCTTGTCAGGGCCGCCAAGCGACCTGTTAATTGCTGAACTTCCTTCTTAGAGTTCAGGACTTGCATGTCTAGCACGGCCTTGCATTTGTCCAGGTTAGCCTCAATCCCTCAATTGGTCAGCATAAAACCTAGGAATTTCCCGGCGGGCACTCCAAAAGCACATTTGGCCGGGTTCAACCTGATTCGGTATCATCTTAATTTTTCAAATGTCTGCTCTAGGTCTCAGATATGCTCCTCTGGTTGTTTTGACTTCACGATCATGTCGTCTATGTAGACCTCCACATTTCGTCCGATTTGGTCATCATTCGTTGGTACGTAGCTCCGGCGTTCTTCAATCCAAATGGCATGATGTTGTAGCAATAGTTAGCCTTGTCGGTTATGAAGGCGGTTTTCTCTTGATCCTCTGGGTGCATGGCAATCTGATTGTAGCCGGAGTAAGCATCCATAAAGGAAAGCAACTGGTACCCGGCCGAGTTATCAACGAGTTGATCAATATTGGGCATAGGGTAGGAGTCTTTTGGACACGCTTTATTCAGATTGGTGTAGTCAGTACGCACCCTCCATTTGCCGGTCGGTTTTAAGACCATGACCACATTCGAGAGCCAAGTTGTGTATTGTACCTCTCTGATGAATCCAGCGGCAAGGAGCTCTTCAGTGTGACTTTCAAGGGCTTTCTTCGCACTGTCGTCGAGATATTCCTCCTCTTCTCGGGCCACCGGGCTTCGACCCGACCATATGGCGAGTTTGTGGCAGCAAAAGTGTGGGTCGATCCCGGGTATTTTGGCTGACATCCAGGAGAAGACGTCCTGATTTTGTCTTAAGAAGTTGATCAGTCGTGCTTTTATATATGCGTCCATGTCTCTGCCGACTCTAGTTGTCTTGGAGGGATCCGTCCCGAGGATTAATTCCTCCAGCTCCCTTCCGGCTCTGGGCGTGGGATTTCTGGTTCACGGAGGTCCATCTCTACCATATTAACCGACTGCTGGGGCCGCCCCTCATTTCTGACATCGGTCATAACCTCGTTGGTTCAGAGCCGCGGCGGGGATGATGGCCCTTCCTCCTCGACTCGGAGAGTCTCGAAGTAACATTGCCGTGATACTTTCTGGTCTCCGGACACTTCAACCACCTGATTCTTATCATTGATCATTTTCAATTTCTGGTGCTTAATGGACGCTAGCATGTGCCAATTGTGTATAGTGGGTCGGCCCAATATAATATTATAGGGAGAGCGGAAGTCGGCCACTACGAACCTTACACGTTCTGACTTGAAAGCTTCCTTGGTTCCCAGCGTTAATCCGAGGTCAATATATCCTTTTGGGAAGGAACGCTCTCCATTAAACCCGATTAGGGTGGATTTGTACGCTTTAGGTCTTCAACATCGAGGTGCATCCTCGGTATGCGTCCCCTTATGATGTCGGCGAACTCCCCGCATCCACGAAGATCCGTTTGACCCGAATTTACTACGATCCGGTGATGACCAATCCATCTTGGTGGCCGGAATAACCTCCTTGAGCTCCTCGTCCGTGAAGACTAATTGGGGTGGTTTCGGTTTCGATGAGCTGCCTTTAAACTTTGGTACATCTTTTATCGTCAGCACCTCCCGCAGGTATTTCTTGCGCTGGCTTATAGTATCTCCACCTCCTCCGAAACCACCGCTGATCCCGTTGCATTAGAGATCAGTCTCTGGGAAACCATCGACAAGGCCGGTTTTCCGTTTCTTCTCAGGTTCCCGAGCGTCCGTAGCCGGACTCCTGCTTCAGCGGCTACTATTCCGCCTGCTTGTTTTGCCTTGAGTTTTGATGACGTATTGGCGTAGTTTCCCTTCTCTCACAAACTTTTCGATAGCATCCCTGAGTTCATAACATTTGTCGGTAGTATGACCGGAGCAGTCGTGGAAAGTGCAAAATTTTCCCCGATCTGTAGTGGACCGGTTTACGAGAGGCCTCGGCTTGGCCACCCTTTTCATCTCGGTGCGGCTACCTCCTTCCACAATTACGAACGCGGAACATTCAAGGGGTGTAGTTGACGTATTTCACCTTATTATCCGTCCTCTCTTGTCGGGGTCGGCTCTCTCTCTCGCGTCTCGGGTTCCGCTTGTGCTTGTTCGTCGATCCCTTCTTTCGGGATGAATTCCTAGCCTTCTCGGGTTCATCTCGCATTGGCAATTTCCATTTGCTCGACATCTAGGTACTTCTTTGCTTCAGTATAGAATTCAGTCAATAAATATACTCGATTCTTGCACAGATGTCTGGCCAGGCATGTCGTTTGGTCCATACCGTTGACGAGGCAATGTACATGGACCTCTTCAGATAATGAGCGTACCTGCATTGCTGTGTCTTTGAACCGATCCAAGTACTTCTGCAACGTCTCGCCTTTCTTTTGTTTTACCTTACTCAACATGAATTGAGATTTTGGTTGTTACTTGTTGGTGGCAAAGTGCAATTCAAACTTACGCCCGAGGTCTTCAAAGTTCCAAATGGAATTATTGGGTAATGAACTCAACCATTTGTGGGCCGGTCCGGTTAACGTGGCCGAGAAGAGCCTTAAGATGACCAGACCTTCTATTCACCTGACCCACATTAACTTTTCAAATATCTCCAGGTAGTGACGTGGATCCTGGGTCCCATCGTACTTGGGAAGATCGGCTAGGTCAAAATTCTTTGGGTAGGGAGCCGTGGCCGTTGCACGGGAGAATGGGGTCCCACCGAGCCGCCCAAGTACTTCATCTTATATTGTCGCGGGACCCTCGTGTCCGAGGCGTCGTGATTGCCTCTCAAAGCTCATCGAGTCCCGATCAAGGTCTCGGTCTTCATGACTATTATGGTTACGGTCTTTATAACCGTCATGGCGGTCTTCTCGGCCTCGGTCTTCCGCATCCCAGATCCGCAATTGTCTCTCCTTGTTCCTTCTGGGGGTCGGCTGGCGTTCTCGCTCCTTTCTTGCTTCCCCCTCATTCCTGTCGTAGGCCCGCCGATTCGACTCTGGGCTGGTACGCGGACTACTGCTGTCCAGGCGTACAACCTCCTTTCCCTTACGAGAGCTTCTCTGGGTTCCGCGTTGAAACATGTTTTCAAGCTTTTCCTCAATCATTAATTCCAGAGCATAAAAATCCTCTTGGCTTTGGAGGTGATCTAGTTTTTCCTTGTTTTCGAACCTCTGAAGCATCGACTCTTATGTTCTCCTTAAAATGTGGACGTCGGTGTCTAGTACCTGAGCGTCTGGAGCCGGGGCCGTCTGGGCCCGGACTCTTGGCGGCCCCTCTTGCGAAGGTTCGTCGTTGGAAGGAGATGTGCTCTCCGTGTCGATACGTGACCCTCCGGAGTCTTTTCTCGTGGAGGTTGATCATGAGTCTGCGGTTGACTCAGTCCGGCCTGAGGTTGATTTGGTGGTAAAGTGCTTTCATCGTTCGGCTAGTCCGATCGCTGGCTTTGCCTGTGGCTTCTGGTGTTGGCCATTAGTGGTCACGGGGATAGAAATTTAAGGTCCCCACGGTCGGCGCCAATGTTCTGTTATAGAACACAGATGTCCAGCCAAGGGCTGGTATATTGATCTTGGATGGATAGGCTCGCCCGAATATCTATGGAGGAGATAACCAGGAGAGCGTGGGATCACCGTACACGACAAAGGGGTGGTGTGTGTGCACAGTGAGACTGTATGTAAATAGTCTAGGTTAGAATGTGTCCACCTTGTTACCTGTCCTTTGTATTTATAGAGGTGTCTGGTGCGATATCCGGGGCACGTCATTAATGGGGCACGCCATTAATGGGGCACCATTAATGGGGCGGATATCCGGGGTACGCCATTAATGGGACGCGTCATTAATGGGGTGAGTATCTTAGTAGGCCGTTACGATATGGATGGATCTTGCCTAGCCGAGATTTCGGGATCTCTACCTATGATTGGCGGATCATGCTTCCTGGCTCTGTCTGGGCCGTGCTATGGACTTAGGGCTTTTGGGCCGTTCCGTAACAAACATATATACCTTACTTTCAAGGGAAGAGAGAATCATTATCTATCGAGGTAATCAAACTAGCTCTACACTTATAACATTCTGAAATGGTAGTTCTAATTATTATCCTTATTCATATTTGCAGTTTCTACAAAGCAAAACGCATTAGAATTAAGAAATCGTGCTTATTCTTACATCGATGTCCTTGAGATCACTCATAACTTACAACACTTGATTGGAGAAGGTGGATTTGGAAAAGTTTATTTAGGCACCCTTAAGAATTGCACTCAAGTTGCAATAAAGTTACTTTCACATTCATCAGTGCAAGGTCATAGAGAATTTCGATCAGAGGTGAAATCGAAACGAAACCTTAGTCTTATTTTGTTCACTCATGGTTTTCTTATTTTGTCAAATATTTAATTGTAAACATAATTTGTTCTATATTAGTTCCTAATCATATAAATGATAAAGCTAAGTAAATTTTAATTGCAGGTGGAACTTTTGATGGTTATTCATCACAGACACTTAGTTTCTCGATTGGATATTGCGAAGAAAGTGACGTCGGGGCATTAATATATGAATATATGCCTAATGGGAACCTCCAAAGATCATTTATCAAGTATTCTTTCTAGAGCCGATTACGCATATCTCAATATTTAGCATTTCATAGCTATCTAACCAAGATATTGGATTAAAATATCTATAATAAACTTTACTCGTACAATATGTAAAGGAAATGTAATTGTATTGATTCTAATACGAGTAATAAAGGAGGTGCATTGAAATGGAAAGATCGGCTTCAAATTGCATTGGAGGCGCGTATGGTAAGTAAAAAAATTATAACCTGGATCTTTAATACAATACTCATTTTGTAATTCAATTTTTTAATCAAAATAAGTTTTATATTAAGGACCATAAAGAGTATATACTAGCGTATTATTAGTATTCTTTCAAGTTGTATAGAAAAAGTAACATATTTTATATAAATCATATATATATATATGATATTCTAGTTTAATATACAAATAAATAAATTACACCATGGGTCAAGAAAACTTTTGGGGCAAAAATGTCCATTAATCCTAAAATTCATTTACAACAATTTCTATTCAAATGACTTACACCTATGATTAAAAATTATATTATTCTTTACGAATTAAGATTATTCATATTTTGGATTCATTCCTCTCACAATAAAAATATATAATTACTTTGGTCATACATATGATGAATGGAATTTCAGGATTGGATTATTTGCACAATGGTTGTAAGCCTGCAATCGTGCATAGAGACCTTAAGGCCTCTAACATTTTGCTCCACAAGAATATGGAGGTTAAGATTGCTGACTTTGGATTGTCTAGATCTTTTGCAAATGATATTGATACTCATCTCTCAACTCGTCCAGCCGGGACAATTGGTTACCTTGATCCTTAGTGAGTACTTTTATTTAGGGAAATATATCTTTTCTCATAAGCACATTATCCTACATAGTATGATCTATATATAGTTAACTTCACGTGGAGTAAGGCTTCTTGTTGCTATATTATATGCTCTCATAAATTAAGAAACCCATCCAATTAGTTTAAGATTGTAAATAAAAAAGTCAATCCATCCATCTCAAAGAAAATTGTAAATTAACACAAATTTGAATTAGAATACAAATCAATCTCATTTTAATACATCAGTTTTCTGTTTTTTTTTTTTTTATATAATATGAATTATATAGACGGTCACAAACTAAAAATTTATTTAGGAAGAACTCTAATTTAGAAAGGAAGAAAATTCTCACTGAAATTCATTTTGAATTTTTCCAACTCAATTTGGATGTATGGTTGAATACAAAAATATCAATGCACGGAAACATTTTGAGACCTAACGATTTTTTTCTTAACAGATTTCAAAATTCTGGGAACCTTAAAAAGGGGAGTGATGTTTATAGTTTTGGAATAGTTCTGCTAGAACTATTGACTGGAAAACCAGCAGCAAAAAGACGACCAAATAATACCTTCACTCTCCTACTTGAATGGGTCACCCCTAAACTTGGAAGCAAGGATGATATCAAGTCCATCATTGATCCAAGGTTACAAGGACAATACAGTTTTGATTCTGCTTTGAAATTTGTAGAGGTAGCCAAGTCATGTACAGGACCACTTGCAATTCAAAGGCCTGATATAAGTCAAGTAGTAGTTGAACTTAGGGAATGTTTGGCAATGGAGATAAGAATTGAAGGGACCAGTCACAACACCAATTCAAGCAGTTCCTTGGATATGAATACTTTGCAATTTGATTCAAGCTTTAGTGCCCCATCTGCTAGATAGATAAATCTATCCACCGTGATCCCAAATCGATTTGATGAGTAAACTATTTCTTCTGCGTAATTAAGGCTTGTTTTTGTATGTTGAACAATATAATTAGTACGGGTACTTGCATGGGTTTGGACATGGAAAATATATGCTTGTAGTTTGCAAGATTTGATGGTAGTGTATGTTGAGAACTTTTTTTTTTTTTTTTTTTCCCAATTTGTATACTTTTATTTTCCATTTGGATGGCAGTGCATGTTCAAGTATACTTGAACAATATAATTAGTACTGGTACTGCTTAATTTATTTTTGAGCATAGATTCTTTTTTTATCATCCAAACGAACACAACATTAGGAATAGCAAAATTTAATCTAATCTGTTCACATTTGGAGAAGGAAAAAATCTCAGTAGGAAAAAAAAAAAAAAAAGGCCCAGTTGTTTGGTGTTTGGGTAAGCTTTTCACACAAGGTCTCCAAAAAAACTCCTTATTTTCAGAAGCCAAATCCGTGAGCATTGGGCGGAACGATGGAGCGTTGGGCATTTCTCTTATTCATTTATCATCGTCTCTGAACCTCCTTTTCTCTTCTCATCTGTCAAGCATTCAATGCGAGATTAATTCTCACACCGTCATTTCGTCCTCCTTCAATTTCTCTCTACCAAATCTTATATTCTTCCAACGATGAATTCTTATCATCCCAACCACCGCCATGGCCACAGGGGCAGACCCAAAAAATTATTGAAGAAGCACCATTGCCGGTTGCCCCCGAATTTTTTTTTAAAAGTAAAGTTTTAAATGTATTAAAAAAAAAAAAGAATATAAAGGGAAAATAAGACTAAGTGCTTTTAAAAATAGTAAAGGCCGAGTACTAAATAAGTTCAAGTACATAAATTTTAATAACAAAAGTATATTATAATAAAAATAATTACAATTTTATCCTTCTAGGTTTTATTTTTTTGGAATTCCATCATAATTGCCTCATTACCAATACTATCAAATACATCTTTTTCAATATAAGGCACTAAACAATCATTCAACAATTAATCCCCATCCGATTACAAAGTGTAGTTTTGATATACTTCATAGCTGAAAATGATTTTTCCACAAATGCAGTTGCTACAAGCAAAGTTAATGCTAACTTTACAAATAAATAAACTAAATGATACACAATATATTTTTTCTTTTCAACCATCCTCTTGGCAAGGATCAGCTATTCCTTGCAAATTCAAAAAATCAGGATCACGTTACACATCAACAATATACGTGTCGAGCTGATATTCAAGCATGACAAAATCATTCAAATCAAAATCTGAAAGATAATAGCCAACAAATTCACACAACTTGTAAGATTAATTCTGCAGACCAACAGAAATTAGTGTACAACTTGTAAGCTAGCGGTAAATTCAGCAGCGAATCATTCTTGAGCCTTCAAGGAGTGTCAAATACTTATCATCCATATTCCATTGAACTTGTAGAGACACCTAAAATGAAGCAGCTATAACTGAACAGTTCAAGAAATAAACAGAGCTTATTTGCAGCTGCAAATCCTTGTCTTAAATTAACACGCCATCTCTAAAAACAATTTCCCAAACTACCTATTCGTATGCAGTACCAACTACCAACCAATAATCCCCTCAACCAGACGCCATATTGAAATCACTCGGAAATTCGTTGATAAAACCAAAAAGAATATTGATAAATATGTGATAAAACGTCAAGCATCGAATCAAACCTTTTCAAAGAATCATGCGAAGTTTAATGCTAAAGGATCTGGATGTGGGCGAAATGGTTGCCAAAGTGGAAGAGATATTTCACAGCAATTTCTTAAGAATATTGTATACCAGAATCTCACAAATAAATATTGATCACGGATGCGGGGACAGAGCTTGGGATAAATATTTGGGGGTCAAATATATACTCATTAACTAATTTTTAAGAAAAAAATATTTGGGGAGCCAAATGTATAAATTTTTGAACTAAATGTATAATTTTTTAGGCTAAATATATAAAAAAAAAAAATCTAATTTGCATTAAATATTTGGGATAATGTTTTTTTTTTTTTTCCTCCCCATTTGGTAACCAAGAAGCTCCGTCTTTGCCCGGATGAATTACCGAATTCAACAAAAGATGGATTCAACAAAAGATCACAAAAGGAAACAAAAACACAAAATCAAAAGAAAAGACGGACCATTAGAACTAGAAGCACTCCTCCAGCGAAAATCAAACGGACTAAATCAATAGCTTTACACCATCGTCTAGAGAAAATCAACGGACTAAAAGACCATACAACCTGGACTCACTCCAGTCTTTTAAGTCCTCAATGTGCTCACCCGTTCTGATTTTGAGGCAAAACCTAAACAAACTTAAGCCCTTCAAAATCAAATTTGACCTTACATTATATAATTACTGGGATTATATTGACGCCTGGTATAAATACCTTTTGGTACCAAAACAACTATATATACGCCACACCCGGTTTCTTTATTCTCTACCTTTTTTAAATAAATTATGCTTTGTCCCAGCCAATTCTTTTCCTGCTCGGTCACTAAGCATGTGACACACAAGGCTAAATTACATTGAGTAGTTGACGAGTCGGCACATTTGAGTAATTAATAGGTGAAGCAGAATAAAATGATTATTTTCTTGTACCAGATCAACTCCATGCATGCAAAAGGCTTTTTCCGTCGCAAAATGAGTTTACGATGGATTTCGTTTGTCACAAAAAACCTCATCGCAATTATGATGGAAAATCAAAATTCCATTGCAAATTTTGAATTTTTCGACGGAAAATAAATTCTGTCGCAAATTTCTGAAAATAGTGAAGGAAATGAATTTTGTCGCAAATTAGGAATTTGCGACGGAATTTATTTTTCATCTCAAAATTCAAAATTTGCGACGGAAATAAATTCTGTCGCAAATTTCAGGAATTTGTGACGAATTCATTTCCGTTGCAAATTTTAGAAATTTGCAACAAAATAAGTTCCGTCGCAAAGTTTATTTTATTAAAAAAATATTAAAAGATATAAAAATTACATAAAAAATATAAAAAATTAAGAAATTTGATTCTGTCACAGAATTCCATTTTTTGCGAAGGAATTCATTTTCCGTTGCAAATCTCAATTCAAAAAAAAAAAATTATATAAATAAATACAAATAATTACCAAATTAAAAAAATATAAAAATTATATGAAAAATTATGAAATAAGAAAATGTATATAAATGATACTGAATATTGTATTAAAAAGTGTATGTAAAAATATGTACAATAGCAATCCTAAAAAATTATAAATAAACAAAACAAAATATAAACATCAATGTTGCCAACAAAATAAACTAAAAAGCAAAAAAATCATAAATAAGTTATACACCAAGTAACTAAAAAGCACAAAAAGAGACACCACTGTAGCACATCTAGATACATCAATGTCTAACAAAAGTTTGGTCACCCACTCCTCCAAAGAGCACCTTCTCTGTAGTGCAATGAAATGTGTTTGTCATTTACAAGGTAAAACATAAACAATAATTATACTACCTACACAAAATATTGATCATTTACGATGCATGGTGCTAATGGTGATAATGTTCCAAAAGCTATTGAGCTTACCGAGCACAAAGCAAACATGGATTTGTTCACTAGGCTTTCATTTTTCTGAAATACTACCTCCGGTCCTGATAAATTTTTATAAGTGATATAACAATATAATCTACAATAAATCACTCATTGAACCCACTAACCAAGAAGAACCAGGGCCATTTAGCAATGGACTTTGGTGGAACTAATGAACATGCTAGATCAATCAAGATATACTTAGTAGGCTCACAAAACTGAAAAGTAATGCAAAAATCTAAAATCTAACTTTATTATTCTATTTCTTGAGTATCTCTATGATTACAAGTGTTAAGTTTGTCAAGTCTTGGGAATAATGCAGCCATTACTAAACACATTGAGTTTAATGCTTGTTGGAATGATGATAATATTTTCAAATGTGGGTCACTTTCCATATATGATCAGTTGGGGAAAAAAACTGATGGATATCTACTTGCTTATTAGTTGAATAATAAAGATGACAGACACCATTTACCTAAATTTTCTTCAAATAACAACAAACCAATAAATGAACAAAAAACCAGACAATAACGTGTGTGAAATCAATTCTCTTCCAAAGTAAGCATAAGAAGTAGATTACCAGTGTTCTACCAGTCACATGACCAGAGCTTGTCTTCAGAGCATTCAAGGTGTAAAAATAGGTCCCTTCACAAGAATAGGAGGCTAAGTAAACTCTCAGTTCGTTATGACAATATGCAACAGTCAATGGACTTCATATCCCATTACATTTAAATGAAGATGTAATAACATATATCTATGAGAATTTACAAATCGTAAAAGAAGGAAGCATTACCCAAGGCAACACACCAATATGATCTTCATGGCCGTGCGTTATAACAACTGCTTCAATTTTGTGCCTCCATTTTCCTATAAATGTCATATCAGGTATAATCTTTTGAACTCCAAGCTCATCATATCTGGAAGATATGCAACACAAATAAGCTTGGATCATCTAAATACTAGAGGAAAAGAATGAAGAACAACCAATAATTGTCCATCAGTGATTTGACCATTACTTTTAGTTCAAATGAGATTCAGATTTTTTAAATGTACTTGTTATGGAAAAAATTAAGAAGAAAGATTCAACAATTCTAATATATATTAAAATTATAACATCTTCTGTATCTAAGTAAATGCCTATATAATGTATCTTCAACCAAAATCATCACCACATCCAGGGCAAACAAAGTAAAATCCCTCCAAATAAACCCTGTTTTGTGTGAAAGTACACCTCCGGAAAATTCACATTAACACACCTCTAAAGCCATCACGAAAAATCAAAATGATGAGGGCAGTAGTATAATAACCGATTATGCGCAAAAACTAGTAATCAAAGTTATTTTTATGTAACCTTGCCTCTCCATGCTAGCTTCATATGTACATAGATTTTACGCTAGCTTCATATGTACTTAGATTTTATACTCCATTTATGAAGGTATTATAATTGGAGAAAAAAGTATACCTTTATGGGGGCTTTGGAAACATTCAGATTCACATTTAGCTTTGTTTTCTCTCAATTTACACTGGCCTCCATCTTCTTCACACTTCTGCAATCTGGTTTTGTCCCTGAGAAGAAAAAACTAGTATAATTGAGAGAAAAACAAAGCTGAACAAGCGACCTGAGAAGAGAAACCATGCCTTCAGACATCTTACCTTATGCTAATGATCCACAAACAAGAATTCAAGCTAATTTAACATCTACATAACATATTGAAGCCACTTCAAAGACTATATAATAATAGGAACTATCTGAGCCTCTCATTACAACTAACTCAGATATAATGCTAATTAAAGGTGGGGTAGATTAATATTTGCAGGATAATTACTAGCAACTTATTGATGAAAGAAAATATATAACGACTTTTACTTCTTAACAAGCAAACAATGCATAATGCAATAAAGCAGGAAGTCCTGCATTAATTAATGATGGAAGGATTACTACTGATCATTTGCTACATTTTCGGTTGCAAAGTTTGGACTTCCTTAGCTTAAATGCAATAAGCCTTGGTTTCAAACAAGAAGAGACTATAATAATTTTGGGAGGCAATATATAGATAAAAAGGGTAGAGTGAATACGAGAGTTCAAATTTTCATACAAAGTAGCCCCATCCATGTTGATTGCGTCAACAAATTTTCACCGCTCTCTCTACTCCTGCAAATGCCTAAACCGTTCGGACATTCCCTATCACCTGAAACCCTCAAGGAAAAAAAAAGAAAAAAAGAATAGCAATTAAGCTGACTCGAGTCCTATTTCTCCCTTACCAATTCATACAATTCAATTTGGATTTGAACAGGCAAAAACGAGATACAGTGAGTAATTTTTTGGAGGGTTTTGAATGTTTACCTCTTTAGCGATTTCACCCAGCCTAACGTAGGCTTTTCGGACTTCGACCAGAAGCAGCTAGCACCTTGTTACTGTTAGGGCGTCCAACAAGGGTTTTGACAACCACGCAGGGAACAAATTCGAACCTAGATTTAAAGTGAACCAATCAACCTCACAGGATTCTTTTGGAAGTAGAGAGAGCCTAGGGTTCGAACCTTCTTCTATACTTGCCGGAGAACAGGTATGTAGGGCTGACAATGGTGGACGGCCTCCGATGGCGAGCTCAACTAAGGGTGAAATGTTTGTTCCTCGACGAAGAAAGAGGATCCGCTTCTTTATTTTCATCAGGTCGCGTTTTTAACAAGGATGGGTTTAAATGTCAGTTTTGATTTTTATCAGTGGAGTGATTTTGCGATGGATTCTAATTTCCGTCGCATAATTTCCATCGCAAACATGTGTGATGGATTGTTTTTTCGTCGCAAAAATCTGTGATGGATTGTTTTTCCGTCGCAAATTGCGACAGAAATTATTTTTTGTCGCAAAAATCTGTGACGGATTGTTTTTCCATCACAAGTTATCACGGAAATTATTTTTTGTCACAAAAATTTGTGACAGATTGTTTTTTCCTTCACAATTTGCGACGGATTTTTTTCCGTTGCAGATTACAACAGATTTTTTTTCCGTCGCAAATTCCCTCGCTATTTAAGTATTTTCTAGTAGTGTTACCATTAAAACAAGGGCAAGTGCTAAGACCATAGGACAATAGGCAGACCCGAGTACATGATTGGGGGGCAAGTGCCCACCCCTGAATTGGAGATTTTTTGTTTGTTTTTGTTTTTAAAAATTAATACGTATTTGAATTATTGCCCCCTTAAATTAAGTGTCTATACTTAATACATCAAGACTATATTTCATAATCGGATGGGGGATGAATAGTTGAATGATTGTTTAGTACCTTATATTGAAAAAGATGTATTTGATAGCATTGATAATAAGACAATTATGATAGAATTCCAAAAAATAAGGCCTAGAAGGATGATATTGTATATTTTTATTGTAATATACTTTTGTTATTAAAATATATGTACTCAAACTTATTGAGTGCCCACCCTTCATTGTAATTTATGTAACTGCATTTCTAATAACACTTAGCTTTACTTTTCTAAATGATAGGTTTGTAAAATAACTATCTCTCTTATTACATCATCAATATTCACTTGATTTCATGAATATTTTTTTGATATTTTTTTCTTTTCTTATTTATATTCTTTTATTTTTTAATGCAATTAAAACTTTTCTTAAGAAAAAAAAAATTCGGGGGCGGTACCCCGAATCCCCTACACACTACGATGCCCACCCTTCATAAATTTTCTGAACCTGCCCAACGGTAGGACCATATATCAATATTTGGGGATGCTCGAAACACATAATACACGCAAGCACATCATTTAGGATCCGGATGTTCCCTTGCCCTGGGGCAAAAGGGATTGTTTCCTTTTTCATATACCTACCTAGTAACTTTTATTCAGGCATAAATACCATTGTTTTAGAACTAAAGCCTGGGTCCACCAGTCGCACTAATGAACTGATGAACTAGTCTATTGACTATATATATGCTTTTAAAACTGCATTTTATTGGATTATATGTGGAATTTATACATAAATGTTCCATTTATGGATTGTTGCCTTTTTATCTAAATAATACTCTTTTCAGCGTTATATATAAATATTTTATATATTTTAATTACATTATATGATTTTAAATATGATTGGTTTATCCCAATTCAGCCATGATTGGAATATTGACCGTTAAACAACTGCATCAACCGGTTCAATCATCATTCGGTTTTCAGTATCTTGATAGATATCAAGGCCCAAAGTTGTCCAAAATACTACATTCAGTCTCAAATATAATTCATAGTTACTTACTATATTGCTACTTCATGCATATTAAGAAATTTGGTTGTAGTTATGTTTTATTAAATGTTTTCCAAATATTTCGTTGATAATTAAGAAATTAAATTTTAATTATTATTCAAACCCCCCCCCCCCAAAAAAAAAAAAAAATCTTGTGAACTCCCAAAATTTAGTTAGGGATTTTTTTTTTCTTTTTGAAAAAGAAAAAACTACCAAGACAATCGCTGAAGTTGTAGGCTCTTCAGAGTTCACATTAGGTGCCCCTTATGTGCTCATACCTCTATTAGAGGGATGGGCGTATTTTATTTTTATTTTTTTATATATTGTATTTATTTAGATTTAAATTATATACTTGCTTTTTGAAATGTTTTTTGCACCCGATCTTAAATTAATTAGTTTTCGAGTCTATTGGTATTACAAACAAATATTTCGAATGCGGATTAGGAGCTAATTATTTTGAGGTAATCTTGGATGCAAAAAAATTTCTAAGAGCAAAGATATAGTTTAAATATAAATAAATACAATATATATATATATATATATATATATGCTCATCTCTCTAATAGAGGTATAAGCACATAAGAGGCACCTAATTATTGTTGGCTCTCAGAGTTTTGATGATAACAAGACTTAATTATTTAAACCTTTTGTTAAAAGGGATTTGTGTTTTTGAATCAATAAATGTTAAGTTAAGTAAGGTGTTCTTGGTTACTCAAGTAATTGTCCTGCATAAATTGACACCTCTCGAAAGTCTGTTGAAAACTATCTGGTATTACTTTTGGATGTTACTCAAGTAATGAGCTTTCCATTCGCAAGTAATTTGATTACTTTCAAAGGTTACTCGAGTAAGGTTCTTCAGTTTTTGCAAGTAACTTTCAAACTTTCAAAGTTAATCGATATTACTTTCGAAGGTTACTCGAGTAAGATTCTTTAGTTTCGCAAGTAATTGACATTACTTTCGAAATTACTCGAGTAATGAAGTTTGTCTTTGCAAGTAATTCCTTTATTTCACAAAGCTACTCGAGTAATAATTTTTTGGTTTTGCAAGTAATATGTATACAGTTGCTTTTTATCAAAATTACTTTCGAAATTACTCGAGTAAGACTTTTCCATTTCGCAAGTAACATTATTTTTCTCTGTAGAACTTTAT
This sequence comes from Acacia acuminata, assembly GCA_019022655.1. Lineage (NCBI taxonomy): Eukaryota > Viridiplantae > Streptophyta > Magnoliopsida > Fabales > Fabaceae > Acacia > Acacia acuminata. The sequence continues at coordinate 987,092 of JAFJYI010000275.1, read as the reverse complement.
TATCTTCGATGTTACTCTCGAAAGCTACTCGAGTAATACTTTCAAACTTCGCAAGTAATGTTATTCTTCAGCTGCTCTGCTCAACTCTGTTTCTGGCGACCTATGGTATTTCGATTATATCTCACAAACGAGGAATCGGATTGACACGAAACCAGCGGCATATGAAACTAGACATCCAACACGAATTTGTGGCAACATTTCAAGTCCAAAGGAGTCTAGATGAGAGAGATATGAGTTTTGAAAGTTGATACAGGAATCACCGTCACATTTCAGACAAGCTTCGGTATTTTGGGTGTATCTCACAAACTACATATCTAATTGAGCTGAAACCAGTGGCATTTGAAAGTAGACTCAAAATTCTTTCCATCAAGATTTCAAAGAGCCAAAACGGAGTCCGGACCAGGAAGATATGGCCTTCGAAAGTTGACACTTGAATTTCTGGATTCAGCGGTTTTAACTTTCTCTTGAAAAGAAGTTAACTCTTTATAAGAAGTTAATTTTCTCTTGTTTCTGGATATCAAGTTAACTCTTCCGTAAACTGAAAATCAAAGATTTCATTATTGCATATCTTCACTCATTAATATTCACAAATGCTTTTAACCCATTTGCTAATGAGTTTCAGATAATCATATCTTGGATTAACTTGCAATTTGTGTCAAAGAGCAGAAGAAGCCATATACACTGAAAAAGCAGAACACGCGGAATTAAAGAATAGCTGCGTGAAGACTTTCCAACTATTTTTCTGACTTATCCTCTGCACAAGTAGGCGAAGCATTTAATGAAACAACGTTCGACTTTTTTACGAACGGAGTGCACTTGTGCCTGATGGAAAATTCAAGACTCTCAACAGCTAGTTTGTAAAGCTTTTCAACGGCATTAATGGCAAACGCTCACTACATTTATTTTCGCCAACTACCCAACTAAGCAGACACTCACAGAGGGCGGGGACATTCAAATCTTTCAACGGACATATTCAAATATTCAAACGGATAGATTCAAATCCTTCAACGGTCTTCAATCTTCAAACTATAAATACAGAAAGGATTGAGTTCTTCAACAACAAACCAGCACATATATAGATAAAGTTTTCAAATTGTTCAATTTATATTCTGTACATATCTTCGGATATTACTGAGTTTCAGTGTTTATCATTTATCTAGTCTGTGAGAGAGTTCATTTTTGTGTATATCATTCATTGTAAGAATCTCAAGTCGTGGGACTTGGAGATTGGGTAATCAGGGTACAACTTGTAAGGGGGAGTGTATCCTAGGAGAGGATAACTTTCGAGTACAGAGTGTATCTGATTGTGGTTGTACAATTACAACTTGTAAGGGGGAGTGAGTCCTAGGGAGAAAGGATCATCCTGAGTACAGAGTGTGTAATTGTGATTGAGTGATAGTAGAAAATCCCAGAGAGTCTGGGGACTGGACGTAGGTCAAGGAGTTGGACCGAACCAATATAAATCCTCTGTGTCATTTCTCTTTACTTCCTTTACTGCTTTCATCGTTTATCCATCGTATGGTGAAAAGAATTTTTGAGATCGCCTATTCACCCCCCTTTAGGTGATATTCCACTTTCAATTATTGGGCACCTAATGTGAACTCAGGCCCTTCATATAAACACGGAAACACGACTTCACCAAAGCTCTCCCACCGCTGCTCATCTTGCTTTCAAGTTTACACCTCAAGCATCAGGTGAGTTTAAATTTGTTGTTTTCCTAATCTTACTTAATGAACTGATATTCTTATATATTACACAAAGAGTTACGAAAGCTTGTTCAAACAAATTCTATAAATCACATGGAGAGAGCACAACAACGGATTTTATAGTTAACCTTATCGCTCACCTTGTTCCCACTTTTCCTTAATCTTGGCGACACAACAAAAGATCAAAGGAAACTCATCATCAACGATGCCCACCCTGGTAATAAGCTCCCAAAGTTTTTGTATGATAATCTTCCATGCATGTCCCAACCCTTATGTAATAAATTTTTTTTTTTTTTGGGTTAACAAGCTTTAATTTCCTTTAATTTCAAGTCAACCATATTATGTTCTTCAATAAATTTGTATAATGTCACACACAGATTTCACTAGCATGGACTGTGGAGCAAGCAATGCATACACAGACCCAGATACTGGAATCTCATATCAAACAGAAACAGGGGTTTTCTTGAAACATGAACACATTTTATGTTGCCCCTGAATCGAGATCCGAATTACATTTTTGTTTGTTTCAGAGACAAGTACAGACAATGAGAAGTTTTCCAGAAGGAAAAAATAATTGCTACACCCTAAGACCAAAACAAGGCAAAAATACTAATTACCTCATCAAAGCTTTCTTTGGATATGCAAATTATGACGGCAAAAATCAATCTATATCTTTGGATTTGTAACTCGACGTCAATTATTGGTCAAATGTTAATACAGCTTAATTAAATTCTTTGAATTTAGGGAGATTATACATAACCCCACAGGTGACACCATTCATGTTTGCCTTGTTAAGATTGACAAAGTAATACCTTTCCTTTCTGCATTGGAACTTCGACCTCTTAATAATTCTGTTTACCTAACTTACTCTCCTTCCCAATCTTAGGGTGTGTTTGGTTTGAGGGGAGGGGAGGGGAGGGGAGGGGATGAGAGAAAGGATTTTTACCAAATTGTCATTAATGAGATAAAAAAAGGTTTTTCATTGAGAGTATAGTTGTGGAATATTGAAAAATTTTCACGAGCAATTTGGTTAAAATAAGGTAAAAAATTTCTCTCCCTTCCTCCCCTTTCATCTCCTCCCCTCAAACCAAACACACTGTTGATCTTCCACGCAAGAATTCATCATGTTGGCTCCATTGATTCGTCTATTACTTGTTATAGGTGACTTTAATTTTTATTTGGGTTAATACATTTTTTGGTCCTCAAGTTTACCTTCATTTTGGTTTTGGTCCCTCAAGTGTTATTCTGTTTAAAACATTGGTCTCTATAATTTAATAAAAACTTGTATTATTTTTTTCTTAAGAAACCAAAACTCATGATTTGAAACTCGAAGGACCAAAAGTCATGATTTGAAGCTTGAACGACCAAAACCAAAGTGAGATCAAACTTGAGAGGACCAAAGATTGCATTAACCATTTTTATACTCCCTCCGAATCTAAATATAAGACCTAGTTGACTTTTTTTAAAAGAGAATAAGGAAGCTAAACAAAATACTTTAAAGTATTTTTATTTTTATTTTTTTCTCTGACTAATTTGTTTTACTTATAAATTGATATATAATCTAATAATACACAATATATGATATGATTAAATAACTTATTTAGTTTTATAAATTTCTCTAAAAAACTTCAATTAGGCCTTATATTTATGAGCGGAGGAAGTATTTTTTTTTTTTTTGGAAGATACAGGCAAGTTATGAAGCTTGGAATGATGAGGGAAGGACTAGACTATGAAAGCCCAGTCCTTAGTACATCAAACTAGCAAAACAAACTAACAAGCACAGACCATCCGGTCTCTGAAAAACATATCCAGGCATCCCCTGGGGATAGAAGGTATTAGAATGACGTCAGCATCAGCAGGTGTATCGTGGCCCTGTTTGGCCATATAGTCGGCACATGAGATGTTTCCTTTCGGAGTATAGTGAAGTTCAACGCTCCAGTCTTTGTAAAGCAGATCTCTAGTCTCCTCAATAGCTCCTCTAAGGGGGTGATCAGCATGATAGTCCCTCATAAGGATATTGATAGCATTCAACGAGTCCGAGTAGAGAAGGATTCTCTGAAAACCCATCTGATAGCCCAGCTTCAAATCTAACATGATAGCGTATATCTCTGCTTCAATCACAGTGTGGAGGCCAAGAGATTTGTGAAATCCCATCAACCGGTGACCCTGAGAATCTCTCATGACGCCACCACAAGCGGCCTGATGCTGGTAACGCACCGAGCCATCAACGTCAGTACGGACCACACTCGCTGGAGGAGGAGTCCAAGCTTTTTCCACATCAACGTCAGATGATATATATGATCGTGTGTGGGGCATGCTCGGCACCAAGATTGAACAACAACTAGGTTGGCAGTAGGCAACCATTCCAAGAATATTCTTATAAATTACCAGCACAAGTGCTAAAATCTGTAGTCAAATCATTGAATCGTTCATCATTCTCTCTCGTCACTTCCAACATCTTTCAACTATTATGTCATGTTTCACTTTGTTGAAATGGAGCAGCTTCTCCCAGGACAGAGAAGAGTTATTAATATTACTGTTAATGATAAAAATATCCTTCCGGAGCCTATATCACTTGAATATTTGAGGAACAGGGGAAACAACTTAAGGTGAGAGTCAAGGTGGAGGGAAAGTCACGACCTCCTATGCAATGGATGAGCTCTAGGTCACCGATGGGTTTCAAACCAAAGGCCGCCAACGTTCCCTGCAATAAACGAAGAAGAAGGTCGGTGGTGAAAATCGGAGGTGGTGTGATAGTGGTTGCGAGGTGGAGGGAACTGAAGGAAGGTGAATGATCAAGAAGCTCTCTCTCCTCCTCGATTTTCACACAGGCATCCGTAAAGCTATGAGTCGTGCGTGCAAGGACGGAGGAGGTGGCATTGGATATGATGAGAGCTCTCAAGTGAATAAGTGTTTGTCTCATCTGTCAAATCATAAGGAATTTCACTCATTTCACCTATTTTAGTATACCATAACCTTGTAAAGGTTCTACTATCTAAGATTCTACTCCTATTCTAGTATACCATATGCTCTACTATCTAAGATTCTACTATCTCTATCACTAGTTTGCGATGAATCGGAGATTTCTTAGGATTGTAATGTTAAAAAAGGCTAAATAGATAGAAAATGTGACATACGCGCTTTCACCAAATAAATTGATCAATCATTTAGGGGTACTCAACTAAACTAAATTCAAATCTTTTGTCATAACGCCTTATTTGTTTCTTTATTTCTTTGAATTTTCCTTTTGTTTTTTTCCCCGTTTCACACCTTTTTTTCTTTTGATTTTCTTTCTCTCTATTTTCCTTTTGATTTTCTTTCTTTTGACTATTCACATTGCACTTCTCTTTTCACATGTACAATAGCACTTTAAAAAAAAATCATAGTCTAGGAAGAAATTGATAACAAATGCAAACATAGCATTTTTAATAATGAAATAGAAATGAAAGTGAAGGGCTCAAAGGGGTAAATAAAGGTAAATGATGAATGGTTTGTGTTTGAATCAATGGGTTTAGAAATGAATGCCACTATCATACTATCCAAAAACATAAAACTAGTAACAAATGATATATGAAAGAGAACACCAATTAATAATAATAGTCAAATAATTGAGATGGTGTTAGATAAAATGTAGGAAGTATGGTTAGGATTGAAAGACGGAATATCATCTAAGAGGATGGTGAATTGAGTAATTTTAAAACTTTAACGAAATACCCTGAAACACACTCCCTAAAATAGAGTTAAACAAAGAGATAGAGAGAAAGATCGGCACAAGAGATTTATACTGGTTCGATCCAAGTCCTTGACCTACGTCTAGTCTCCAGACACTTTGGGATTTCTACTATCTCAAAACTTAATTACACACTCTGTAACTCTTGAGTAATCCTTTCACTAGGACTTACTCCCCCTTACAAGTTGTAATCAAACAAAGCAATCTCAAAGGTTCTACAACCTTGAGATTCTTACAACAGTGAATAAGTTTAAACTCTCTTACAGAGGATATATTGATAAACACTGATGAACAAATATCCGAAGATATTTTACACAACAAACAATGAAATAATGAATGAAATAACTTTGCTTTGATTGTGTATGTTTCCGGTGGTTGAACTGTAATGAATGCTTCTCCTTAAATATGTTGAAGGCATTTAATGACCGTTGGGAAGATTCAATGACCCATTGATAATCATCAATATAGCTGTTAGACTTCAGCGTTGATTCTTCATTAATGCGCAGATATTCCTTAATGAAATTCCACATTCCATTTGTATGTTGAGAGACAACGTGAATGAAAAATGGAATGGTCATCTAACCTTTCGTGTGCTCATAGAAACTTTGCCATTTTCACGCAACACTTTCCAGATCATTAAATGCATTTCTGACACCTAATTGCTTTAATGGAATTTGGTGTTAATCCATATTAAAATCATCTGAAACTCATTAGCAAACTGATTAAACATAGTTATGAATAATAATGAGTGATGATATGAAGTAGGTAAATCATACTTAAAGATTTAAGAAGTTTGGACACGATGATTTGCAAACAGAGATAGACTGACTCGAGTGAATATTCAGCAAACTCGAGTTTCAAACTTGAGTCAAGCTTTCCAGGCTCGAGTCAAGAGTTCATCTTCTTTTGATAAAACAAGTTTGAAAACGATAGATGAAGTCTCTATAAGGCATAGGCTCGAGTTATTGAAACTCAACTCGACTTCAGGGCTAAACTCGAGTCCTCTATTTCAAACTTGAGTTCATCTTCTTTGGAAAATAACTTTGAAGAATATAGAAGATGTTTCAATGAAAGCTCTAACTCGAGTTAAAGAAGCTTAGCTCGAGTTCAGGGCGCAACTCAAGTCACATAGTGCTAGCTTGAGTCAAGGACCATTTTCACAAAATGGTTATCGAGAGAGGCTTTTGAAAATGGTTTGAAAACACTCTTAACTCAAGTCATAAAGTGATGGTTCGAATTATTAAAATACATTTGAATATAACATTTAAAAATCAGGCTCGAGTTAACGAGAACTGACTCGAATCACTAGGTCGAGTCACGAGATCTTACACTCGAGTTGTTTTACCTTGTATTTAAAAAAGACTTTAAGTTTGCAAAGCTCAATTGGAGTCATCAAGCATTGGCTCAAGTTCTCATCATAACTCCAGTCACCAAGGTATGGCTTGAGTCTAGAAATCATTATGACTCAAGTTAGACAAGGCTTGGCTCAAATTTGACAACCCAAACTCGAGTCAATTTGACAGTAACTATGACAACATGTTTTGATTCAAGTTTGATCAAGTTAAAAGCATTTTGGCTTGAATCATAAACCATACTATGTTTACAATTATCAATTATTATCAAAACACATAAAGAATTAACAAGGATTAACTTTAAAATTGAAAATTTAGATTTAGATTCTTGGTTCTAAAAAAAATATAATTTTTAAGATCTTTGTCAATAAATATTTAATTTCCTTAGTCATTCTCCCTAATTTTTCCTTTAATTAAAAAATTACAAATTAAATAAAAACTCCTTAAAGTGATTTTAATTTAAAATTGTATTTTTCTTAAAATTATAAATAAATAATATTTATCCAGTATATTATTCTATAATTTCTAATAATTTAAGGAAAAAAATCAAGAGGAAAAATATAGATTTGAATATTTTCTTTAATGTTGTCCATACTCAATTTCATGTATCCTATTAATTATTCATTTGATTTCATAATGTTAAATTATTCAATGCAGTATTAAATTAAATATACAATCAATTTAAATGTTATTATAAATAAGTATTATAATATAGTAATATTATTTTAAAAATATTTTAAATGATGGTAATAAAATTTTGTTAAAAAAAGATAATAAAATATATAATTATTAAATACTATAAATAATTAAAGGAAAAAGTATTTCTCTAGTCACTGGAGATAAGTTATCTCCAGTGACCCCCAAAACTACGTCGTTTTAGATTAAAGAAGGGTATGTTTGTAATTTTAGGTGAATTAATGAAGGGTACAAAATTACAAAAACACTCTTTATTAAGCTAGAACAACGTAGTTTTGGGGGTCACTGGAGATAATAGAGAAATCTTTTACCAATAATTAAAAGAGCCAATAACATTGAGTAAGAAGACAAACACGGATGGAGTGAATTAAAACACAAAATTCAATCGACGTCTTCTCTCCAGTACAATTTAGTCGCACCCATTTCCCGTTTTACATCTCTCTTTGTTACACCTCTACCTCTACCGGCCTTGCCCATTCAGGTGGCAAATAGAAGGATTCCCTTTTATAATTATCATATATCGTCTAATAACTACTTATTAGCATGCATCAAAGTTTATCGTGGTAGAGCATTTCCCAGTTGGATTTCAGACAATACTTGTATAATTAAATGCAAGTAAGAAAATATAATCCTCAAAGGGTAAAATATACAGTCATCCATCAGTGCCTATGAGGTCAAAAGAATATACAGTTATGCCAACACAAAATAAAAATAAAAAATAAAACTTCCTCTGCCACCAACAACACCGTCTACTCCAGCTTCGCATTCTTACCTTTCTCTCCAAATATAGCCCTTGAAGTACTTCCTGAAGCTTTAAAAAAAATCTGAGATTCATAAATGAATCCCAGAGTAATCATTAATCTCATATGTAATGCATAAACAGTGTATGTATGTAACCATAATTATGAAAAAATAAGATAAAAGCATTCAGTAAGCAACACGCAATAACAAAAATACAACATACCAAGTATACCGTGTTAACTGCGGAAGGACTACATGTCCTAGAAACAAACATAAGACTACTCGACAAAGCGAGCCCCGGATCCACAGCGCTAGGAAAGACACAGTAGTTGGGCTCCGAACCCATATCACACTGAATGCACACAAATAGATGTTCCTTTTTCAGGAGACATAGGTCAACAATCATGGAAAACACAAACATACAAAATAACACATAACACATGAGGATTAAGGTTACTACCTGGTAGTTGACCAAAATTATCTATATAATTTTCCTCGGATACGCAAAAATCAAAGTGACCCTAAAATAATCAAAATATAAATATAAATAACTCATCTTTAAAATATTTATTTGTTGACTTAAAAAAGGTCTTCTTCAACCTAAAAAAAATCTCTCAATCTTATACTAAGATCCTAATTTTTTTGAACACTTTGAAGGTATTAGAAACACCAACAAAAATTAGTTTCCCACATTCATAAGGTTGGCAGTCACAATAAATTCTCATTTTCAACAACCATTTTTCTTCTATAATAATAACCTTTCTTCCTAAACTCCAAACCTTAAATTCAATCCTTTATTCATTCATTTTATCTATTATCCAGTCCCATTTTATGAAGAAAAAACGCAGGGGGTACTGTAGTTGATATAATTACTTACTTGTTTTTGGTATTTCACTTTCTTGAAATCTTGATCCTCAATAATTCTTCTTCTTTCTTTCAGCCTTCACCTTCAAATACCAAGGAACAAATTTCCTCAAAAAGATCTTGACTTACATGAAAGGAAGTAGAAGAAAGTGAAATAAATACCCAAACACCTTACCTTCCTATTGGATGTTTTGTTTGTCTCACCTTGTGTCTTCTTTTTTTTTTTTTTTTTTTTTTTTTTGAGAAATACAGGCAAGCCGTAGCTTGAAAATAGGAGTTAGAGACTAGACTATGAAAGACTAGCCCAATAATACATCAAACTAGTGAACAAACTAGATGCGGCAGACCAATTGGTCTTTGAGAATCATATCCAGACATCCTGTAAGAATTGTCGGAATTAATAACACGTCCGTATCAGCATCTACATTATTACCTTCCTTAGCCATAAAATCGACACATGAGATGTTGTCTCTTAGGGTATAGTGGAGCGTCACGTCCTAGTCCTGGAAGAGAAGATCTCTAGTCTCTCTGATAATGTCTCTCAACGGGTGGTCAGAATAGTAGGAATCTCTCATGAGTATATTGATAGCATCAAGGGAATCCGAATAGAGAAGAATTTTTTGGAATCCCATCTGGTGGCCTAACTTTAATCCCAACATGATTGCGTGTAGCTTTGCCTTGATAATAGTATGAAGACCAAGGGACTTACAGAACCCTATCAGCCATTGTCCTTTAGAGTTCCTGATCACGCCTCCACAAGCTGCTTAAAATTGGTGGTGTACAGATCCGTCCACATCAATTCGGACTACATCGGCAGGAGGGGGCCACGTTCTTTCCTCGTACCTGTCAAGATGAAAAATTTGATGAGATAAATTATGATTAACATAGGTTTCCATTAGGAGATAATTACACAAGTGGAGCAACTCCCTGGTATCTTTGCTTTCGCCTGGGAATAAGAAGTTACATATGGAAGTCCAAAGGATCCAGCATCCCAGGCTGAAGACTCGTGGCCATGAGAAACCATGAATCCTTCCTTTTCTGGGGCTATGGTTGGTGTTCCAGTTGAGCCATACCTGCAAGTTTCCTACAAAAAACTGGGAAAAGTAGTTAGGTTTTAAAATTGCTTTCCATAAATTTCTCGCTCTTTCACAGTCCCTGATTACGTGGAGCACACTCTCCTCACAGTTATATTGAAACAGGCATAGACTGTCATTTCCAAGACCTCTTTTGGCTCTGAGAGAATTGGTGACAAGCCTCTCATGGCCAACCTGCCACATGAAATATTTAACTTTTTCTGGGAGTTGCCATTTCCACATCAAAGACCAGAAGCTGCTTCTATTAACTCTAGATTGATTGGAGATATAGAGGTAAGCAGATTTAACAGAGAAGTAGTTGTCTTTAGCATTTTTCCAAGTGAAACCGTCAGGGGAGCTACCACAAGGCTGTTGCATTCTTGAGATACTATTACTGATATGGGGAGGAAGGATTCCTCACCACCTGTTAGTGTCCCATCTCCCATTTGTCGAAGTTGATCCCGCACGTCCTCTTCTTCCTTGATTAAGGATGGATCCACAATAAAGGCGATTAAGGGACGGTCGAGGGGAAGCCATAAATCATTCCAAAATTTAGTTCCAGCCCCATTATTGACCTTTTTCCCGACTCCACTAAAGAATTTCCCCCAGACGTCAGCAATTGCTTTCCATGCAGAGGATGAGTTTCGTTTCCTTGATACATTAGGGACAGGGGAGTTGCCGCAATTGTACTTAGTCCATAGACACTGGACCCAAAGGGCTTGCTTCTTAGTTAGGAGGCTCCAGCAGAGTTTCATAATGAACGCCATATTTTGATGTTGAAGATTCTTGAAACCTAATCCCCCTTCCTTTTTTGCCTGAGTAATTTTATCCCAAGCAACAAGGTGCATTTTTCTCACATCCTCATTCTGGGACCAGAGAAATGTTCTAGAGATCTTATCAATTTCATTGATAGTACAAATGGGAAGGAGGGTTGACTGCATATAGTAACTGGGCAAAGAGGATAACACAGATTTTATGAGAATAGAGCGCCCAACGATAGTCAAGAATTTACTTTTCCACATGGACAACCTTTTTTGAGCCTTTTGCACAATGAGGTGATAAGTGTTTTTCGTTATTCTTTTATGGATAATCGGCACCCCTAAGTACTTACCTAAATCAGGAGTAATTCCAATCCTAAGCAATCTGCTTAAGTCAAGAGCTCTATTGAAGTTAACATTAGAAGAACAAAACATCCTTGATTTTTCCAAGTTAATTCTATGACCGGAGACCTCACAGAAGATTTGCATTACTTTTCGAACTTCCATCATTTGACTAGTTGAAGCCTCCGTAAAAAGAATAAGATCATCAGTGAAGAACAAGTGTGAGATATGAGGGCCACGTCTCTTGAAGGTAAAGGGTTTCCAGCGCCGGGCCTGACATTCAGCTTTGATAAGATGTCCAAGACATTCCATACAAAGGACAAAGATGTACGGGCTTAAGGGATATCCTTGTCTAACACCTCTAGTGGGGGTAAAGCTCGGGCTCTCATCACCATTCCAGAGGATGGACATAGAAGCAGTGGACAAACAAGCCATTATGATATCGATAAGTTTGTTTTCCAAGTTCAAGCACATCAGAGTATTTTAATGAATCCCCAGTCAAGTCTGTCAAAAGCTTTTTCCATATCAATTTTGATGGCAACGTAACCTTTCTTCCTACCCTTCACTCTCATAGAATGTATGATCTCTTAGGCAATTAGAATGTTGTCGCAACTGGATCTGTTCGCAATAAAACTGCATTGCTCATGGCTTATAAGCTTGTCCATTATGCCTTTAAACCTATTTGCCAAAACTTTAGTAATAATTTTAAAGCTTATGTTACATAGGGATGTGGGACAAAAGTCTCTTAACGATGAAGGACTGTTAACCTTAGGTATGAGAACAATCTTGGACTTATTAATGTTGGCCATATTGGAAGGGTTTTGAAAACAATCTTCAACAAAATCACAAATTTTGTCCCCTACAACATTCCATTGAGTCTGAAAGAAGTGAGCATTGAGGCCATCCGGTCCCGAGGCTTTAAACGCTCCCATAGCAAAAGTTGCATTCTTTATTTCAACTTTGGTGACTTTCTCAGACAACATGCGCAAATCATTAATATCAATCGGGGGGAAATTAGAGCACAACTCGTTAGGGTCCTTGACAGAAGCATCACGAGTATAAAGATTGAGAAAGAAGTCATGAGCCATCATTTTTGCCGTATCAGGGTCCTCAACCCAATCTCCCATATCATTCAGGATGGCCCCAATTCTCTACTTTTTCCTTCTGATCATTGTAGAAGCATGAAAAAATCTTGTATTCCTATCACCCCTTGCAGCCATTTACTTCTGGATTTCTAAAACCAGGTGATTTCCTCTTAGGTTGCAACTTTATGGTACTCCTCCTATAATTTTTTTTTCCAATCTGAACAAACCCGTCTGCAAATTCATCCTTCTGCTTTTGTCAATTCCCTCCAAACGATGAATCAGTTCTTTTTTCTTTTTCGAGAAGTTACCAATCCTGTTATCATTCCAATCTGAGGTAGATATTTGAAAGTTTTGTAGACCTTGGAGCCAGTTTTTCTCACGCCATGCTTCCCTAGTGATATCCTTAAATTCGTTTTCCAGAGTCCACGCTACTTGATAAGAGAAAGATTTGTGAAAAATTCTTCTCTGGAATGACGAATTTGAGTCCATCACCACAATCTTGTGATCAGATTTAAAATTAAGCTCGTGGTGAACAATGAAATTGAGAAAAGAATTGAGCCAATTAAAGTTTGTGAAAACCCAATCCAAATTCTCTTTCAATCCTTTTCTTTCCTAAGTGAATTTGTCTCCCTGAACCATGGCCTCAATGAGATCAGTATCATCAATACATTTCTTGAATTGTTGCATTGAGTCCCAAGGGGGCTCAGCTCCACCAAGTTTATTAGTTGGAGATAGGTAAGTATTAAAATCACCCATAACAAGCCAAGGAATGTCAGAGTTAGTGAGCGAACGGAGAGAGTTCCAGAAGGTAGTCCTACCCGTTATAGTAGTTTCACCATATACAATAGTCACAAGACTGGAGGTGTTGCTATTGAGATCTTTGACTTGACAGTGAAGTAATTGGGTAGAGGAGGTAAGATAAGTAATTTCAAAAGCATCACTATCCCATAAAATCCAGATACCTCCGAAAAACCAGTAGATTCCACCCGATCCAATTGCTAAAGCCAAGTCTACGACAAACTTTATTAGCTTTATCACCACTAATGCGAGTTTCCAAAAGGCAGAGAATATTAATCTGATATTTATTAACAATATCCTTTATAGTTAGATGGAAGGTCCGTCTACCGGCCCCCTACAATTCCAAGAGGCAATAATCATTAAAAAACAATTAAACACAAGGCAGAAAAAGGAATACTTACCTGGCCTCCTCGGTGCCACCACCATTTATCTGCTGGGGTTGAGTTTCAGGAACAATCGTTCCGTTGTCCTCCAAAAAATCAGGCGCAATGTCTTCATTTGGGTCCCACTGATCGGTCGGATGATGATTCTGCTCCATAAGAGTAGTATCATGGCTTTGCTCTCTTGTGGGGTTGTTGTTGGGGTTTAAAGAAGAAGAGCCTTGCTGAGCCACAGTACTAATATTCCCTTGAACAATTATGTGCGTACGTTGGCTTTTATTTTTGCTCTTCTTATCAACATATTTTTTTGAACCCATATGTAAGACCATTGCGTTGTTGCTATTATGGTTGCCATCAGGTGTCTGGAGAAATTGCTTAGTGTAATCAGTGAGAGTTGGGGCATTCTTCAAAATAAGAGGCCCAGCAACACTTTCTGATTTATTGAACTCATTACCCAAATCATAATTGGGCTTAGCTCCTTCCTTAGTTTTAGTTTGCAAAGCATTAGTGTGCTCAGCATGGCCCAAAGAAACTAATGCATGATCAGGCCTATAGCTACCAACATGATTGCTTGGCTCATACCCATCGTGATTGCTTGGCCCATTCATGGGCTTGTCTTGCTTTGGCTTAAATTGGACTTTGGCTTTGTAACCCAATATCATCCTCTGACCATTTGACTTGCCAACTGGAGCTCTTTTCACCGCCTGCAAATTCGATTTCACCAAGGAGGATTTGAGATCAGCTTGCCTTGCCTCCATTCGTACTACCCCGTCACCTCGTGTCGGGCCGATCTTCCTCCCCGCAACTCATCTATCGGCGCAAATCACGATCCCTGCCCGACGTTAGCCGTTTGCACCGTCTTCCATCCAGATCACTGGGCTTCCCTAGAATCAGTCCGTTTAGGAGTCCGTCCCCAGTTAATCCGCCTCGTGACCATCATCCACGGCCTGAAGGCGTCTTCCACGGTGGTCGCCGGTGTGTTTACAGATGCTTTATTAGCAGGCAGATTCTGTGGTTGCTGTGATGAAGTGTGCGTTGAGTGTCCTGTCTCTCCGTCCGAGCACGATGTGGAGCATCTGTGAGGGAAGTCCTCTCGTCTATGGCCATAACGCCTACAAGCAAAGCAAATGAGAGTAAGCCCCTCATATTCCACATTAAATACTGACCCTGCGGTGATTACCTTTGGAACCAGTTTTTTCTAGAGGTCCAATTCCACACAAATTTCCCCCTTTGGATTTTTGGTGTTGCATCTTGAGAATCTTACAGGGTGTTCATGTTTACCTTGAGAGTACGCCCAATTCGATCTCCCAAGCGCGAGATATAGTGTTTATTATAGCAGTGCATGGGCACATCAGGAATTCGAACCCAGGTTGCAACTTTGCCTAGTTGGTTTTGATAGGGATTGAAGTAAGGTGTCCAGCGTTGAATGAGGAGGCAGTGCTGCTTAATCACCCAAGGTCCATCGTATAGGACCTTCCGGTAATGAGATCTCCACAGCTCTTTATCTTGAAATCTGACAATAAAGTAGTTGTTTGGAACATCAATGAGTTCGAAATTGGAAAATCCCCAAAGTTTTATCAAAAGCTCTTTCAAGACAAATAGGTTGAACTTCTTGCCCAGCACTGTGAGAATCAAAGCGTAATTCCATAGTTCGCACCACTCGTTGTATTCTTCTTTCGTGCACGGTGCCACTGGATATATTTCCATAAGCTTCTTCATCTCATCAGATTCCTCAGGTAATTTCTAGCATATTTCTTTGTCATTAGTGAATAGGTCATCTTCCTCCAAAATGTGATTACTATGAGCAACTCCATTAAAGCCCATAAGGGAAGCTCGATATGAAGGGAATTTTGGCGTGTTATCATCCTGCCTGTCTGATTTCCCCTTGTCTTCAGAGTTCATATTTTGTTCAATTGACTGCTCTGTTTCCTTGTCTGGCATTCGATCATCCATAGTGGCCTGTGGGATAATAGTTTCTGTTTTCTTCTTCTTTTTCCGGTCATCTTGCCCTTCATCAGGCGGGCGATTCGACGGAAGCTTACGTTGCCCAGGGTCTATCGGGGGGAGAGCGTTGGGAGAGTCCAGCGAAGCCATTTGTTGATTCACCTTGTGTCTTCTATTAGTCTTTCTTCTTCTCTTCTTTTCAACCACGTCCAGCTACCTCCAAGAGAAAAAGATGGGTCCTTTAAATAGTTGGCTTTAGATCCATCTTGCATCTAGATTTCTCTTCACAATTCTAGAGAAAAATAAAAATTAAATTCCTATTCCACTCTCCCACTCTCATGTCCGGATCCTAAGGGAAATATAGGAAATTTTTTGTGTTCAATTTTTTTTTTTTTTTTTTGCCTTGTTTGATGAGCTCACCACTTCCTTCCTTCATTAATCAATATTGCATCGTCTTGTCATCATAGCCCTCTTTCTCTTTCACACGTCAGAAGCTAGGAATATAGGAATATATATATATATATATTTCATTTGCTTTGGCCTCTCTCACACATCTGGAACATTAGGAATTATGGAAGAAAATTTTGGCGTGTCTCTTTCCCTATTCATACGACGTGCCTCCCTCCCCGCCCCCCACTCCATTAATTGTGTTTGATCAAATCCATCAAATCTCCCTGGCATCATGAGTAGTCCTTCAGCTAAATCATAATTTCCTATTTTTTCCTTCTCCCACATTCAGCGGCTCAGCGCCCTTAGGGAAATATGGAGAAATATTTTGCATTTAAATTATTTGTCACTACTTCTCTCAAATTATCCATAATCAACTTTAATTGACACCTTTTCCAAATAATTTCACATTATTTTTTAATAATTAATTTATCTTGTGAGAAAAATAATATACCACTAACCATTTACTTAGAAAAATTTATATATTTCATTAATTGATTTACATGAAAATCGGATGTTACACTCTTATGGCATTGTCATTTCTACTAACCTCTCGAGAATTTTCTTTCCCGTTTTCTTCTTCCTATCTTTATTACTTCTCTCTTTATCTCCGAGTACACATTATATGCATATAGTTTATGTACTTCTTATGTGCTAATACCTCTAATAGAGGTATGTCATATTTTTTTATATATTGTATTTATTTAGATTTAAATTATATTCTACTTTTTGACATGTCTTTTGTATCAAATATCTTAAATTAATTAGTTCCCATGATACGGTATTACACACAAATATTTTTAAATGCAGAATTGGAAACTAATTAATTTAAAATATTGGGTGTAAAAAACATGTTCGAAAACAGTATATAATTTAAATCTAAATAAATACAATATATAAAAAATTAAAAAATATGTTTATGCCTAGAGGTATGAGCTCATTAAAAACACATAACCTAAACTATGTGCATATGGACTCGTATCTCCATCACCTTCAAAGCTCATTCTAAAAATCTTAGTCTATTCGCCAATCACAAACGCGTTACATACAATCAACTTCATTGCTTTCTTCATAATCCTCACATTCTTCTCTCATCATCGCATAGATTTCTTGCATCAATGGTGGCCCAGACAGAAGGAAAGGCTATCGGCATCGACCTCAGCACCACCTACAGCTGTGTCGGTGTATGGCAGAACGATCACGTCGAGATCATAGCCAATGATCAAGGTAACAGAACAACTCCTTCTTATGTTGCTTTCACTGATACAGAGCGTCTCATTGGAGATGCCGCCAAGAACCAAGTCGCCATGAACCCACAATCATTGTTTTCGACGCCAAGCGACTCATCGGCCGGCGATTCTCCGATCCTTCAGTCCAAAGCGATATGAAGCAATGGCCATTTAAAGTCGTGTCTGGTCCTGGTGACAAGCCAATGATCGTGGTTCAATACAAAGGCAAGGAGAAACAGTTCGATGCCGAAGAGATTTCTTCAATGGTGTTGATGAAAATGAAGGTAGTTTCAGAGGCATATTTGGGACAAACAGTGAAGAACGCCGTGGTTACTGTCCCTGCATATTTCAGTGATTCACAGAGACAAGCTACGAAAGATGCAGGTGCTATTGCAGGGCTTAATGTGATGAGAATCATCAATGAGCCCACTACGGCTCCTATTGCATATGGTTTGGACAAGAAGGCTTCAAGGTCTTGTGAACAGAACGTTCTTATCTTCGATCTCGGAGGTGGAACTTTTGATGTTTCATTGCTGACAATTGAAGAGGGGATTTTCGAAGTAAGGCCACAGCTGGTGATGCTCACTTGGGAGGTGAAGATGTTGACAACAGGCTTGTGAATCACTTTGTGCAAGAGTTCAAGAGGAAGCACAAGAAAGATATTAGCACCAATGCTAGAGCTTTGAGAAGATTGAGGACTGCTTGTGAGAGGGCAAAGAGGACTCTGTCTTCAACAGCTCAGACGACAATTGAGATTGATTCCTTTTATGATGGTATTGATTTCTACTCCACAATTACCAGAGCAAGGTTTGAGGAATTAAACATGGACTTGTTCAGAAAATGCATGGAACCTGTGGAGAAATGTCTTAGGGACTCTAAGATCGACAAGAGTAGAGTTCATGAGATTGTTCTTGTTGGTGGCTCTACAAGGATTCCAAAAGTACAACAACCTCTGCAGGATTTCTTCAATGGAAAAGAGCTGTCAGCTGTGTAAGAGCATAAACCCAGATGAAGCTGTGGCTTTTGGTGCTTCCGTGCAAGCTGCAATTCTGAGTGGTGAAGGGAACCAGAAGGTTCAAGACATGCTTCTGCTTGATGTTACCCCTCTCAGCCTTGGAATTGAAACTGCAGGAGGTGTGATGACGGTGTTGATTCCAAGAAGCACCACAATTCCCGCCAAGAAGGAACAGATTTTCTCCACGTACTCTGACAATCAGCCTGGAGTGTTGATTCAGGTGTATGAAGGAGAGAGGGCAAGAACTAAGGATAACAATTTGCTCGGGAAATTTGAGCTCACCGGGATCCCACCGGCACCAAGAGGAGTTCCTCAAATCAATGTGTGCTTTGACGTTGATGCAAATGGCATATTGAATGTGTCAGCCGAGGATAAGACAGCAGGCGTGAAGAACAAGATTACTATTACTAATGACAAAGACAGATTGAGCAAAGAAGAGATAGAGAGGATGGTGCAGGAGGCAGAGAAGTACAAGGCACAGGATGAGGAAGTGAAGAAGAAGGTGGAGGCGAAGAACTCCTTGGAGAACTATGCCTATAATATGAGGAACACTATCAAGGACGAGAAATTTGCCAGGAAATTGGATCCGGCAGATAAGCAGAAGATTGAGAAGGCAATTGATGAAACAATTGAGTGGCTTGATGGAAACCAATTAGCAGAGGTGGATGAGTTTGAGGACAAATTGAAAGAATTGGAAGGTTTGTGCAATCCCATTATAGCTAAGATGTATCAAGGTGGCGGCGATGTGCCCATGGATGGGGTGCAAGCATGCCTAATGGTGGCTACAGCAAATCATCCTCTGGTGGTGATGGTGCTGGACCAAAGATTGAAGAAGTTGATTGAGTTTCAAGGAGGATATGATGTGGTTTTCTGCCTTGCAAACCTGTTTTTGACTGTATTGTAAGCTTGTAATGTCCTGTACTGTGTATGCAGAATGATATCCTGAAAGGAATATCAATTGTGCACTTTGTATTTTGAGTTTTTCAGTGAAAAATTGAATATTTCATCTCCATTTTTCATTTTTTCCCTTCCTAGCAGATAATCTTTTTTCTTAATCCTAATCTGTTACCCATAATGGTATATTGGCCCATATTCCTAATAAGGTTTCAATGCCTCTCTGTTCAATATCTCACCTTCAAATTTAATACCAATTATCAAAGGTTACAGACTGTGTTCAGGGGTCCTCCTGCTCCTGCTCACCATTCTCCTTACTGAGAGATAACAAAAAGAAAAGGGGCAGAAGATTTTTTATTTTATTTTACTGATGACTTGTGCAGTATGTTCAAAGGGTTTCATGTAAGCATAATATAGCTTGAATGTTTGTAGTTTTTGTTCATGTAAGCGTAATATAGAAGACTTATATTGAACTCTGATGTACTATACTAGTTGGTTGTTTCCCGTCCTCAGTTCCTTTCACTCCAATGTAATTTGTATTTATTATTTGGGTAGAGCTTCATTTATATATGAATATGTTGGAAATGTTTAAAGGGTTCACTAATGAGATTGAAGCTATACACACACACACATGCAGACATTAGGTAAGTGAATTGAATTGTTGAACTTAATTTGTGTCAAAAGATCAGTTAGCGAGTTTTAGAGTAGGTAGAGAAATTTTGATTTTGCAGACCGTCTTCTTTCAGTAAGCCAGCATGAGAGCGGCAAATGGTGGGACTTATCATACTTATTCCCTTACAAACACCGGAGTACAAATTGATTAATGTAAACGGCAAGGCTTTCCTGTAAAAGTTCTTGTACAGGGCGTGGGTATTCGAAAGGTTTTTTAGGTATTAAGATGAGAGCAATGTAGTCATGCTCTAATGTAACCAAACGAACATGTGCTACATCAAACTTTATGTCACATATAATTTTATATGGACATAGCTGTGCTTTCTTCTTTGGTCATTTTCTCTCCAAAAGTTCCCAGGAAAAGAGCAGCTGGGAGTGTTAAAAAATGAACAATGTCAACCAATTTTAACAGCAAAATGAAAAAAAAAAAAAAAAACAGAGAACAAAAATATGAAAGACCGATGAAAATGACAAAAAGAAAAAGTAAATCATAGAGATTATATAGCATATAGTAAACAAACACCAAAGAAAATGTAGTAGAAGCATATGCTAAACAAATCTTCATATTATAGTTTCTTCGTTGTATCTTATAAGTATTCTACCCTTAAAGATGTATATTTTTAGGATTTTAAAAGCTTAATATTGACCATACTAAAAGTTTTTATTAAAAACACCGCGTCTTTTCATAAAGGGAAAATTAATTTAAATGACTAATAGAATTCAATATTACTAGCTAGTGTTGGAAATTATATTCCTTGAAGATATATCAACGGGGAGTCTCCTTGATAAATGTATATTTTATTTCACTATTTCTTACTCATGTAGTCCTTAATGAAAGGCTTAATTAATTAATTTGAATTTATTAAAGATGTTAGTTAAAATTGTTGTTATGAGACGTTTTTTTTCCCCCTTAAACACGCTAGAGTAAAAAGGGGATTCTTTGTCATGCTTTTGCAATTACTTTCTGATTAAATAATCTCTTTGAGCCTACGGCACTACACAAGTTTTTTTTTTTTTTTTTTTTGGTTGCCCACTTGTTTCACTAGGGCTTCGCCTCGACTAATCCGGATCTGACCCGCGTCCCGCACCTAGCTATGGTTGGAGAGTCTCCCGGTGGGAGTTTAATTAGCCATAGTAAGCTCCATTGGAGAAGAGCAGGAGGATGCAAAGACCCAAGAAAGTGTCCACATTGGGCCCAAGATTGGGAAGCCCAAGTCTGTGTAGTTCACCAGACCCGACTTCTCACTCAAACAATTAAACCCAATCGACACTTTGGGGGCTCGTTCACCATCTGTTCACTCATTCATCTGTTCATCACTGATTCCTCAGTCCATTCACACTCTTATCGTCCATATCTTTTTCTTTTTTAAATTAAAGGGGCCTGTATTAACTAGATGAGGTTATAAATGGGATTGAACCCGTCAACATAGTCTACAATGCCATTACCAATTCCTCCATTTCTTCAATTCTTCTACACCCTTAATCACCATGGCTGACGTGCTTGAGCTTCTAGTCACTACTATAAAAAACCCCTATAACACCCGTTTTTTTGCACTTTTTACGTTTCTTTATAAGGGACCTATGTGAGAGATGTGATAAGTCAAACTTATGGTGTTTCCAGTAGAAAAGGACGACGCAAGTCTGCTTACGGTGTCCCTAATAAATAAGGACGCCTAAGGTATTTTTTTTAAAATAAAAAAATTAGGTCATGGCTGGCCATTTGATAGAATCCGATGAAGATGAGAGCAGTACTGTCGTCGATGTCCCTATTGAAATCCCATGGCGATTGAAATCCTCTTGCTACAATCGTGGAACCAAAAGCTGCTCAATGTCGTGAATACACTGTCAGGATGAATGACGTCTCGGGGTGAACGATCTCAGTCAAACCAATTAACAACCTTACTGGCAGGACCCTAAGCATAATATAGCTTGAATGTTTATAGTTTTTGTTCATGTAAGCGTAATATAGAAGACTTATATTGAACTCTGATGTACTATACTAGTTGGTTGTTTCCCGTCCTCAGTTCCTTTCACTCTAATGTAATTTGTATTTATTATTTGGGTAGAGCTTCATTTATATATGAATATGTTGGAAATGTTTAAAGGGTTCACTAATGAGATTGAAGCTATACACACACACACATGCAGACATTAGGTAAGTGAATTGAATTGTTGAACTTAATTTGTGTCAAAAGATCAGTTAGCGAGTTTTAGAGTAGGTAGAGAAATTTTGATTTTGCAGACCGTCTTCTTTCAGTAAGCCAGCATGAGAGCGGCAAATGGTGGGACTTATCATACTTATTCCCTTACAAACACCGGAGTACAAATTGATTAATGTAAAAGGCAAGGCTTCCTGTAAAAGTTCTTGTACAGGGCGTGGGTATTCGAAAGGTTTTTTAGGTATTAAGATGAGAGCAATGTGGTCATGCTCTAATGTAACCAAACGAACATATGTTACATCAAACTTTATGTCACATATAATTTTATATGGGCATAGCTGTGCTTTCTTCTTTGGTCATTTTCGCTCCAAAAGTTCTCAGGAAAAGAGCAGCTGGGAGTGTTAAAAAATGAACGTACGATGTCAACCAATTGTAACAGCAAAATGAAAAGAGAGAGAGAGAGAGAGAGAATGAAAGACCGATGAAAATGACAAAAAGAAAAAGTAAATCATAGAGATTATATAGCATATACTCCCTCCCTCCGGTCCTAATTATATGAGTTATTTACCCGATTTTAAAGAGATTAAGGATAGTAGTTAAATTAGTTAATTGTATTTATCTTCTTAAAATACCCTTATTTAAAACTTAAAATGACATCAACAAGATATATAGTGTAACAAAGACTCTCAAATCTCAACCATTCATATTTTACTTTTCAGATCTGCACATGTCACTCTCAACCATACCATGTCTTAAAAACTCCTAACTATGTGCAAGGTTATTTTCTTTTAGCCATGGAAAAAAGATAATGAAATTAATATTTTATTAGATTATTTTAGGAAAAAATTTAATCACTTTGGACGGATAGTTACAAGAAAATATTTTTAAAGAAGTATTATAATTATTTTATTTAAAAATAAAAAAGGAAAGTTGAATATCTCATTTGATAGAATATAAGTGTCTTTGTTAAATTAATTAGTGTGGAAGAAGTATTAGTAGGGATGATATGAGAAAAATATGACAAAAATTGCTTAAAATTATTTTATTTAAAAAAAGGTAGAATTGAGGTGTATGTGGCATTAATAAGTTGCAAGCATTACTTACTTTATAGAATATATAGGTGCATTATTAAACTATTATCATGTTCACTTATTATTAAAAAAGTATCAATAGGGGTGTCTTAGGAAGAAATTGATAAAAATTAAAATTTGCTTCTATAATTAGGACCAAAACTAACTCCTAAATTTGCTCTTATAATTAGGACCGGATGGAGTAATAAACAAACCCCAAAGAAAATGAAGTAGAAGCATATGCTAAACAAATCTTCATGTTATAGTTTCTTCCTTGTATCTTATAAGTATTTCGCCCTTTAAAGATATATATTTTTAGGATTTTAAAAGCTTAAATATTGACCATACTAAAAGTTTTTATTAAAAACACATCCCGTCTTTTCATAAAGGGAAAATGAATTTAAATTACTAATAGAATTCAATATTACTAGCTAGTGTTGGAGATTATATTCCTTGAAGATATATCAACGGGGAGTCTCCTTAATAAATGCATATTTTATTTCACTATTTCTCACTCATGTAGTCCTTAATGAAAGGCTTAATTAATTAATTTGAATTTATTAAAGATGTTAGTTAAAATTGTTGTTATGAGACCTTTTTTTCCCGTTAAACCCGCTAGAGTAAAAGGGGGATTCTTTGTCATGCTCTTGCAATTACTTTCTGAATTAAAGATGTTAGTTAAAATTGTTGTTATGAGACCTTTTTTTCCCCTTAAACCCGCTAGAGTAAAAGAGGGATTCTTTGTCATGCTCTTGCAATTACTTTCTGAATTAAAGATGTTAGTTAAAATTGTTGTTATGAGACCTTTTTTTTCCCCTTAAACAAGCTAGAGTAAAAGGGGGATTCTTTGAATGGTTCAAAAAAAAAATAGGGGGATTCTTTGTCATGCTCTTGCAATTACTTTCTGATTAAATAATCTCTTTCGGCCTATGACACTACACAAGTTTAAGGGAAAATTCTAAATAAATACCATTTGAATTTGCAAAACCCCGAAGTCCATCAATTTGTAAAAAGACCGAGAGATACCAATGACCTATGAGAGATATGTAAATTCGGGTGAAATTACCTTTTTGCCCTTACTTTTAAATAAATAAATAAAAATAAAAATGCCCTCATCGGAGGCCGCCGGCCGGCCGCGGAGGGCCGCCCGCCGGCGGACACCGCCACCGGTTGGGGGGGGGGTGTTTTTAAAAAAAGCAAAACAATCCATTGCAAGTGTGGGGGAAGGGTTTGAACCCCCCACCCCCACACGATTAGGCTACTTGGTTCCTTTATTATATATATACATTAACAAATATATATATTCTTCTTAACATTTTTTCAACGGTAATTACCATTCCACAAGTGAAAATTACCATTCTGCATATGAAAAATTACCATTCCTGAAGTGAGAATTACCATTGTTTCTCAACGGTTCCCTTTTTTTTCTCCTTCTCCAACCATATTTTGTAAAACCCAAAAAATTGAACTTTCACAAATCCACAAGTGAAAATTACTATTCGTGAAGTGAGAATTACCATTCATGAAGTAAGAATTACCATTATTTCTCCAGGGTTCCCTTTTTTTTTTTACTTCTCCAACCATGTTTTGTAAAACCCAAAAAAAATTGAACTTTCACAAATCCACAAGTGAAAATTACCATTCGTGAAGTGAGAATTACCATTCTTGAAGTGAGAATTACCATTTTTTTGGGTTTTACAAAACATAGTTGGAGAAGTAAAAAAGGGAACCCTGGAGAAACAATGGTAATTCTCACTTCATGAATGGTAATTCTCACTTCACGAATGGTAATTTTCACTTGTGGATTCGTGAAAGTTCAATTTTTTTGGGTTTTACAAAATATGGTTGGAGAAGTAAAAAAAGGGAACCCTGGAGAAACAATGGTAATTCTCAAATGGTAATTCTCACTTCACAAATGGTAATTTTCACTTGTGGATTTGTGAAAGTTCAATTTTTTTGGGTTTTACAAAATATGGTTGGAGAAGTAAAAAAAAGGGAACCCTGGAGAAATAATGGTAATTCTCACTTCGGGAATGGTAATTTTCCATATGCGGAATGGTAATTTTCACTTGTGGAATGGTAATTACCGTTGAAAAAGTGTTAAGAAGAATATATATATTTGTTAATATATATATATAATAAAGGAATCAAGTAGCCCAATTGGTTGAGCTACTTGGTTCTATGTGGGGGGTGGGGGGTTTGAACCCTATCCCCCACACTTGCAATGGATTGTTTTGCTTTTTTAAAAAACACCCCCCAAAAAAAAACCCCACTGGTGGCCGCCGGCCGGGGGCAGCCCTCCGGCGTCCGGCCGACGGCGGCCCTCCGGCGGTGAGGGCATTTTTATTTTTTTTGATTTATTTAAAAGTAAGGTCAAAAAGGTAATTTCACCCGAATTTGCATATCCCTCATAGGTCCTTGGTATCTCTCAGTCTTTTTATAAATTCGACGGACTTCTGGGGGTTTTGCAAATTCAAATGGTATTTATTTGGAATTTTCCCCAAGTTTAATTAGCCATAGTAAGCTCCATTAGAGAAGAGCAGGAGGATGCAAAGACCCAAGAAAGTGTCCACATTGGGCCCAAGATTCGAAAGCCCAAGTTTGGGTAGTTCACCAAACCCGACTTCTCACTCAAACAATTAAATCCAATCGACACTTTGGGGGCTCATTCACCATCTATTCACTCATTCATCTGTTCATCACTGATTCCTCAGTCCATTCACACTCTTATCGTCCATATCTTTTTTTTAAAAAAATTAAAGGGGCGTTATTAACCACATGAGGTTATAAATTGGATTGAACCCGTCAACATAGTCTACAATGCCATTACCAATTCCTCCATTTCTTCAATTCTTCTACACCCTTAATCACCATGGCCGACATGCTTGAGCTTCTAGTCACTACTATAAAAAAACCCCATAACATCCGTTTTTTTGCACCTTTTATGTTTCTTTATAAGGGAACGCCTATGTGAGAGACGTGATAAGTTAAACTTACGGTGTTCCCAGTAGAAAAGGACGACGCAAGTCTACTTACAGTGTCCATAATAAATAAGGATGCATAAGGTGTTTTTTTTTTTTTAAATAAAAAAATTAGGTCATGGCCGGCCATTTGATAGAACCTGATGAAGATGAGAGCAGCACTGTCGTCGATGTCCCTATTGAAATCCCATGGCGATTGAAATCCTCCTGCTACGATCGTGGAACCAAAAGCTGCTCAATGTCGTGAATACACCGTCAAGATGAATGACATCTCAGGGTGAACGATCTCGGTCAAACCAACAACCTTACTAGCAGGACCCTAAGATTCCCGGGCTCAAGTAGGAAGTGCTTAAACTAGCCGTCTGCCGTCACCTTTGCCTTTGATATCCACCGTCACCGTGACAAAGACAATCAACGAAGTTGGGATGTTTAGTGTATGACAACAACCTTGGACGGCGAGCAAGCGACAGTGAGGCTCTGGAAGGGCAACTTGGAACACGATCAACCAAACTGAAGAAGAGAGAAAGCGAATACAGAGATCTAGGTCCATAAGGGATACCACGTCGGAGTGAAAAGCATCAAAGTGGAAAGAGGGAGAGAGATGGTGAACCTGAGACAGAAATAGGAAGAGAGGTGATGAACATGAAACAAAAAGAGGGAGAGAGGTCGTGGGAGTTTCCGGAAACGGTGTCTCTACGGAGGAGTTGGGCTTGAAGGAGGAGGTGGTTATGAGAGGGAGGCATTGAAGGTGAAGAGTCATGTATGTGATTGGGTGAGATATGCAGGGAGTGGGTGAGATGTGCAAAAAGAGTGGGTGAGATGTGCCCATTCATTTGGACTTTAATCCTTTTAAAGTCTCAATTTACAATTGAGAGGTCTATAGTGAAACTTTAGGTCACTTTTGACATCCCAATTATAAAAGGAACGTCAAAAGTAGTGCTTCTAGTGTCCCTTTTTTGAATTGGGACGTTAAAAGTAGATTTTTAGCATCTTAATTTTAAAAGGGACATCAAAGTCCTCCACAAAATTACAAAAATGTCACCGACTTTATTTTTTATTTCCCTTTTTGTAAAAAAGATATCTTTTAGGGAAGTAAAATCCATTTTTTTTTTTTTTTTTTTTTTGGTTGAAGTGAGTTATGACTGATCGTGTCTCCATGAATGGCTGAGGCATTTTCACTCTCTTGAGGATGTGTTGAAGTGACATGGAGCATTGGTCCATCTTAGGTGAGTTATTTTAGGGGCTATTTGGTATAAGGTATTTGGAGGGGATGTGAGGGAAAATTTTTGTGAGTCGTATTGTTCGCCTTGCCTCTGTTCTATGTGAGTTGTTGGTGGAAGATAAAAGAGGCCAATGAGAATCAGATTGTGAACTAGTTAGAACATAAGTACATAGAGATAGTGACCGAAGAGGGTTATGGGTTTTGCTTCTTGGGCTTCTGCAGTGTCAAAAAAAAAAAAAGCTTGAGGAAAATTGCGGGGGATTTACGTATCCCGTCTTAGAAGGTAAATTCTTAAACTTTGAAGATTCGAGACAAAATAAGATGGTCACTAATTACAACCAATTTTTATTTGCATGATATTCTAATAAGTGACTAGTTGTACTTAGTAACTGTTGTGTATTTAATTTTTTTCCTCAAATTTCGGTGGTTGATAATGTAACCACCATTTTACCAAAAAAAAAAAAAAAAAAAAAAAAAAAAAAAAACAAAAAGACAATGTATATAACCGAATTAAAAATAAAAAGTTATGGTGATGTTTTAAGAATATAATGCATTATTAGATTCTTCCTTTTGCAATAACTTGTTCGCCTTTTCATTCAAAGAGTGAATGAAAGTGATAAGTTCCTTCAAGTACTAGCCCATGCATTCTTGCTATGGCAAGTAAACTTAGACTATATGATGGAGCTCTTAGGTTGCATGGACGAGCCCTTCAAGGCTTGTTGGTAGAGGGAGTTCATCTTTTGGTTTGTTCCCAGATGATGAAGTAGAAGTCTATGATTTTGGTGAAGAACAAAAACTTGCAATTGGCTATAAGAAGTTGAAATAGAAATGGAGAAGTGGAGTTCGGGTTTTCGACATTTATATAGAGATGGTTTTGTGGACTATCGAGCCATCGCATCCTTTAGTTTCACATATCATTATATTTTATAAATGGTAACAGTTGCTTTTAAATAACTGTTAGGAATTTGAAGTGGTATTCTAATAAGTGACATGTTTTTTTCTCAATAACCGTTATTTATTTGAAATTTTGTTTTTGTTTTTAATTTTAATGTGTGCATTGTTGTATATATCAACCACCATATTACAGGAAAAAAAATTAAAATAGGTGAATTTAATTAGAGATTTATGAACAAGTACTTTAAATAAGAGTAGTTGGGTAAATAGTAGTTAGGAAATTTTGAAAGTGTTATCTAACAGTTATTTTTTAAGAAACATAATATTTCTCATTCATACTTTGCGATTAATTGTTATGACTGTTATGGTTTTATTTTCACTGATATAAGGTTGGAAGACGAATCATTTGTAAGCGTTACACGACGATTGTTTCGTAAGAATTGTTGTTATCACTAAATAAATGACGGCTATTAAATCAAACCCTTTTTTAACATGATGGTGAGCATATTTAACCATTAAGTTTTAGCATTATATATTCTCAAGTGACTTTTGCCTTGATATACATAACATTTATTTGTCAAACTATTATTTATTAAGCATTATATATGTGAGAATCTATATCAAATGTCAATTATTTGAGAAGGGATAAGGGTCTTAAATGCCATGGAAGTTTTCGCTTAGGAGCACTGATAAGATGGAAGTTTTTTTGGGACCAAAAATGCCACGAAAGTTCACAGACAGTATCAATTTTGCCCCGGAAGTATCATTGTTACCACGGAAGTTTTCGCTAAAGAGCAATTTCGCCACGGAAGTTTTCACTAAGGAGCAATTTTGCCCCGGAAGTTTACAAAACGTAGCAATTTTTTGCCCTTCTGTCCCCAAATATTAAATTTGACTATTAAATTAGTCAAAGACCACACATGTCATGCCTTGAAAAGGTCGAACTTGGAGTCAAAGAAGGAGATCCTTCAGATGTTGAACTTGTAACATCCCAATTTTCGGAAACGTTTTCAGAAATATTTGATCAGAGTAGAGCATCGGAAGTAAATAGTATTGAAAAGTAACTGATAAATATCCACTGTAATGTATGTGCTTTTAACATCGTTACAATTTTTTTCGAAATGTCGATATCGTAAAGTACATGTCAATAGGACTTTCTCCAGCTGGTTCCTACATCTGCTGCTTACCCTTGTCTTCGAATCCTGTTTACTCCGGATCCTGAAGCTATGGTAAGAGCTGAGGTTCAATACCCATTGAACCTCAAGTAACGGTTAATCTCATGTTCATGTACAGTTATGTATGACAGTTATCTCATGACATCACAGCTATATTCACATATATAAAAACAAGTAATAACAACACGCCACCGCATATGAATGTTATTACGATGCACTATTCACCAATGCCACGGTGTACATCCGTGTCCTCAGCGCTAGGAAAACTCAACGGCGTTATCATAACTATAACCCGTATAAAGCTGTATGTGTATGAATAATTCTTTTTTTAAAAAAACAGAGTCACAGTCTATGAACATATCTATCACATATAGGTATACGGTAAACATCGAGTTAGTGTTACGGACGCGTCCGTACCTTCGTCGGTGTTGTCGGTACGTTGACGGTCGGGCGGTGATCACGCGTATCCTATAATGGTAATATCGTATTTATTAATTTAAAAATAATATCCTATGGGATATCCTGGCTACAAATGACTATTTTGCCCTTGCAACATTTATTTTCCACTTTGTTTCCTCAAAATTCGTAGAACAACGCTGGTACAAATCTGGGCAGCATTTTGTCTAAATTTGAAAAATCATAATTAATTCTACAAAAATCGAAATGAGGATCCGTAAAATTCCTTGGAATCCTTAGGATGTATATTTTCAATTAAAAATAATCACTCTTTCCCAGATTACACGAATCACTCCCAGTTTTAAAGTTTTAAGCCTCTGCCCAGAAATTTTCCAGAAATTCGTAGTCCAAATTTGAGAAATTTTATCTCCTTGTACAGAACTCATTTTGACATGTTCTTGACATATTTAAAAATCCCTATATGTCTACTTTAACCATGAATTTTTTTCAGAATTTTGTAACTACATTTTTAACATAAAATATGGGCATTTCTATAACTGATTTCAGAGATTTCTACCCGATGAATTTTCGCTAGAGCTTCGCTACTTTGCTCATAGTTTTCCAGAAATTTTGCTATACCAAGTGGCTCATCTAATTTTCGAAATATCACTATTTTTGACTACAAAAAAATGATATTAAAATTACTCTAGCATATTTAAAATCAAAGCTACTTCTAACTATGAATTTAAGAACTAAAACTTAAAGAACTTAAAGCTAGAGCTAGAGAACTTACCAAGAACTTGCTCCTCCCTTCTTCAAGGCTCTCACTCACTCTCTTACTCTTAGAATCAGATTTCTTTGTGAATTGGTGAAGAATAATGAAGACCAAAGCCCCCTATTTATAGCAAAAGGCTTATGGATTTTATCCCTTTGATTATCTTTTCTCATCAATGGCTAAAATTAATTTGTTCTTCTATGAAGAGACAATTTGTAAGCAAATGCCTCCCATTGGTTAGAAAAAATTACATTGGATTTAGCTAATTATCTTAATTTCCAAAATTAAATCCCACATGTGCTCTATTATAGTATATTTCACTTTAATGAAATCTATTTTTTTAGTTGCTTGGTCAATCACTAATACTTTTAAATTCTGAGTATGCTTTTTAATTAGTAGTTGGATATCTAGATTTATGGTCTAATTAGATTCCCCCCTTTGTACTAAGCTTATTCTTCAACGTTTGCAAAAATAGCCTTTACTAGGCTTACTTTCGAGGTTAAATTATGTGGGTTCAAGATAAGTCCTTATATTTTCTCCGGGGTTCCTACTTCTTCACAACTATTTGAATTTGTATAAATTCTCACTTTATTTGTTGTTTTGAGTTCTTACTTGTGTACACGGATATTTACTTGGATTTCAAACCATTATCAAATTTGCTTTAATTCTTTTTTCTCTCTCTCTCTCTTTTCTCTCTCCAATCTTATCCTCTTCCACCATAAGTGCTTTGCATAGGCTATTATCTTATGTAATTATAATTAAAACAATTCCAACTTACCATACAAGCCAAGTATTTCGCATAGGCTCTATCATATCTCCATCAGATTTGTGTTTTCATATGTCTCCTAATATCCACAAGGAAAGTCTCTTATTGGTTGGTTTTTAATTCCCATGGATTATGCTTTGTGGAATTTAATTACAAACTTAGGATTTAGCTTTATTAGATTTAATCCAAGCCTTTAATTTTGTGTTGAGAATATCCTACTACTATTGATGATATTTGTTCATATATTATGTGCACTTAGGATTAAATATTGGTGCAATTTATCTTGCCTCTTCCTAATAGGAATTATTGCCTTTTTTAAAAAACTTAATTATTGTCTAATTTGGAAATTAGTATAAGTATTTTAATTATTGCAAATTAAATTGCCTAATAGTTGTTGATAATTTTCTTTAATTGATTTAGGCATTTTGATGACATTTATTTCCCTTTTATGACATAATTAAGATTATACTTAATTATGATGTCTGTAGGGATTTTGGGTCTTTTATTCATTTTATTACTAAGGGAAATTTCCCTAGAAAATAAAATAAATACACTACAAACTCTGAGACCACATATTTACCTATTTTAAATAGGTAATATTGGTATTTATGATAAATAGAAATTTTAGGGTATTACATTTCTCCCCTTGTTAAATTAAATTTCGTCCTCGAAATTTGCTTTATATCAACTAGACTCCGAGTCTATGAATTCAGAATATATCTATTTTCGTTTCCCTCAAACTGTCTCATATGGAGACAATCCCTTCTTGATTAACTTCATAATCGGGGTATTCCCTCATCTACGCCGCTTCTCTTGGTAAACAAGAATTCGTTCCGGCTTGACTATACGTTGTACTTTGACTACTTCATACACTATAACATGGTCACCCCGTAGAGGTAATGCCTCCATGTTCCCATAGCAAATATGAAAATCTCTAACTCCAGGTCATTCGTAGAATAGTTCGACTTGAGAGGCTTCAACTGACGAGAGGTATAAGTTACCATGCTGTCCTGCTGCAGCGAGACATATCCCAATCCATACCTAATGGTACCATTTCAAACTATATAACCTTTACCTGGATCTGGGATAACCAACTCTTGGTGCTATGGTCAACTTCTCCTTTACTCTATGAAAACTTGTCTCACAATCCTCATTCCACATAAACGACTAATTTTCCTTCGTGAGTTTTGTCAATGATAAGGCAAAACACAAGAAATTCTATATGAATCTGCGGTAATATCCCGCTAGACCAAAATAATCACATATCTATATTAAACTTACCTATACTCGTAATTCGATTTTAAACATACTTTATAAGTTAGAAGATTAACTTCTCGTCCATACTCATCGTGCTTGGTTACGCAGGCCTTACCGCCTGACCCATTCAGCCTCTCGGCTTAACACGTATTGGCCTTCTGGCTCAATCCATTACCACAGCACTAGGGATCTCAACCTTAGTACCTAGGAGATTATTCTCAGGCTTTAGGTATTTCAACTACTACCTGGTACAGTAAATGTTTTGCCAGACTCAAGGTTTACTCGTAGACATACTAGTTTAAGGTCACTATAACAATTCGCATTTCATACAGTGAGAAGTACTACTGTCTTAAGGCCTAGGGACACTGCCCCGTGTACATTTGTACACCTAGATTTCGAGCATCTGCTCGTCTATTTTATCTAAACCTCTCCCAAGTCTAACTCTTAGGCTATATTAGAAGCTTGATACTAATTTCTATACAAGAATTATTGATTACAACGGCAAATCTTTTCTTTGCTAAGGTAATTACTACGCCAAATTCCTAACATAAAATGAGGATTTTTATATTCCATATTTTTATCAGGAGTGAGGAGAAGTCAACATACGAAGTAATCGGAAAATAGTTTCAACGAAACCCAAAACAACTTGTAAGTACTATTTAGTTTCTATGAAATTCACATGTTACCACAAATTTCATGTTTAATACTTATCAATAGATGCAAATAATAAGAAGGCAAAAATTCAACTTTAGTTACTACAGTAACCTACACATTCTAATTTATATTTTATATATCTGAAATCTAATGGTTTGGACAGGAGTTCAACACAACATATTAGTACGGTGGTGTACTAAAGTAGGATTTCAGGAGTATCAACAACAACAATACTAACTCTTAATTAATCCAGATTTACTAGAGTGTACACTCAAAATTTCATATTTAGAGCTTTATGGCTTTCAAATCTAGGAATATAATCCTTATGGTTTCTGTTCTTACCAAGCACCAAAGATAAATTCAAATTTGCCGAGCCAAATAGTTCATGTATGTTAACTTGAAGACGCTCATCAAAAATTCAAAATGAAACAAGGATATATGATGCATGGTTATCTCATTATGTTACAGTGATAAGAAATCTTAATTTCAATGGATCAAAAGTACAATGTATTTCAAAACAGGGTCCCTATATAATGCATGTCACAAAATTCAACCAAGTGCCCTTTTAATGGTTAAGACTAGTTTATTCATCGGGCTTCATTTGATTTTAACATGCATCCTTTTGAACTAATCCCGTTTTAACACACCAATAACTAACAATCAGACTTACGACAAAGAGATTACTAAAACAAAGTTAATGGATGGTCAAGTAATTTGAGAAAAATGATATCAACAATATTTATTGGTTCACCTTCACAAGTGTGATAGCAAAATTCAAAGAGTGGTAGTGCACATATAAAATGGAACTTAATATAGTATACTCCAAGCCACTTTCATGAATTTGATCCGTTAAAGATTTCCTTGTATAATGAAGTAAAATTTCCAAACTCAGATTTGCCAATATAATTAAATGAAGCAAGTAATATCACAAGGATGTACAAGTCATAACATCATTAGACATGCAAACTCTTTTTAGAGTAGGTTAACCCAAAATACTTAGATTTTCAACTAACTATTTAAGTGTTACTTCCTAACATACGACTAACACCCTATGCAAGCGTCACCATTTAGAGTTCTTACAAATAGTCGGTTGGACTATAATAATTACATGCATAAACTTTAATGAAATACTCTAGCAATGTTCACTTAACAAGATTTAATAAATTTAAAGAAGAATCACTTTCAAAAACATAGTTTCAAACTAGCTTAGTTGGGAAAATTTAAGTGAAATGCTCAGGTTAGATTTCTAAGTGAACAAACAATTGGTCAACATGCTGTCTATGAGTTATATTTGGTTGAAAATTTTCGCACATAAAGTAGGCGTTTAGGCATATATGTAACATACTTAATGTATTAACTCCTACAAGTTTCAAGTCTTAACAACAACCTTAAAGCACAAATATCCAATGCAATCTCATATCGTACAAAACATGTTTAGCAGTAAGCATATGATCACAAAAGGTTTTCAATGTCAAACTAGAGAACACTAGATTCTAGTCATGCAAATGGTCCAAATGATAAGAGAGAGTTCATACAAGGCATTGCTTGATTTATCATAAACTTCATGATGATGCTTAAATTCTATTCAATAAGACATATTTCTTCGCAACAATATAAAGAAAGGGATTTTTTGAGTTTTGCCAAGATATATCTAAAACATTTAAAACAAAAACAATTGTGCATATAAGGAAACCAAACTTAGTATTATATACCACATAATCCTCACTTCCCTTCTTATGTACTTTCAAGTTTTTATTAAAACACCAGTATGGATGCCATCAGGTTAACAGAACTAACTGTTTTCTAGACCTGTCTCCTAGTGTATACTTAGGCATTAGTCCACTAATACTTTTTCTTCCTTGAATACATACTCCATAAAGAGTCTTTCAATACCAGCTAACCTGTTCCTTACTGTTTAAGATATTTCGTACTGTCTACGGAGTCAAACTGGCCTAGAGGGGTAGAGCAAGATGGACCACCTATACGGCCCTCAATGATGCCTTGATTATGGTTATGCCCGGGTTCATAACGATAATCAGGACCCCAATGAAAAAGTATTGCTCTGGGTACTAGAATTGGTGGTTGTCTATTTCTACTGCTACGCCTATTTCTATCTCTGTTTTGTAAATGTGAGTACGGTATCTTCTCATTACCACCATTGACCATGGCTTGCCGTTAGTTAATTAAAATCAAGAATGACGTCATTGTCATGAAAGGATAGTCAAATAAGGTCTATAATATATTCACGTCTGTTCATATACGTAATTCGATTCAGACATGTTTTAAAAGCAAAAGACTTCACACCTAGTGGTGTAACTACTTTAAGATAATCTATAGGTATATGCCCCTAAATGTCTTATACATAACTATGAAATAAACGAGTGATTAGCACTCGAATCATATATTGCCTAGCATAGCTTCCTATTGAGAGATAGTCCCTTGGACTTCCTCCGGAGATTTCCCAAAGATCTACATTGAGTAGCACTAACACTGGCCCGACTCGTGGCTTCGTCTGCCGGCTTTTTGGGGGCAGTTCTTGCTAATGTGTCCCAGCTTCCGACAATTGTAGCAGATTCGCTTCCCACCACAGCTAATCTCTGGAGGGTATTTCTTGCATTTTGGAACTGGTTGGGGTTCCGGTATCCCTGGATAGTTCTGCTGCCCAGACTGGAATGATTCTTTGCCTTTTTCTTGGTACTCGATCCAAAGAGCCTTCCTCTTCTGTGAGGAGTTTCTGCAGCTAAACCCGCCATGACTTGCTCTACAGTTATGGTAGTTTTTGTCTCTACGCATCTCCCTTAAGTTACGATTGATCAACCGGCAAGATTCTTCTTGTCTTTCAATTTGTCTCTCCTGTCTTTCCGTCAGGAGTTTGTTGATAAAAGTCTCTTGTTCTTGCAGCCTTCTCTGCATTGTCTGCAACTCACCCTGCTTTGTTTGTGGTTTTCGTTGTTTGTGTACTGGTATCGTTCGTAGTTGTCTAACTCTATTACTACCTCCACCTCGGCCTCTAGGAACTCCAGTTCCTTGCAAATTTGCCATCTTATCTTTAAGACTGACACACATTAATGACACACATTAAGGAATACTTTAATTTTCTAAACAAACATATACTCCACATAAGGTAATATACCTGCCATAACAGCTAACTGGCTTTAATACCTGTAGTCATTTTTAACATTTCTGTATTTTCGTACTAACGGCTACTCGTTTATATGTTGCCTAAAATGTTCTGCCTTTAGAAAGTTCGTTCGTAGAGCGCTTATCAGCTCTTTGTGTGTACTCAAGACATGTTGCAGGGTATTTGGGTTTATAACAAGATTGACTTTCGGAATCATCTTGGTAGCTTAATAGCTGGAAATACGCACGGTTATCATTGACGGATGAATGATCTGATCCTATAGGTCTTTTCTGGCTCAGAGGGTATACTAGCCATTGGTTCTGGGTCCACTACGTTCAGGGATACTGAATGAAAAGGTCCTTGATCATATATGGTTTGGTAAGGATATTCCGGATCGGGGGTATTCAGGTTCGGGATCAATTATCGGAGCAATATCATATTCAGGAGCAGAAAGATATATTAGCTCAAGGTTAAGTTCCAAAGTGGGGTATAGCTGATCAGCTTGAAGTGCAGGTTCAGGATTGTACACTAGCTTGGGATGGTATATTTCTGAGGGTTTATGGTTATGAATGGGTACAAGGGGTTTTTCAGGGCTTGGGTGATCTACTGGCTCAAGGTGGTACAGTGGTCTAGGGTTGTAGGATTTGTCAAAAATACTCTGGTTTTGAAATGGTGCTCGGGTTCCGGATTAGCTACAGGTTCGGGCTCATTTATTGGGGTAGCATGCTGTTCAGGGTGGTATTCTTGCTCTGGTTCGTCATCGGGTAGTTGGCATATACTCGTGGTCTAAATGGTATTTTGGAGCGGGGAAATATGGTTCCGGTTCGAGCATAGGCATAGGGGGTGGATTTGTTGGTTCCGAGTTCAGGTCTTACTTTTACGTTTCCCGGAGAGACTATCGGCCGACGTCCTACACGTCTCCTTCTCCCATAATAATCTACGTAGGGAAACTCGTATGTTTATTACTACAACAACACCAGGGTTTTATCAGTACTTGTTTTCAAAAGATGCTCTAAGATAATGGCTTAGAGCCCAACTTAGTTAATCAACCGATTGGCCAGGTAGGTGTCTATCATGGGGGTCTCACCGACTTTACGGCGACTGAATGACTGACCCACATAGACTAGCCCTGCCTTCGGCCCCAATGGTTTACTATAACTGAGCCAGGTTCTTGCCAGAAAAAAAATGCTCTTAGTTGAAAAACTCCAAACCTAACTCCGTTACTCAAATAATCTGGCCAGGCCGGTGTATATCATGGGGGCCTCACCGTGCTAGGGTGACTGATTGGCTGATCCACAAAAACCCTTTCTAGACACCAGACTATTTGGAGTAGCATAGTTAAATTCGTGCCAGAATGTCTGCTCTGATACCAAAATTGTAACATCCCAATTTTCGGAAACATTTTCAGAAATATTTGATCAGAGTAGAGCATCGGAAGTAAATAGTATTGAAAAGTAACTGATAAATATCCACTGTAATGTACGTGCTTTTAACAGCGTTACAATTTTTTTCGAAATGTCGATATCGTAAAGTACATGTCAATAAGACTTTCTCCATTTGGTTCCTACATCTGCTTTGCTTACCCTTGTCTTGAATCCTGTTTACTCCTGATCCGAAGCTATGGTAAGAGCTGAGGTTCAATACCCATTGAACCTCAGGTAACGGTTAATCTCATGTTCATGTACAGTTATGTATGACAGTTATCTCATGACATCACAGCTATATTCACATATATAAAAACAAGTAATAACAACACAGCCACCGCATATGAATGTTATTACGATCTACTATTCACCGGTGCCACGGTGTACATCCGTGTCCTCAGCGCTAGGAAAACTCAACGGCGTTATCATGACTATAACCCATATAAAGCTGTATGTGTATGAACAATTCTTTTTTTAAAAAACAGAGTCATAGTCTATGAACATATCTATCACATATAGGTATACAGTAAACATCAGAGTTAGTGTTACAGTACGCGTCCGTACCTTCGTCGGTGTTGTCGGTACGTTGACGGTCGGGCGGTGATCACGCGTATCCTATAATGGTAATATCGTATTTATTAATTTAAAAATAATATCCTATGGGATATCCTGGCCACAAATGACTATTTTGCCCTTGCAACATTTATTTTCCACTTTGTTTCCTCAAAATTCGTAGAACAACGCTGGTACAAATCTGGGCAGCATTTTGTCTAACTTTGAAAAATCATAATTAATTCTACAAAAATCGAAACGAGGATCCGTAAAATTCCTTGGAATCCTTAGGATGTATATTTTCAATTAAAAATAATCACTCTTTCCCAGATTACACGAATCACTCCCAGTTTTAAAGTTTTAAGCCTCTGCCCAGAAATTTTCCAGAAATTCGTAGTCCAAATTTGAGAAATTTTATCTCCTTGTACAGAACTCATTTTGACATGTTCTTGACATATTTAAAAATCCCTATATGTCTACTTTAACCATGAATTTTTTCAGAATTTTGTAACTACATTTTTAACATAAAATATGGGCATTTCTATAACTGATTTCAGAGATTTCTACCCGATGAATTTTCGCGGAGCTTCGCTACTTTGCTCATAGTTTTCCAGAAATTTTGCTATACCAAGTGGCTCATCTAATTTTTTGAAATATCACTATTTTTGACTACAAAAAAATGATATTAAAATTACTCTAGCATATTTAAAATCAAAGCTACTTCTAACTATGAATTTAAGAACTAAAACTTAAAGAACTTAAAGCTAGAGCTAGAGAACTTACCAAGAACTTGCTCCTCCCTTCTTCAAGGCTCTCACTCACTCTCTTACTCTTAGAATCAGATTTCTTTGTGAATTGGTGAAGAATAATGAAGACCAAAGCCCCTATTTATAGCAAAAGGCTTATGGATTTTATCCCTTAGATTATCTTTTCTCATCAATGGCTAAAATTAATTTGTTCTTCTATGAAGAGACAATTTGTAAGCAAATGCCTCCCATTGGTTAGAAACAATTACATTGGATTTAGCTAATTATCTTAATTTCCAAAATTAAATCCCACATGTGCTCTATTATAGTATATTTCACTTTAATGAAATCTATTTTTGGTTGCTTGGTCAATCACTAATACTTTTAAATTCTGAGTATGCTTTTTAATTAGTAGTTGGATATCTAGATTTATGGTCTAATTAGATTCCCCTGGTTGTACTAAGCTTATTCTTCAACGTTTGCAAAAATAGCCTTTACTAGGCTTACTTTCGAGGTTAAATTATGTGGGTTCAAGATAAGTCCTTATATTTTCTCCGGGTTCCTACTTCTTCACAACTATTTGAATTTGTATAAATTCTCACTTTATTTTTTGTTTTGAGTTCTTACTGTGTACACCAGATATTTACTGGATTTCAAACCATTATCAAATTTGCTTTAATTCTTTTTTCTCTCTCTCTCTTTCTCTCTCCAATCTTATCCTCTTCCACCATAAGTGCTTTGCATAGGCTATTATCTTATGTAATTATAATTAAAACAATTCCAACTTACCATACAAGCCAAGTATTTCGCATAGGCTCTATCATATCTCCATCGATTTGTGTTTTCATATGTCTCCTAATATCCACAAGGAAAGTCTCTTATTGGTTGGTTTTTAATTCCCATGGATTATGCTTTGTGGAATTTAATTACAAACTTAGGATTTAGCTTTATTAGATTTAATCCAAGCCTTTAATTTTGTGTTGAGAATATCCTACTACTATTGATGATATTTGTTCATATATTATGTGCACTTAGGATTAAATATTGGTGCAATTTATCTTGCCTCTTCCTAATAGGAATTATTGCCTTTTTTAAAAAACTTAATTATTGTCTAATTTCGAAAATTAGTATAAGTATTTTAATTATTGCAAATTAAATTGCCTAATAGTTGTTGATAATTTTCTTTAATTGATTTAGGCATTTTGATGACATTTATTTCCCTTTTATGACATAATTAAGATTATACTTAATTATGATGTCTCGTAGGGATTTTGGGTCTTTTATTCATTTTATTACTATGGGAAATTTCCCTAGAAATAATTTGTGAGGCCAAACTGGTCAAAAGGACTGAAAAGTCTGTCACAAAACGCAAATGAAACGCAAAACGAGAAATGAATTATTCCAAAAATTGGTTTAGTAAAACAAATCAATAGTGATAATATTTACGTTTGTATAGACTGATCATTTGCTTAGATCATAAGTGATGCTTTCTTTGGGTTTTGTGACAGTCGACCTTTCAGTCCATTTAACCAGTTCGGCTTCACAAATTCTGGCCGCCTTTAGCTCAACATCTCAAGGATCTCCTTCTCTGGCTCCAAGTTTGACCTTTTCAAGGCATCACATGTGTGGTCATTAACTGATTTAATAGTCAAATTGAATATTTGGGGACAGAAGGGCAAAATTGCTCCTTAGTGAAAACTTCCGGGGCAAAATTACTCCTTAGTGAAAACTTCCGGGGCAAAATTGCTCCTCAGCGAAAACTTCCGTGGCATTTTTGGTCCAAAAAAAACTTTCGTCTTACCAGTTCTCCTAAGCGAAAACTTCCATGGCATTTAAGACCCTTATCCCTATTTGAGAATATAAAAATGTTTTGCCTCAATATTTTACTTCCAAAATGTTGTACTTTAAAGTAGACATAACTAAAGTTCAGGGGCTCAAATACGTTGACTTCGAAATTTTAATTAGGCCCTAGTAATAGTATGTTCATATTCCTTGAACAAGGTGCTATATCTAAATGCATTTGAATATAATCCTGGGTGCTACTAAGTAGTTAATAAAGTCTCCCAAAATAGAGAGGACACAAGCGTCATCACGACCCAAAATCTGAGTTATGATCGGTGTGTAGGCTAAGCCAAATAATTAAACTTAGCCTGGCAAGTCATAAACAAAGTACACTGACGGAACAAATTACAAAACAATAACAATATTTATTGAACTTCCATATAAAAACTGTAATGAGAGAGGAAATCCACAACAATTACATTTGAGGATACACATGCTATCACATCTACTACATAACACAATGACTGTGACACCAACATAGTAGTCATGACATCACAGAATCTCTCAAGGCTCACCAATATATTATAATATACTTCAAAAGTTTATAAAGCATATTGATCACAATCAACCTCACTAGTTGCTTCATTTGATATATATATATATATATATATATATATAAAGAGAGGAATGAGTCTGTCACTAACTTAGTGAGAACATAAATAACAAAATACGTGGAGAGAAGCAAAGGTGCATAGAGTTTTTCACAAAAAGTTTTCCTCCAAATAAATAAATATAACCAAAATTTAAATGTTGAGTTGAACACAAAATGAGAGTAAAAGTTCACTAATTCCTTATCTCAATAAATAAAAAAATAATTGAAATCAAATATTCAACTACAATCTTTCAATCTAATACAATCACTCAATATCAATCCCAGTGAGGAATAACCGTCCCACCGAAATACTATTTTATATACTATATGTCATAATCATGTAACTCATGGTGAGAAATAACCGTCTCACCTATGTTCTATTTCATATAACATATATTCATTTGAGGAAAATAATCGTCTCACCAATACATATATATCATATATTATATACATATAAGTTTTGGCGGGGAATAACCGTCCCACCTATATTTATATATCCATATATCTCATACACCAATTATCAACATAAACCATATATATATATATATATATATATATATATATATATATAACCTTTAGTAGGGAATAACCGTCCCAAAAATATATCTGTATGTACATACATGATATAACCATACCATGTACACACACGTGTTTGTGTATTATACCATATTAGGTCTAGAATTGAATACTTGTTAAGGAGTCCTCACGAGTTATCACCTTATGCATGTCCGGATAGCATTAAAGAATTAATTAAAGCAGCTTCGTATGTATGAGGGAATAAGACGAATAAGGATGTCAATTCAGCATGGAGGTAGAGGAAGAAATAACGGAAGGAAAAGTGGAAGAGCGAAAGAAGAAGCGTTGTATAAGGGAAAGAAGGAACTGTGAAATCACTTGAAAAGCAGAGGCTTTTTGACGGCCGTGTGAATGATAATAATCGAGGAGGAGTAGTCTAGATTAGATTTAGGGATTATGGAGAGAGAGATTTGGTATAAATTCAAATATATATTATGTTTATAATCAAGATCAACTCCATAATTAGTCCTATATTATAAACTAGATGTAGTATTTGTTAATTTTGATGGTAGGATAGAACTAAGGTTAGACAACTACTTGTTGAGATTTGGGGTTCAAATTTTAATATTTTATGACAAGTTGAAGAAGGCTATGGTCATCTTCTAGAAGATTCCAAACAACCAAACTTATACCACTTCAGATAGAGTTAGAAATCAGAGTTGGCTTTTGAAGTGCTAGGGCTTAAAAGGGCCGGCCCTTTTAGGCCCTAAGAAAAATATTTGTTTTTCAAGGTCCCGCTCGAGAGCATTCCGCCGACCCTATAGGGCCGAAAGCTATTTTTCTAAAGTTAAACTATTTTTCTTGCTTTTTTTTTAAAAAAAAGAAATATAATCAGTAAATTGCAATAATTAAAGTTCTAATTTATCAAATAAATGTCATTAACATTAAGGTGTAAATAACATGCATCGTACAACAAACAAACAAGTCACTAATTCATAATCAAAAGTAAACTATTATCCACCGATAACTCACACAGCATAAGAAAATTACTACTAAACAACTTGAGTATGATAACTATCATTTTCATCTTCTTTAACACTATTATCAATTTCAAAGAATTTGATTGTGTTTCACTTTGAGTAGTAGCTTTTGCTTTATGGATAAAAATATTAAGAATTTCTTGTCCCGCTTCATGATACATCTATAATTTTATCTACAACAAATAATAAACCAAATCATAAAATCTTCGAGTAGAGGCGTGAAGTGAATGACAAAAATGAGTAAGTACTAGGCAATAGGACAGGCAAATAGCTTTTTTTATGGTCAGACTTGGTCAACAAAGCAAGTGGGCAATTTCCAACTGAACAAGTTAAAAAAAATAAAATAAAATAACAGGCCTAACAGAGTCGGCTCTTTCAAGCCCATAGCTCTACAGAGGTGGTTCTTTTAGGTCCGACTTTATTTGGAGGCTCTATTTTATA
Source organism: Acacia acuminata (assembly GCA_019022655.1). Lineage (NCBI taxonomy): Eukaryota > Viridiplantae > Streptophyta > Magnoliopsida > Fabales > Fabaceae > Acacia > Acacia acuminata. The sequence goes on along the minus strand of JAFJYI010000275.1, from coordinate 943,743 downwards.
AGCCCGGCCTTTAAATAGTAAGGACTTAAACAGGCTGGGCCGACGGACTCAACCTGTTTTTTTACTCTAACTTCTGGTATGGCAAGACTTCGGTGATCAACTTTAATTATTTTTAATTAAAAAAACCGAAGTCGCAATAAATACAACTTATATCAGCTCCAGATGATCAAACTTTGAGTAGTCGTGTCAATTCGTCTCTTGCCATTCATGTCTTTTTAATTCTTCTTTTCTCCTTTTTTTTAGCACACAAAACTTTTCACTAACTTGAGCCGGGCTGAACTATTCATCCTTCATCCATCGACCATCAAATCGGCTTAGCCGAGACCAAATCCACTTTTTTTTTAAATAAATAAAAGTTTAGTTGGTGGTAAAAACCGGTCACCCACCAGGTTCAGGACACATCTCCAAACTCAACAAACTTTTACAGAGATACGTATAGATCGTCTACCAATGAGACCCTTACATCAAAAGGTGGGTATTAAATCTTCTCCCTTTTGGAGTGAGGGCTGACACTATAATCAACTATGCTACTCCTTATTAATAAGACCAAATCCACTTGGAATAGTATAAATGCGTAATAGCACTGTGGCAGGCTACAAAGTGTGTACATTTCACATTTGTTGATTTTTTTTTTTTTTTTTTTTTTTTTTTTGCTCAAGCACATTTGTTGAATTAAATAGATGGAAAACTACAGTTATAAATATCGATGATTTTTTCACACACAAATATTGATGATATTCACATGTTTGTTTCCAATGGTTCCAGTGACAAGTAGAAGGCACTAATGCAAAAAAGGCTTTTAAGACCGAGCAAAAAAGGCATCGTAGGATCAGACCCACGACTGGTCTTATTCCAGCCGGTATTAAAAGTCTACATTTAAGACCGGACTACGACCAGTCTTAAAGAAAATATTTTAGACCAGACATTTAAAACATTGGGTCTTAAAATTCGTAATAAAATAAACTTGAAATACTTTTTGTTCGGTCCTAAAACTCAACTTTTAAGACCGGCTAATAACGAGGCCGCTCTTAAAAGATCAAATATTAAGACCGGACAAAAATAAATACGGTCTTAAACTTAGTGGCTTCTAAGACCGACTAATTATACGCGGTCTTAAAAAACTGACTTTCTAGACTGGATGATAAATAAATGCGGTCTTAAAAATTTTATTTTAGACCGAATGTATAAATTTACTGGTCTTAAAAGACCAACTTTTAAGACTGGGCTTAATATTAAATGTGTACACCTGACCTTTAAGACCGGACATATAAATACATCCGGTCTTAAAAGCTGACCATTTAAGACCGGCATATTTATTTGTGGTCTAAATTTTCCCGAATTTTTCCCTGTTCTGTTCTTCCTGATTGTATTACACACAAATCCACCACCCAATCCAACACATAAAAGTCGATACTTTAAGCTACAAGCTATGAACAATTATTAATAAATTGAATTGGGAAAAATAATACAAATATTATTTACCATGAGTTATGTGGCCTCTTAATTAATTATTATACTATAACTACAACACCTAAATTAATTAATACAATAAGATAACTTACTTACAAATACCATAAGTTACAAATACAACAAACATGCCCAAAATAATATTCACCATGCCTTCATCTGATTCCCACCAACAACGTAACATCCTCTTTTATAACATGCCCCTTAGGATCGGATCCTGCCACAAAAATAAAACAAGAACAAACTTCATAGTTAGTGACATTGTTTATGAACATAGAAGGAATATAATATAGGTAAAACATTATAGTTTTCAAAGAATTATGCATATGAATATTACCTTATGAATTGACTCTTTTATAAAGTGATATCCTCCCATATACCTTCTTGATGATCATTTCTTATGCCGGTTCATTATCCGCTTCATCTTCTTCGTTCATGTCCTAGTAGACCCCTTGAAAAAGGAGTACTCTCAAGAAGACCATAATTTGAATGACTTTCCTCATCAATATCAATGACCCTTTTTCCTTGGAGAGCTACAGACCACATTTTATTTTCTTGATCGGTGATATAGAACACTTGTTTCGCCTGGTCTGCCATTATAAAAGGTTCATCTCCAAAACTTCTACCATTGACATCGACTAATGTAAATCCTAGCCGATCGATCTGAACACCATTATTGACATTAACCCATTTGCATTTGAAAATGGGAAATCTAATTTTCACATAATCCACCTCCCAAATCTCTTCAATAACCCCATAATATGACATGACTGCCAATAAAGGCCTCTTGTCTTTCGAACTGGAGAAGTGCATAGATTCAGCCTCTAATATAACACCACTATCTAGACTATGTGCTCCTATCATCTAGGGACTTCTGTAAAATGTATAACCATTGATCACATACAAATTCCAACTTATGACATCAACCTCAGGACCACGTGCTAACCATTTGATTGTATCATAAACACATTCCTCTCCCTCAACCTTTTGTTTGAACCAGTTTGCAAAAGTTCTGTTATGCTCCCTAATCAACCTTTGTTCAGTCATTCGATGATTTTCTTTCCTTACAACTTCTTTATGTGCAGCTATGCTGGCTTGAACTTCATCAACATTATTCAAGATGTATAAGTGAACTTGTGACAATTCATCAGGATCCACACTCTTTATTGAAGCCCCTCGTCTACCCCCTTCAACATGCTGACGTTTTGGAAGCCCAATATGTCTTACTTTGGCCAAATAATTTTGACAAAATTCCATGGCTTCTTCAGAAACATATTTCTGAACAATAGATGTGTTCTTCACATACCCTTTTAAGAATTTCATAGATCTTTCAATTGGGTACATCCACCGTAAATGGATAGGGCCGCACAACTTTATCTCCCTCACTAGATGAACAATTAGATGAACCATGATGTCAAAAAATGTAGGAACAAAAAGCTTCTCAAGGTGGCACAAGATAAGATATCCTTCATTCTCCAATTCATCCAACTTTTCAATGTCGAAAACTTTACCACAAACTGCATTGAAGAAGACACAAAGTCTAGTCAAAACGACCTAAAGATCATATTCAGCGATACCTCGAATAGCTATTGGGAGTAGCTGTTGCATCAAGACATGACAATCATGAGATTTTTGGCCTACTAATTTCAAGTCCTTCATCGATACAAGCCTCTTAAAATTTGAAGAATACCCCAAGGGAACTTTTGTGCCATGTAAATACTCACAAAGACTTCATTTCTCATCCTTAGACAAAGTATGAGAAGCCGGGGGACAATAAGTTCTCTTCCCATATGGCGTTGGATGTAACTCTTCGAGTATTCTCATTGCTTGCAAATCCAATCTTGCCTTCACACCATCCTTGGAACTACCTTGTACATTGAGAAGCGTGCCAACAATACTATCACATACGTTTTTCTCCACATGCATGACATCAATACAAAGTGTCTCACATCAAGATTGCGCCAATAGGGAAGATCGAAGAATACTAGATCTCTTTTTCCATATATTTGTTTCTTTTCTACTCTTTGCAGTCTTACCGAAGATGACATTGATATTTTTCACCTTTTCATAAACTTGCTCCCCAGTCAATGCCACCGGAGCATCTTCATACTCTTGGCCACCAAAAAAGGCTTGCTTTAATCGACGATATGGGTGGCCCCATCTAAAAAATCTCCTATGTCTAAGATAAACCGTCTTTCTTCCATGTTGTAGTTGATGGTAGCGTTTGCCTTCTTCACAAACCAGACATGCTTTATGGCCTTTTACACTATACCCTAACAAGTTCCCATATGCTGGGAAGTCGTTGATAGTACAAAATACCATGGCTCACATTTTAAACACCTCTTTCTTGAAAGAGTCATAAACGTCGACACCTTCTTCCCACAACTCCTTCAAGTCTTCGATCAAGGGCTCAAGGTAAACATCAATGTCATTTCCGGGTTGTTTTGGTCTGGAAATCAACATATACAGCATGGTGTACTTTCGTTTCATGCATAACATAGGAGATAAGTTGTAAATAATCAGGAGTACAGGCCATGAACTATGTATGCTGCTAAGGCTTCCATATGGATTCATGCCATCCGTGCTAAGGGCAAGCCTAAGGTTCCTAGGTTCTTCGCCGAAGTTGGGAAATAATTGATCGATTTTCTTCCATTGAGAAGAATCGGCTGGATGACGAAGCTTTCCATCAGAAATCCTCTCATCTGCATGCCATTGCAAATTTTTTGCATCATTTTCATTCGCAAACAACTGCTTGAACCTTGGTATGATTGGAAGATACCACAACACTTTTGCAGGCCCTTTATTTGACTTGTACCTTGGGGTTTCACATATCGGACAATTCTTCTTCTCTTCAAACTCTTTTCTATACAATACGCAATCATTCGGGCATGCATGGATCTTTTTGTACTCCATCCCCAGTGGACAAAGTATTTTCTTAGCATCATAGTATCGATGCGGCAACACATTATCATCCGGAAGCATGTCCTTAAAATCCTCAAGCATTTCAGAAAAACTCTTGCCGCTCCATCCATGATGTGCCTTCAAGCTTACCAATTTCAATACAGCGTTCAACAATTGGTATTTTTTACACTCACGGTATAGCGGGGTCTCTGCATCACTGCACATATTACCATATGCATGTGATTGATGAAAAGCCTCTTCTCCTACATCACGAATAATGTCCTCTATGTGATCATCCATATCCGTGTCATTATCATCAAAGGCCACTTCCCCATGTTGAGACCCACTTGGTATTTTTTCACCATGTCATACCCATACTGTATAAGTCTTACAAAATCCTTCACAAATTAAATGTGTGTGTACAACTTCTGGACTTAGTCGCCTCTCATTCAAACATTTTACACAAGAGCAATAAAACTTCCCACTATCATCATTGGCATTTTGTTTAACAAATTTTATAAAGTCCCTCACCCCATTCTGATATTCAACACTTGTATGTAAAGCATTTATCCAACTGCGATCCATAGTAGAATTCCTATAGACGGAAAGATTTAACATACATAATCCAAAAAAATTGACACTTGTATATAAAATAAGGCAACACCAAATGCATATTTATGCTCAATGTCGGTTATGTCTTTTTTTTTTTTTTTTTTATGGAGAAACTTGCCCATTAAATGCATAACGAAGAATCAATTTTGGTCATAAATGTATCATAGTGAAGCCAAGAAGCAAAATAAATGCATGACGAGGAAATTAAATGCATCGCGTGAAGGTCTTGTAGACTCACCTGTAGCATATAAATTCAAATGCGTTTCCTGAGTCTTTCTTCTCCCGCCACGAACATTGATGTTGTAGGCAGCAAGAGTACCCTAAAAACATTTGTTGGTCAATTGGGTATGTCTAAAGTGCAAATATAATCTTCAAAATACAATATTCATTAACAACAGAGAAACCCACAAGAGCATTTCATCGATTTCGTTCAACCCATGAAAAACCCAGAACGATAAGCAGGAAAATCATGAAGTTATATAACCGAAACACCTCTTACAGCTTGGTCTATATACGTTTAGCTAAGGAACTAGAAAGTGATTGTTAAGAGAGCAACGCGAAGCACCGACAGAGCAACACACAAACACTGGAGACAGAACCTCAGTAATCACTTTCGGCGCGATAAGAGAAGTTCAGAGAGGGAAATTTAATTTTCCGCGCGACAGAGACATGTATTAGTATTTGGACTTTATTAAGACCGATTAATTATAACGTATCCGGTCCTAAAGATTTTTTATTAATTTAATTTTTAAGTCCTAAAAGTCTACAATTAATTCAATTACTTTTAAGACCGAATTCTTATCCTGTATCCGGTCCTAAATATATAACTAAATTTTTAAGACCGGAGTTTTAAATACTCCGGACCTAAGTTTTTATTATTCATTCATGCGCGTAGATTTTATTAAGACTGGTTAATTATAAAGTAGCCGGTCCTAAATATATAACTTTTTAAGACCGTAGTCTCTGAAAACTCTGGTCCTAAATTCTCAACTCAATTTTTTTTTCAAGAAAAAAGTATTGGCTTTGGCGATCGCAGCAACTGAACGAATAAAAATTAAAGGAAAATAGGAGTTTAATTTCTTTAATTACTGGAGAATATAAACAAAAAATTAAAAAGACACAAGCTTAGTTCTTAATGCTACATATATTACTTGAATATGCACGTACACAAGAAAAAATATAAAAGAAAAACAAGCAGAAAATTATCAAAAACAAGAATCTAACTATATATACATCCTAAAGCTTATTATCCTTCAAAGCCTTGGCGATATCGGCGTGAGCAGCATTAACTTCCCGCCAGATATCAGCAAGTTTCTGTCTTATTCGCATCAGCGCATCATGGTTTGAAGGCTGGGGGTGCGGCAATCTCTTCATCATCCAAAGAAATAACAATGGGTCCAACGACCCGAGACTCTTCTGTCTCAATAGAACGCACTCTCGCTGGAGGAGGCGCACCGTATAACGATCTACGGAAGGCATGAGCATCACCAGTAAGTCTACCCCTACGAGCGGTTCTCTTGTATCTAACCATGGTTTGAGCAATTGGGGCATGCAGAGAGGTATGAGGAGTTAATAAAGGCGTAGAGCAGTTCCCCCTTCCCGCATGGCCACGTACGTTGTTTGGAGTTACGAGGTAGTGAAGATAATAAGTCAGAGGTACTTTAAGAGCGGATTTTATAAATATGCGGTCCTAAAAGTCTATTATTTATTTTTTTAATCAATTCAATTATTTTTAAGACCGACATTTTATCGTTTACCCGGTCATAATATTCATTAATTTTTTTCAATTCAATTTTTTTAAGTAATATTTTTTCCTAAAAACATAGCCACGTACGTTGTTTGGAGTTACGAGGTAGTGAAGATAATAAGTCATAGTTAAGAGCGGATTTTATAAATATGCGGTCCTAAAAGTCTATTATTTATTTTTTTAATCAACTCAATAACTTTTAAGATCGACATTTTATCATTTATCCGGTCCTAAAATTCAATAATTTTTTTCAATTCAATTTTTTTAAGTAATATTTTTTTCTAAAAAATATTAGTTTTAAGAACGGATCTTTTACAATATCCCGTATTAAATCAGATAGCAGAGTCGTATCCCTACACTCTGTTCAAATGAATGAATCAGAGTCTCTTCGGCTTCCAGATAAGCATCCCAACTAGGCGTCTCCTCGTATTCTAATGAACTATGCGTCTCCTCATTAAAGTTTCCGGTGTTTCACATTGTTCAAGATGGGTTTTCTATTTAAATGCGTTGTTACTTTACGTTCTTCACATTCTTCTCCATCACTTCTACAACCTCCACCGTAATGGCTACTCCACGACCTCGAGGTCCTCAACCACCACGAGGTCCTCCTTTTCCTCTAAATCCTCTTCCTCCTCCGTACCCTCCTCCTCCGCTGCCTCCGCACCCGTCCTTCAGACAGATGATGCATCACCTCCTGGCCCGCATCGATCATATAGACTGACGTTTGGGCCAGCTTTTTCAGGTCTACAACGCGGTCAACAACAAGCTGAACGCGGTACTCGACGCCTAGGACGTTGAGTATAATCCTTTAGATGACGACGTCTCCGACCTCTCCGACGACTCCCTCCCCTCCGACAACGATGGGGAGGAGTAAATGTTTTTATGTTTTTTTTTCTGTACTGCTGCTGCTGCCCCCCCGCGGGGCAGCAAAAAAAATATAATAAATTTTTTTGCTTTCCATTTCGATCGCCTTTCATTTTCATTATCTTCTTTCATTTTCCGACAAAAAGGAAACAAACAAAACATTGTCCTCGTGTGTGATCAACATTAAAAAATGCGCAGAATACAGTTAAGACCATACAAAACAAAAAAACATCTTTTACCTTATTCGAATAAAAACAAACACAGTGACAATTCTTCTCAAGGTTGGACCGTCGTTGTCGTCAGTTTTACCTCGCCCTGATTTGAAACAAAGTGTCCTTTTCAATATCTTCCTTCTTTTTCTGACAAAAAGAAAAGAGACAAAGAAAAGGGAAACCGATAATGCTACTCAAAATCAGGAGAGGTAAAATCGACTACAATGAAGGACCTAGCTTGAGCAGAACGCCAGAACCTCGGTTGTCTTGAACCCTAATGATTTGTCTGAAAAGCGCGAGTCAACATTTCTATTTAAAGGAAGACTATTAAGACCGGACATTTAACAATTACATGGTCCTAAAGGTTAAGCCATACTTTTTAAAATAAAAATAAGAGGACTTTTAGGAGCGGATAGTAAAATAATATAGGGTCTCATAAGACTTTTAGGACCGGATGTTTACAATATACGGTCCTAAAAGTCTATCTTTTAGGACCTGTTTACATTATAAGGTCCTAAAAGTCTCATATTTTTTAAACCGAAGACTTTTAGGATCGGATGTTTATTATGCGGACTTTTAAGACCGTACTTTTAATTAATATACGGTTCTAAAAGTCGAGATCTTTCTCAAATTTCAAGCACTAAATAGCTTTATCCACCATCCAATACATTCAGAAACCCAAAATGGACACAAGAAAATTGTTCAAAAAATTAAACAAATTTATTTATTGAATTTTACATTGCCTATGTATATTTACAAATGAATATTGTTCGAAAAAATAAACAAATTTACATAAGATTATTGTTGCTACAGGATATATTTACAAATGAATTTAGGACATTAATTATTGTCCTGACTTTAAGATCAGGTCATACAGATATTCACAAAACACATTGCGTATGTGCTCCAGTTCATCATCAGAAAAGGGATCAGGGCAGTCAAACATCTATAATGTCAAAGACAAACTGAATTAAAACATTAAGCCAGACACTGAATTAACTTGCGTGCATAATATGTAACATCAAATACATTTACCTTTGCAGTTAATTTAGTCATTCCTTGAATGATAATATCATACATGTGTTTCATGACGTACTGACCACATAAGTTGGACTCCGGTGGTTGCCGACGGGTCTAAAAAGAACAAGAAGTATATATAAGAGCATATATAGCTTACTGACCAAGTTCACAAGACAGTGTGCTAGTGTACAAATATTGTACCAACCTCCGGTGTGAGCCATTTAGGCTCTTTGGCATGATACCCACGCTTTTTCTTTACCTCGATTTGGAAGGTCCTCATGGAACTATCATCAAAATCACAAATTTATCAATAATGTTCACTGAAAATTCACAACAAAAATTTCAAACAAGAGAATCAAAATGACATGCTTACTCGTTGATGGTCTCGCATCAACGCAGTAATAGATCGCTGTGAGTGGAGCATAAGAAGATAACTTTATGCTCCTCCATGCACATGAGGACCAATCGCGCATGGCGGCGGCTGAAAATTCACAGCAGTAAAGTACTCAGTGATATATGTAGCAGAATTAAGTGAATTGCAGACAAGATTTATGATATGTACCTGTGGAAGTATGGAAACACGTACACCTTTCTTCTCACTTCACACAACCTCTTTGATATGTACTCTTGTCTCTCTTGCATGGATGTTGCACTTGCATAGACAGGGCACAAGAATCCAAAATCGTTGCTCCTGCCCTTTTGAACCAATTCTTGATGCATGAACCTACAATAATGACATCGATCAGGGAATTAGTATATATGTATGTGTGTCTAAACGATCCATTTAAATTATGTACTCATAGAAGAAGATACTTACTTCACAAAAATTTGCACAATTCCATCAGTAAGCTCACTTCCAGGAAGCAGCAGGGACTCAACATCAACGGTGTCAACTTGAACCGGTAGAGGATGAGGGACGCCTACTACTTCATTGACAGGCCACAATTTATCTTTAAAATATCCACTCTTCACCATATCAGATATTTTTTCCATCGCAGTCAACTTAGCAATAGGGGATTGAGCTTGAGGAGGGGATGGAGCTTGATGAGGGGATGGAACTTGAGGAGGAGGGGTTGAAGCTTCAGGAGGAGTAAAAACATGTACAAGCTTCACTGGCCAAGAGATGAAGATTCCCTTGACATTACTCACAAGCTTCAGCTGATCAGTTGGGAGAGGGAGAGGTGCATCAATGATCACCTTTTCAACGACACTCTAACTTCATCATCGCCATTTTTTGGTGGTGTACGGTTGATCCCAATAAGTTGTGGACGGTCCCTTTTGGAACTAATCGTGCAGGACTATCATGATCCTCCACATATAGGTCATAAGGTTGCTCTGACTGTCCAACAATGCAGCTCCCTCTAGTGCTCTGCTGCACAGGTGCAGGTGAATGTGTGAAGGGAACACTGGTCTCTGGACGATTGCTCAAAAGCAGCCTCATCTAATTCAATTCCTCCCCCATCTGGCTCATGTCGGATTGAAACCTTGCTTCTTTAGCCGCTGCTTCCTCACTTAATTTGGCCACCGTCTGTTCCATCTCCTCCTGGGTAACCATACTTTGTCTATGGCGTTTGGATATATCAAAGTATTCCTTCAGGCCTACCCATCCTCCAATCCCCCTTACACGCCCACCATGATCCGATTTTCGGGTCGCAACGGTCAGAACATCACTCCTCTTGTCCGACACAAAAGATCCCTCTGCTTCTTTCTATTTAAGATCTTCCTGTAAGATACAAATAATGAGAAGCTTAGAAATGAAACATGTTTAGTAACTAAAAAATAACAATAACGATACTTACAATTCTTTCAAAGAACTACACGAGTTTGTTCACTCGTGTAGGCGCCACTTGGCTTTTTCCGAATGTGCAACCACAACTCCTCGTGACGTATTGGAGATGGCGGATCATGTACCACAGAAGGATTGGATTCTGCTTCATCTTCCAATCTCTTCCGCTTGGCCGCCATCAATTCTTTTTCAGCCTTTTCATATCCGCCGCGAGAAGCCCTATGCGGGCAATCATTCTTTCTCCCTATCTCCTGTGCTCATTCCCTTCTTTCCTGTGAATCAAAATTGAAAACAACTATTAATTATGAATTCCAGCCATCTCACTAACAGAAATTAGAGAACTTTTGCTTGATATGAACCTCAAACACTAGTCAAATTCACTTCATCAAGTTTCAACATTTTATTTACGGAAGATGTAGAATTGTAGAAGAAATTGGAGCTATGTTTTGTACTACTAGATAGATAGGTTAAGAAACAAAAGAGAATTATGCTTACAAAATAATACAAACTTGATCCTTTTTAAGGCATCCAGTGGGATCAACAGTCCTCATTAGATAGTAACAGAACTAACAGCAATATAATGTCTAACCACTACTTACTATAACAGAACTAAGACTATAATAATGGCTTGACTCTTATGCCATTATTATTTCCCTAATTACCTTCTTAGTATTTTACCTTTTCAGGGTTTACATATCATACTTGCATAGACAAAGGCAGGAAATGTATACTTCTATTCACACACCAAACAATTTAACTAACAGGATTAGATGAACACAATAACATTCACATATCCGCACAGGTTAATAAGCAAACAAAAGGGCAAAAAAACTAAATATAAAATCACCAGAGTTTCAGGAGTGGTCTGCAGCTGAACAGATTGTTGCCAAGTTTGTTCATCAATAAATGTGTACTTGTCCCAAGGCTTTTGGTCAGGCTGAACCTCGGCAAAAATATACTTGTTAGCGAGAGAGGTCTTAAACTTCCTCCACTGATCAGCACAAATAGGTTGCTTTACTTTGCCCAAGTCCACATTTTTCCACTCATCAATCAAGATGCTAACCTTGATGCGTGCAAGATAGCCTACAAAACTAGTATATTTGCTTTTATTAGGACCGAAAGGTTGCAACTTTTCATCAAACTGAATCTCCAGCCTTGACCCAGAAGTCCGACTTAGGGTTATATCAATCATTCGTGTGCCTCTTCTACCACAGCGTGCAAGGTGGTTACGAGGCACATTGTCAGATGAAGATGGTTCGTTCTGACTCACACCACTAACTGGCGTTCCCGGAACACGAATGGAATCGTTTTCATCGTTCATTTTTGAGACAGAAAGAGAGGAATGCCTAAGCAAATGAGAGACTAACAGAGGCTAATGGTACGTGGGCGAGGAAGAGAGGTAATGCAACAGGAAGAGTGGTTTCACAACAAGAAGAGGGGTTTCAGAGTTCAGAGGGACAACATAAGTCGTAAGGTAACGTTTCGCGTGGGCGAGGAAGAGAGGTAATGCAACAAGAAGAGTGGTTTCACAACAAGAAGAGGGGTTTCAGAGTTCAGAGGGACAACGTAAGTCGTAAGGTAACGTTTCGCATGAAGAGGAATATATTTGGCGCTTTATTTTTAAGACTGGATGAACTAAAAAGACGTTCTTAAAGGTTAAGTTTTAAGACCGTCGTTTATTAAACTCCGGACTTAAAAGTAATAAACTATTTAGTACCGGGCACAATTTATGTCCGGTCTAAAAAGTATAATCTTTAAGACCGTTTGTTATATATATCCGGTCTTAAAAGTTTATTTAATTTTTTCCTTATTATTTTGGACCGCAGAAAATATAAGTCGGCCTGTTCGAGATTTCTCTATAAAGAAATTTGAACTTTCAATTTTTTTAATAACATTTTTAAGACCGTTTGTTTTGTTAAGTTGTCTAAATAATATATTTAAGACTCATTGATAAAGGATCCGGTCCAAGAAGTTCTTTATATTTACAAAACTGCCACCGGTCATACTATTAAGACTGGTGCGTCATTACTCCGGTCTAAATGAGGCGGTCTTAAAGCCCTTTTTTGCACTAGTGAGGGCTTCTCATTTTCGTTGACCTGGTCAAATCATGTAAGCAAAGCATAAAGTTAAACTATTTTTCTTGCATTTTTTAAATGAAATATAATCGAGAAATTACAATAATTAAAGTTCTAATTTATCAAATAAATATTATAAACATTAAGGTCAAAACAACATGCATTATGCAAGAAACAAACAAGTCACTAATTCATAATCAAAAGTAAACTATTATCCATTGATAACTTACACAAAGCATAAAAAGCTTACCACTAAACAACATGAGTATGATAACTATCATTTTCATCTTCTTTGCCACTTTCGCCACTTTCAAAGACATTTAATTGCGTTTCACTTTGAGTAGTAGGGTTTACTTTATGGGTAAAAATATTAAGAATTTCTTGTCCCGCATCATGAATACATCCATAATCTTTATCTGCAACAAATAATAAATCAAATCATAAAATCTTCGAGTAGAGGTGTGAAGTGAATGACAGAAATGAGTGAGACTGTGAGAATGACCGAGTGAGTAGTGGACAATAGGATAGGCAAGTAGTTTCCTTCACAGTCAAGACTTGTTTAGCAAGGTAAGTGAGAAATTACCAACTAAGCAAGTTAAAAAAAAAAAATAATAATAACGGGCCTCATAGTGTCAACTCTTTCAAGCCTTCTACCCTACAAAGCTGGTCCTTTTAGGCCTGATTTCATTTCAAGGCTCCATTTTATAAGCCCGGCCCTTGAAGGGCAAGAGCTTAACTAGGCCTGCCTATAGGGCTCGACCTGTTTTTCCGACTCTAACTTCAGGTATGGGAAGACTTCAGTCGTCAACTTTAATTATTTTTTATAAATAAATGCTTAGGTAGTGGTAAAAAACGGTAGTCCACTAGGGTCAAGGCATACCTCTAAACTCAAAGAGCGCTTACAGAGGTATTTACAAATCGCCCCCAATAAGACATTCACATCGAGGAGCAACTATCGAACCTTCTTCCTTTTAGGGTGAAGGCCGATGTCTTAACCAACTGTGCCACTCCTCATTGACAGACCAAATCCAGTTGGAATAGTATAAACGCATAATAGCACTGAGGCAGGCAAAAGGTGTGCCAATTTCACACTCATTGAATTAAATAGAGGATTAAGGTGTAGATTGGCCAACGAACTATTACTCCAGGAGCGCCTAACACCAAAAACTTTTAAGTGGGCTAAAAATACCAAAAAGATTTTAAAAATGAAAAGTCAGCACAACGCCGTTAGAAAAAAAAACCAACATTGGTTAAAATGTCAACTTTTTAAGGGTTAAGATGCAAATTGGCCAACAAACTTTTACTCCAGGAGCACTCATCACAAAAAAGTTTTACTCTAGGAGTGCCTAGCACAAAAAAGTCAATGTGCAATCTACCAAAAATTTGACAGTTGCAAATCCTTACCATGTGCATCTGGGTTAGGAAAAGTGAATGCAACAACAAAAGCACAAATGTAACGAGTAGATTTCATTTTGAGTAAGGTGGTAAGTTTTCGAACTTGCCCGGTGCAGGTGCATATTGTGATTTTTAAGTGGACCTAAAATATCTACTCTTTACATTTGTGATTTTTTTGTTGCATTATTCACCCTTTTTAACCCCAATGCACATGGTTAGGGGGTCTAGGCAAGGATTTGCAACAGTTAGATTTTGGGTGGATTGCACATGGACTTGTCCGGGCATGTTGGAAAACTTATCACCTTTACTCAAAATGAAATCTACTTGTTACATTTGTGATTTTTTTGTTGCATTCACTTTTCCTAACCCCAATGCATATGGCAACAGTCGGATTTTGGGTGGATTGCAATGGACTTTTTTTATGTTAAGCGCTCCTGAAGTAAAACTTTTTCATGTTGAGTGCGCTTGAAGTAAAAGTTTATTGGCCAATTTGCATTTTAACCCTTAAAAAGTTGACACTTTAATAGAGGTTGGTTTTTCTTTTTTTCTAACGGCGTTATGTTGACGTTATATTTTTAAAAGTTTTTTGATATTTTTAGTCTACTTAAAATTTTTTTGTGCTGGGCGCTCCTGAAGTAATAGTTTGCTGGTCAATCTCCACCTTAACCGTCCACCTTAACCTTTAAATAGATGGAAAACTACGGTTACAAATATCGATGATTTTTTCACACACAAATATCGATGATATTCACATGTTTGTTTCCAATGGTTCTAGTCACAAGTAGAAGGGCTTCTCATTTTCGTTGACCTAGTCAAATCATGTAAGCATAGCATACTTGATAAAACCATTAATCCGAGTACAGTGTTTGAAGTATATATGTATATATATATATATATGTGTGTGTGTGTGTGTGTGGAATAAATTTCATTGGTCACCAAAGACACAAATTATTGAATAAGATTGATATATTTTCAATAGAAATTAATTGTAGCCTAAAAATATCTCTTTTTTTAATTTAAGAAAATAGCTATAAAACTATATCGGGAAACGGAAACTACACATCAATTGTGAAGGACCTAGTGCTAACTTAACCTCGATGGCACTGATTGTGGCTACTAGTATATTTTTATATATATTTTATAATTGAAAGTATATTTTGATATTCTTATTCATAAGTCATTACGTAAACTTTACGAAGCAACTAATATTCCAATAATGTTATTGATTTGAATATTGTCAAAAAAATCACGATGGAAAAGATTTATTTAATTAAATTTATTTAGTTTGATGAATTAATTAAAAATGATTCCCGATGTAAACTACGAAATAAGATTTATTCCAAGAGGACCACTTTCGTTCTTTGTTGGACAAAAAGCCGACTGTTAAGAAATTTGGGGATGAGATTTGAACAAAGACATTCATGCACAAACAACCACAAAAGTCACACAAGTAAATTAGAAAGTGGATGAAATATCCATCAAGTCAATTTGTTTCTATAACGAAGATGCATGAAAAAAAGGGGAAAAAGCAAGAAACACAATAAATTTTGAATTCATGTTAGGTCATACGGTGTTTGTTACTTTGACCAAAACAAAAAACAAAAAAGGTGTTCGTTATGTACTTTTCCCCCCTAATTAGGGATGAGGACTTATATATATATATATATATATATTTATTTAGATTAAATTATAGGCTGCATCTTGATTTTTTTTTTTTTTTTTTTACATCCAATATCTCAAATTAATTAATTTTCAGGATATTGGTGTTACGAAAAAAATATTTATGAATGCATAACTGTAAATTAATTAATTTAAAATATTAGATGGAAGAAAAGTTCAGAATATATCATATAATTTAATGTAAAATATAAGATATATAAAAAAAAAAATACCCTCATCCCTCTAATTAGAGGGAGAAGCACATAACAAGCACCTAAAGAAAATTAAAACACCTAATGTGAACCACAAATTTTAGTGTGTTTATATAATATTTATAATTACTTTTGTTATTACTAATTACTATTAGACTTGTTCTTGACTACCAATTCCCAATAAAAACGAAGTAGCGATATAAGTACAGTTAATATCACTCCAGAAAGTTTGAAATGATCAAACTTTGAGATGTCACAGTTTGTCTCTTACCTTTCTTGTCTTTTTAATTCTTACTTTTTCCTTTTTTTAGTACACAAAACTTTTTGAGCTGGGCTGAAGTATTCATCCTTCATCCACCGATCACCAAAGACCAAATCCACTTGGAATAGTATGAACACGTAATTTCAATGTGGCAGGCACAAGGCGTGCCCATTTTTTTGGGTCAAAAAGGCATGCCCAATTCTTGTTTGGGTCAAAAAATCATGACCATTTTTTGGGTCGAAAAGGCGTGCCCATTTCTTTTCTGGGTCAAAAAGGCGTGCCCATTTCTTGTTTGGGCCAAAAAGGCGTGCCCATTGCAGTTTCATTGAATTAAATTGATGGAAAACTATGGTAAATATCGATGATTTTTATATTCTTATTCATAAGTCATTACGTAAACTTTACGTTGACCAAAAAAATAATAATAACGTAAACTTTACGAAGCAACTAATATTCCAATTTGTGTCATTGATTTGAATATTGTTAAAAAAATGATGATGTAAAAAGGGATTGAGAGAGATGAGTAAAATTGTGTCAGATTGTTTTGCATTTAATTAAAGATATTTTTTGAAAGTACAGGTAGTTTTGAAAACTTCAAGTTATTTTAATTAAATTTATTCAGTTTGGGGGAGAGATTTGAACAGCACATTCATGCACATACAGCCACAAAATTCACACAAGTAAATTCGAAATTGATGAAATATCCATAAAGCCAAGTCAATTTGTTTCTATAAGGAAGATGCATGGAAAAAGCAAGGAAGACAATTTTTTTTTTTTTTTAGTTTATCTATATAATATTTATAATTATTTTTGTTATTACCATTAAACTTGTTCTTGTCCAGGAGCACCAATTCCAAATTAAAAACACTTTTTAACTTTACTAATTAGAAGTTGATGAATACTAAAACTTGATATCTTCAAATTACACTGTAAAAAGCAGAAAAGTACTCATAAATATAAGGAAGAATGATCCCAAAAAACATGAATTAATGACAGTTAGGTCCTGAAGAAATTTTCTGAAAGGTAAGTTGTAACTATCAATTCAGATTATTAATTACAAACAAAAATACCAGTTGTAACTTATGATCCTTGAATTTACAGTTATTTAAATCAATATTTGCAACTTATTGTTCAAATAAATATATTGAGGACCTTTCTGTCCTTAATTTAGTTGTTTGAAACTTGACTGTCATTCTCTCCAATAAATATATTAGCTATGACTACTATTTTCTAAGCTTTTAAAAGTATAAAAAATGCAATCGATTAGCACAAGGCATTTCCAAACACGGTAGGTAAACACGAATTTGAATTATTAAAATAAAAAAATTATTTAAAAAATATATATTAAATTAATTTAAATCTAGATTGTCCAAAATCAACTTTGACGGTCCAAACATCAACATGATGAGGACAAAATGATGTGCTCCGCGTCTCGGGTAAACACTACTTTCTCCTTCTATATATATAAACATACGCCCCCCAACTTTACTAGAGTACTCAAAACTCTTCTCGTCTTGGTCTGAAACTTGAGATCTCGATAAGGTTGGCATTAGTTCATGATCACTGCCATTTTCCTTATTTGCACACTTAACTGTTTTTCTTTTATATATTTATTATGATATGACATGAAGAGATAGCGTACGTCTTCTTTATAGAATTGAAGAAATCTTATGGAGAAGGAGAAGCCACCACAATGGATTCTTTGGTTCGTATTGATTCAACTTTTCTTGCTTAGCAACGCAATGGTACAAGGAATGACGAAACTCACCACCAGCGATGCTCACCCTGGTAAAGTTAATATTTTAACTAGATTCTCCGTCCAACCTTGTGTTTCATTGCTTCGATATTCAAAACCAATTCCATATTTTGTTGTACTCTACTAAATGCGTCCCGGTTTTTGCGCACACAGATTTCATAAGCATTGACTGTGGCGCAAATAGTGGATACACTGACCCAGAGACTGAAATCTCATATCTGACAGACATAGGTTTTGTAGAAAGAGGAACAAATTCTGAGGTTGCAGTTGAACAAAGATCTGTCCTAGATTTTCCTTTTTTTGGAAGACAAATTCAGACGCTGAGATATTTCCAACAAGGAAAAAGGAACTGCTACACCCTTAAACCAAAACTGGGAAAAAATAACAAATACCTCGTCAGAGCTTCCTTCGCTTATGGAAATTATGATGGCAAAAATAAATATCCATCTTTTGACTTGTACCTCAATGTCGATTTATGGGCTACTGTGGTTTTCAATGGTAATTTTAGTTATTATCTTCAAGAGATTATCCATACTCCCACAACCGACACCATACACGTTTGCCTTGTCAACACTGGCAGAGGAATACCTTTCATTTCTACTTTGGAACTCAGACCTCTTACCAATTCTGTTTATAATCTAACTCCATCTCCTTCTAAATCACTATTAGTCCTTGATTCGAGAGTCGATGTTGGTTCCTATTTGACAGTCTCTTTTAAAAGGTGACTCTAATATCATATATTTCAATGAATTATACATTCTCTAGTTTGTCATGTTAATTATTCATACTTTCCTATTATAAATTTATTTATCTAATTCTGCAAGCTTATAGGTTTAAGGATGACATCTATGATCGTATGTGGCGAGCGGACACTATTTTTAATAATGAAAGTTTGGCAAAAGTTCAATATGTCGTCGGAAGATATTGATGCTGGAAGCATAAACGATTCTTATAAATTACCGACAGAAGTGCTCATGTCTGCGATCAAATCATTGAATCTCTCCTTTGATTTATACCTTAACTATGACTCTGTCTGGAAGACACAAAAGTCTTTCAGATATTATGTCATCTTTCACTTTGTTGAAATTGAGCAGCTTCCCGCTGGACAAAAGAGAGTAATTGATATTACTGTTAATCACAAAAATATCCACCCAGAGGCGCCGATAACTCTTGAATACTTAAAGCCAGTGACAGTTACAAGTGTGACAGATCAAGATGGTCTTTTTTCAGCATAAGTGCAACATCAGAATCTGATGCTCCTCCAATCCTTAATGCCATTGAAACTTATAAAATCATATCACCACTAGCATCCCCAACAGCCCAAACAGATGGTATATATGCTTCTCTGTGTTCCATGATCTGTGTGTGTGTGTGTGTGTTTGCGCTTTGACTTCTGAGACCCTATTTATTATTGGTAACAATAGCGGATGCCATTCTGGACATAAAAAACACGTACGGAATAGTAGATTGGCAAGGTGACCCATGTGTTCCAAAGGAATTTTCATGGGACGGACTTAGTTGCAGATATGGTATCAATAACGCTGCCGCAAGGATTATCTCACTGTAAGTATTTCAGGTTAAAGTGCAAAAATACCATGAACTTACATCCAATGTGTAAAAATACCTATAAACATTTTTCGGATGTAAAAATACACATTAACTTTTAAGTTAGAGCAAACATGACAAAACTGTGAAAACCACCTAATGTCGGTTACTTTTTTTAAGAAGGTGGTGGGTCCCACCATAAAAAGTAAGAAAAGTTAAGTGTTTTGAATGGTTGTCATTCTTACAACGATTTTTAAAGTTCATGAGTATTTTTATACCTAAAAAAAATTTATGGGTATTTTTACACATTGGATAAAAATTCATGGATATTTTTGTTCCTTAACCCTTAAATTAATTAAAGTAAGTTTCCTAGGTGACGTATGAATTAGGCTATTTTCTACTCATTCCAAAATGTTGGAAATGTCTGCAACTTAAATGTAAAATTGATTTGGGTTAACTTCATGTTAATTCAAGTGTATCAATCATTTTTCAAACTATATATTGCACGAAACTTCACCACCTCCTGCCTAAGTATGTATTAATCATTATCAAAAGCAGAAACTTGAGCGCCAGCAAGTTAAGAGGACATATAGCTCCTTCATTTTCACAGCTTACGGAGTTAAATTCCTTGTAAGTATATAATGATTTAATTAGGACAAATTTTTTTCGATATGAATTTTGTCATGTAAAAATATTACTTTGTTTTAGGGATTTATCGAGCAATGACTTGTCAGGATCCATACCGGAATTTCTTTCTACACTGCCAAATTTGACAATCCTGTGAGTTTTACAAAATATATGTATTAATATTCTTTTGGCAAAGGTATAGACATGTGCCCTTTAATTTTATAGAAGGTTTCATTTTGGTTCATTAACTTTATAAATGGGTCTTTTTAGTCCTTTATCCCTAACTATCGTTAATAAAAAATGATATTTAATTTTTAATGTTGATAAAACATTATCAAAGGCTAATGTTGTTAATTAAGGTTAAATGACTACTTTTTAAAGTTAAGGGACCAAACTCAGTATAAAGGTAAAGAACCAAATGTATACAGTATACTTTTGCCTATCCTTGCTTCTTTTTTTTTTTTTTTTTTTTTTTTTTTTTAAATTTTAATGCCTGATATACCTTAATAACTTGAACACCACATGATAACTGAATGCATTTCACAATGTTTTTGCGGTAATTTGAGTGGCAACAGCTTACGGTTCAGTTCCCAAGGCTCTTAAAGAAAAGTCGGGATTGGAAATAAGGTTTTCTCATCTTAATCTGTCCTAGCTAGTTGCTCGATCAGCTATGATTGCCTTTTTTTTTTCCCCTTGAATTAAACTAAAATCAGTTTACAAATATTACTATTTAATTTAAAGGTTGGGGGGGGGGGGGGTTCATGTTTTCGAGCCAAATTTAATTTTAAATTCTAAATATACCCATTTGACTCATCTTTCAGCTTGGATGATAATCCTAGTCTTTGTTTGAGGGATCCATGCCAGAAGCACAAGTTCCTTATTCCACTTATAGCATCTGTTTCAGCTTTGACAGTTGTAATCCTGATTTCTCTAGGAATTTGGATCTTCAAAATGAAAAAACTGAAAGGTACGCACAAAATATTATTTGTTTCTATTATTGCGTGATAATATTATAATTCTTTTCTTACCAATTTGGATAGAAAATAGGTCGACATAAAGTCTGAGTTTGGACCTAAACATAAATAAAGACTTTTTTTAGATCAAATCTGAGCTTTTAAAAGACCTAACATGAACTACTTATAATATAAGCCTTTTAAAAGACCTTATACATATATATAAGCAAAAGACCTACACATATATATATATATATATATATATACACACACACCTATGTATGTATATATAGGCTTTTCATGTCTTAAAAGCCATTAATAAGCGACTTCAAAGCGCATATATATATATTGTAGGTGTTGAATTGGCTCAAAGGCTGTATTAAATTACAATGAAACTTAAATAAGAAAATAAAACATTATTTAGTTACATATTATCATATAAATTACAAAATTGTATAGTATTTTGGTTAAAAAAATTATATGATATATATTATAAATAGGCCAAGCTTTTATTAAAGCCTAACCTCATTATTAAATAGATTAGGCCTTACCAAGCTCTAACCAGGCCATGCCATAGGCCTTTATTAAGGGCATAACCTATTTCCACCCATACTTAGCAAGAGAAAAATATTAAAACTAATTTCATATTGATATTATATCACTGAATAAAAAGTTATAAAATTTAAGTACCCATAAATATTAATAATAAAAGTATGATTGACATATATACAGTACTTTCAAGGGAAGAGAGAATCATTATCTATCGAGGTAATCAAACTAGCTCTACATTTATAACATTCT
This sequence comes from Acacia acuminata, assembly GCA_019022655.1. Lineage (NCBI taxonomy): Eukaryota > Viridiplantae > Streptophyta > Magnoliopsida > Fabales > Fabaceae > Acacia > Acacia acuminata. The sequence continues at coordinate 921,849 of JAFJYI010000275.1, read as the reverse complement.
GAAATGGCATTCCCGATTATTATCCTTATTAATATTTGCAGTTTCTACAAAGCAAAACACATTAGAAGCAAGAAATCGTGCTTATTCTTACACCGATGTCCTTGAGATCACTCATAACTTACAACACTTGATTGGAGAAGGTGGATTTGGCAAAGTTTATTTAGGCACCCTTAAGAATTGCACTCAAGTTGCGGTGAAGTTACTTTCTCATTCATCGGTGCAAGGACATAGAGAATTTCGATCGAGGTGAAATTGAAACGAAACCTAAGTTTTATTTTGTTTACTCATGGTTTACTTATTTTGTTAGATATTTAATTACGAACATAATTTTCTCTGTATTAGTTCCTTATCATATAAATGATAAAGCTAAGCAAATTTCAATTGCGGTGGAACTTTTGATGGTTATTCATCATAGACACTTAGTTTCTCGATTGGATATTGCAAAGAAAGTGACGTCGGGCATTAATATATGAATATATACCTAATGGGGACCTCCATCATCATTTATCAAGTATTCTTTCTAGAGCTTGATTACACATATCTCAATATTTAGCATTTCATAGCAATCTAACCTGTATATCGGGATTAAAATATATATAATAAAATTTACTCGTATAACAACTTTTAAAGGATATATGTAAAGGAAATCTAATCTTACTGATTCTAACACAGGTAATAGAGGAGGTGCATTGAAATGGAAAGATAGGCTTCAAATTGCATTGGAGACAGCGTGTGGTAAGAAAATTTATCATCTCAATCTTTGATACAAGACTCATTTTGTAGTTCAACTTTTTCATTAAAATAGGTTTTATATTAAAAACCAGAAGGAGTACGTATTATTAGTATTCTTTCAGGCTGTGTAGAAAAAGTAACATTTTATATAAATCATATATGATGTTTTAGTTTAATATTAAAAAAAATAAATTAGATGGGTTAATGGTCATTTTTCACCCTGAATTTTTTTTTTTTTTTATTTTTGGGAGCAATGTGCCTTAGAAGTAGCACAATTGCAACAATGTCATCCTTCCTAGTTGATCAATTGTGTTGACATGTAGGACATATTATGCCACATATGAGACGACATCATCACCATCCTCCTCACTAAAAGAACAAAAGAAACCTCTACCACTTTATCATCATCTACCCCTTCATCATCATTTGTGTCCATGAAGGACAATCAACAAAAATAACCCCAAAGCCAAATCTAACAACTAACCAATCTGGAAAAGAAAACATCTCCCCTTTTATCATCATTGGCATCCATGAAAAAAAAAAAAAAAACAAAAAAAACCAAAGCAAACCTGAAAATCAAAATCAAAGTGAAAACCAAAGTAAAGAGATCCAAAAATGAACAATAAACCTAGTCAATCTTAATTGACATGTAGGCTTTTTATTTATAATAATTCTTGTACAACAATACTAATCCTTGATCCATGAATATACACAAACAAGGTACACACTGATAGCCCATAATACAACATGCCTGGTTATATACAAAACCCAAATACACAACAATTACATTCATTCTGCTAACAACCCCCTTCAAGTTGGGGGTCATACACATTCATGATCCCTAACTTGCTCAATAACCTCTCTTGGTCTTCCTTGCCCAACACCTTGGTCAACATATCGACAAGTTGTTCCTTGGAGCATACATGTTGTAAATCAATCATGCCTTCTTGAAGTTTTTCCCTTATAAAGTGGCAATCTATCTCGTTACACTTGGCACGCTCATAAAACATAGGGTGAATTACTTGCAATATAAATTACTTCCTTACTATCACAAGAAACTTGAATTAGTGCGAGTTTTTTTACATAAAGGTCCTTGAGCATGCAGGTCAACAAAACCAATTCTAAAGTTGCCATGCTAAGGGCTTTATATTCCCCTTCACTGATTATTTGGAGATTGTATGTTGCTTCTTCGATATCTAGCAAACTAAGGACCTCCGTACTTAATTACATAACTTGTCACTGATCTTCTTGTGTCATGTCACGCAGCCCAAGCTGAGTCCACATAGCACTCGAGCTAGTTTCCTCCTTTTGCATCCAAAAGTATGCCCAAACCGAGATTACCTTTAAGATATCTCACAACCCGAATTGCTGCATCCATATGCAACTTTCGAGGTTCTCTCATGTATTGATGTAAGGCCTGCACAACAAAACTGATATCGGGTCGCATATTTATCAAATAACATAGCCTACCAATCAACCTTATGTATGTCATTGGATCCCGAAGGAGAAGGTCTTGAGTATTTTGCTTTTCTTTCTCCCTTTGCGCTTGCTATTATATCCGCCCTTGATGAAACTTAGCATAATGTTTCAATCATTTGGCACCATCAAAGGTTTGGCATCGCTCAATCCCAAATCTAATATAAGGCCTAGAGTGTACTTCCGTTGGTTAAGTACAATCCCCTTTGTGACCTCACCAATTCAAGTCCAAAGAAATAATGAAGATGTCCTAGATCCTTGATTTTGAACCTATCACTATGATAAGAAATGGATTTTACTTCCCTAAAAAAGGTAAGGGAAATAAAAAATAAAGACGGTGGCATTTTTGTAATTTAGTAGAGGAATTTTGACATATTGAACGTTCCTTTAACAAAAACGGTGACCAAAAATATACTTTTGGCGTCTTAATTACACAATGGACGCTAAAAGAAGGGGAATTTTGGCGTCCTAATTTTAAAAAAACACATTAAAAAAAGAGAAACCAAAAGCAAGAACTTTTGGCGTCCTAACTCTAAAAGGGACACCAAAAGTAGAGCTTTTGGTGTCAAGAGCACTACTTTTGGTGTCCCTTTTAGAATTTGGATGCTAAAAGTGGTCTAAAGTCTACTTCAGCCCTTGATCCTGCCGGAGCTCGCCTCTGCCTTCCGCATCACCTACCACCTTCTCCCTCGTCCTTCCACGGCCGGCGACGTCCACGGCAAACATGACAGCAAAAATGACCAGTGGTGGCGACACTTCCATAGATCTCCATCTTTGTCTTTTTCCCAACTTCATCTTCGCCTTCTTCTCCATGTTCGCACCACCTACCACCTTCTCCCTCGTCCTTCCACTCGATGACATCCACGGCAAACACAACAGCAAAAGTGACCAGTGGTGGCGACATTCTTTAGATATGGAACTCTAGTGATAGTTCCAAGATTTCTATCAAGGTTTATCTCTTTACCCATTTCTTCTGTGACTATAGTGGTTTTGATGATGTCTGCTGTTCTATTTTTTTTTGTTGTTGACTGCAAATTAATGAAGATCGATGATGTCTCGGGCGAGACCCAAACCTAGCTGCTCGGGGAAGTGTAACGCATGGGGAAGTGAGAAAGTAGATTGCTGGGTAGTGCAAATTTTTTTTTTAAAAAAAAAAACCTTACCGTGTCACTTTTAAGAAAGGGATGTCGTAAGTATCTTACAACATCCTTTTTTTAACGGACGTTATTCCCAAACTTTGCTATGTCGCTCACATAAGTGTCCCCCTGAAAAGGAATGTAGAAAGGGCCTAAAAATGGACGTTAAAAGTGTTTTCTGTAGTAGTGTATTATGCAAGTGAGTTTTTAAATTATTGATCATTGCTAAATCATTTCTAGCTATGACCTAATCATCCACATAGGCCAATACTATAACTATGGCATTTTCTTTCTATTTCATGAGAAGAGAGTAATCAAATTTGTTTTGTCTAAATCCCCCTTAAATTAGAACGTCCATGAGCTTTGCATTCCATTGTCTGGAAGCCTAGTTCAACTGCCATACAATGATTTGTTAAGTTTACAAACTTTATTTTCACCAAAATGATCAAATCCTTGTGGGATCCACATATATACTTCTTCATGCAATTCCCCCTGCAGAAATGCATTGTTGGCATCCATTTGAAAGAGATGCCAACCATGCATTGCTGTAAGGGTAAGAACAACCGTTATGGTAACCATTTTCACAACAGGGGAAAATGTATCAAAATAGTCAATTCAAAATAGTCAATACCTGCTTGTTTACTAGAACCTCTACTACTATAAAAAAGTGATTTTACTTCTCTAAGAGGCGTCCCTTTTTTTAAAAAGGGAAGTAAAAGCTAAAGGTGGTGGCATTTTTGTAATTATGTCTGAGAATTGATATATTAGGCGTCGCTTAGCAAATATGATGCCAAAAGTTGATTTTTGGTGTCCCAAATTTAAAATGGGACGCCAAAAATTGAGTTTTGGCATCCCAATTCAATTTGGGATGCCAAAAGGGTAAAATTTCAGCTCTTGCCCTTAAAAAAATTTTAGACCCACATTATTAAAAATTTCGACCGCTCCTCAACCATAATGCACGCCTATTCGAGACGTAGCAAAAAGTGAAAGCAAGAGATCAAAGAATCGTACACACTCTCTCTCCTCCTCTCGTTATCTTAGATCTACAATCTCTTCCCTCATACCACGGTGGTGTTCTCTAAGCACCGACGATCTAATGCAATGCCAAAGCGCGTTCTCCAAGCTCGAAATCATTCCTTGCCATGTCTTTAAGTGTGTCCTCAAAGTTCTCCATCTTGGTTTGGACCACAAAGACGAAGGTCAATCAATCGCCGCAGATCTACCTTCCATCGACATCTTTTTCCCCTTCTTCAGATCTGAAAACAGATAAGCTGTTCTGGTTTTTACTTTGTGACTGCAGATTCAAGAGAGAGCTAGACCTAGCTGCTCAATCCAAAAGGCGCTCCGTCGAGCTTCAACCACTCTATCATCACTACTACAGTAGACATAGGCGCCACAAGCTTCTTCAAAAAGACCGAGAGTGATAGAGGTGCCAGAAGAGGAGGGAGCTTGGAAGCACGACATATTCTCTATTTTCATAATCCACTCGCTTGATTCCATCGATCTCCAGTCTAAATGCGGGGAAAAAAATATTTTTTAAAAAAATTAGCTACTTACGAGTTTGTTTGGCTTTAGAACATATAGAACAATCTGTCCCACAAGCTATAGAATAAAAACCAAGATCCTTTGTAACATTATCCAAGTGTCTAAGGACATCTAGTGGTGTATGACCTAGTCGAAGGTGCCACAAATCATGTATCCGAAATTTGGTTCATTTTGTTGCAAATTCATGAGACCATCAAGCTGTAAAGTCTTTCCAATTAGGTACAAGCCCTCACACTGTTTACCAGTCATTTGGGATTGTCCAGTTGAAGTCCCCTGCAATGTACAGAACTCAGGGTAAAATGAAATAACAGAATTTGTGTGCTTAGAGACCTTAGAGACAGAAATTTAATTAAAACAACATTCAAGGGTGTAGGAAACATCTTGCAACACCAATCCATCAAATAATTTGATTGTTCCAGTGTGTGTGATGGTTATTTTATCACCATTAGACATTTTTATTTTTCTTAAGGATCCATTATAGGCACTAAAAGAGTCTAGCATATCTAAACTACCGACAACATGACATGTGGCTCCAGAGTCTAAAATCTAATGAGATTGAGATAAAGTAAGGGGGAGAGTATTAATCAAGCCTGAGACATGCTCATCAAGATATTCAACTGAACTGACTGCCACTTCCTTTGAATCCCTTTTGATTAGTTCCAAAACTCGCTCATACTGCTGCTTGGTCAAGGTGGGCACAGAACCAGATATTTGTCCTTGAGAAGAATGGTCTCCAACTGCTTGATTGGTTTGGTTCTCGCCCTCTTTTGTGCCTCTTGGGTTATTGGGATACCCAATCAATTGATAGAAAGTCTCACGCTTGTGTCCTCTCTTGCGATAATAGGAACACACGTCCTGGAAGCGGCCACATCCCCTGCCCTTCCTTGTCCTCCTCCTCCAATAGACATAGTGACACCCTCAAATGGAGTGGCATTGGACTGAGATGAAATCAAGCGCTAAACTTCTTCTTGAGTAAGCATAGAGTACGCTTGAATCATACTAGGCAATGGGGACATAAGGAGAATTTGGGACCTTACTCGCTGATATGAATCATTAAGTCCCATAAGAAACTGAAAGAGGCACTGTTGCTGAATGATTTTAACATATTCCCGAGAAGTGTCATACTTGTAATAAGGTAGAGGAACCGGAATAGAATACTCGTCCCACATATCTTTCAACTTAGTAAAATATGTTGACATGCTAAGAGAGCCTTGACTGATCGAAATATGGTTCTGAGAAGTGAATAAATCTTGACGACATTTAATCAGAAGCATAGCTATATATATCTTTTTGCTAATTGAGATTATTAATATGTAGGTTCTTTTCTGATATAAGTTTTGCTTTGGTATGATTCTCTGATATAATTCTACAGACAAATAATGCAAAATTTTAATTTATTTGGTTATGTGATGAATGGAGTTGTAGGACTTGATTATTTACATAATGGTTGTAAGCCACCAATAGTGCACAGAGACCTAAAGACCACTAACATTTTGTTGGACGATAATATGGAAGCTAAGATCGCCGACTTTGGATTGTCTAGAGCTTTTGCAAATGATATTGACACTCATGTCTCAACTCGTCCTGCTGGAACAATTGGTTATCTTGATCCCGAGTAAGTAATTTAATATTTATACTAAACATAATAATCAATTCAACGTCCCAGTTATTAATTTAAAGCTACATACAAAGAAATCAATGCAAGATAAAGAGCATTATGTTTGAAATGAACATTAATTATTCGAATTGAAAGGCAAATTCAGCTCATTTTGTAGTTTGGTTGTAGTGCTTCAAAGTAAAGGGTTTTTTTTTTTTTTTTAGAAGAATCTAAATTGATTTGATATACAAGCCAAGTCTAATTGAGAAAAGGCTATTATGAGAACTAAACTTCTGAAATCTTTTGTTTTGATTATTTTTAGATATATTGAATAGAATAAAATATTAATCGATAGATTTTTTTTGTGTGATCTAATTATATTACTTACCTTCGATCATACAGATTTCATAAGACTCGGCAACCTTACAAAAGGGAGTGATATTTATAGCTTTGGAATAATTTTGCTAGAGCTAATCACTGGGAAACGAGCGGCGAAAAGACAACCGGACAATATTTCCTTTAGTTTTTTACTTCACTGGGTAACCCCAAAATTTCAAAGCAAAGATATCAAGTTCATTGTGGATCCAAAGTTTCAAGGACAATACAGTGTTGATTCTGCTAGGAAATTTCTTGAGATAGCCATGTCATGCACTGCACCTTCTACAATTCAGAGGCCTGACATAAGTCAAGTGGTTGTTGACTTAAGGGAATGTTTGGCAATGGAGAAAAATATCGAAAGGACAACCTACAACCCCAATTCAGATATATCTACTTTATTTGGTAGATAGATACTTGTGTTTACATTTTGAATTTTCGAACAATATCACAAATTTGTTTGAATACTGTTTTTCCCCCACATCTAGGCACGCTGTATGTTGAACAATATAGGTATTAGCTGGTAGTTGCATGGGTATGAATAAATATGGAAATCACATGGTTGCAATTTGTAAGAATAATGGGAGTACATGAGTATGTGTGCCATTAATAAGTTGAGAGCGTAGTTTGAGAAAATGTTATGTACTATCTCATTCTTTAATTATTAATTGATGGACCTTTTGAAATCTTATTTATCTTTATGGTTTGATCTGGAATCTTAGATTGAAACCATTTTCTAATCCGAAGTATAGGACACATATATGAGAGAAATTTCTCATCAAAGGCGGGAGAATGTGAGAGTAGGAGATAGAATTAGATATGGTCACGTTAGTAGTAAAGAGAGAATAGATATAAGTGGACCCGACATTAAATTTTAATCCCAAGCCTTTAGAATTCTAAGTTAGAGTCTTTTCACTTGCATATCCTTTTATCAAGCCTAACACTTTGTGATGTGAGACTTTATCAACTTAGACCTATTCACACTCGTCATCCTCACAATATTTTCCTCATGTGTGAGTCCATGTTTGACCTCGCAAAGAAGCTCCCTATATTGAAAACGTCACAAAATGACATAACTTAATACTACGTACTTTGGTTCTTATTATTAGTCCTGCATAAAATAATTTTTCTTTATTAATTATAAGTCCGCTTAGAGTTTATTAATCATTGTTTTCCAATTATACCCTTATTTAATTCTAATATGTGAGAGAGAGATGTGAGAGTGATTTGTAAATATAGAGCGAAATTTTTAATCAGCTCAAACTTGAAAAGTTTTAGCTGAGACATATTTAATATATAAGGTAACTATCATTCCTTTAATATGTGAGGAACAGGACTTATAACGGGACTAGAGTAGTAGTCCCCATTCAAAGGAGGGAAACAAACTTCTTTTCTTAAAAAGTGGGAGCAGCTATGAGAAGGAATAATTGTATACAAGTATATGAAAAGAAATGATTTTAAAAAATAAGAAATGATGACAATCGCTGAAACTTGTGTCTAAATTCAATTCCAAGATATTATAAATTTATTGATTTTTGCCGATCAATTGAATTTGATTTCGATGACATTCATATTTTTACAGCTTTTTATCTTGAATGACATTCTTAGTATTTTTAAGATGAAAACAAAAATTGCCAAAGTTACTCAATTAAAACCAAAGTGGATATGTGATACAGCCACCACTCGATCGAGGCCCAAGATAGAATCCAAGATGGAACCACCCAATGGAGACAACCACCCAATCGAAATCATTGCTCGCCCGGCCCGCGTTCGAAGACCACTGCTCACCTTGAGGATTTCATCTTTAATGCCTCCAGAGGATAGCCTGGAGAACATGGGAAACCTCCTCCTAATTTGCAGCTTGTTATTCTTTTCCTATTTTGCAATAGTTTGTTATTTATTTTGCTGATTGTTATTATTATTTATTTTGTTCAATTAATGTCTGCACTAGGTCCTAGTTTGAAGCCATGAATTATTACGTGGTACTAGTGGAGTCTTAAATTGATGTTAGTGGTGTCATTTGTTCCTCCTATTTATGGAGAGTAATTTGCGTAATGAAAAGGCAAGAAAGATCAGTTTGTTTAATTCAGTTAATTTCCTAAGCTTTGGCCCTTTCTGCCTAAAAGGTCCTATCATTTTGGTACATTCATTAAAAGTAAAAACTCCACCTCCACTCATGGCCGAAGGCGCTCGTTTCAAGAAGTTTGAAGAACTCTTAGCCGAGACCAATGATCGGTTAGAGGCTCGCCTGCGAGAAGTATGACTCAAGCCAACACTGAATGGACTACCTATTTGACCAAACCACCCTCATCTTTGACCAACTCCAGATTCTTTCCACCAATATTACAAAGACTAACTAGCAATTTTAACCAAGTCCCTCGCCCCCACCACCACCCAACAACCTACTGCCGCCACTACCCCAACCTTGCCCCTTCAAGCCTGACTTCCCACACTTTGATGGAGCTGACCCATGAGGCTGGCTTTTCAAGGCCATACAGTTCTTCAATTTTGACAGACCCTGCCCCCTTAACACCTCTAGATAGCATCCTTTCATATGGATGGTCCTGCTCTTGCTTGGTACTAATGGACCTTCAACAATACTCCATTTCATACCTAGGATGATTTTACACAGAGCTTGGAGAACAGATTTGAGGACTCTCCATACGCCAGCCATATGGTCACACTCGCCAAATTCACCCAAACCTCTATCGTATCAGCATATGAGATCGAATATGAGGCCTGCGCCACCCAATAAATAACCTTCCGGCGCCCTTCCTCCTACATAATTTCGTCTCTGAACTTCAACCTCACATATGCCAAGAGGTTCAAGCCCTCCGACCTACAACAATCATTGAGGCCTAAGGATTAGCTAAGCTTTAGGAAGAAAAATTGGCTGACTTAACTCATTCATCCACCTCACTGCTGTACCCCTATAACCTCAGCTCACCCTTCCTTGCCATCGCCACCACACCAGCCACTGTTATTTCCAGCTCCACCCTCTTGGGCACCCCCACCTTCATAAACCCAAACCCCGACCAATACCCGTACTCCTTAGGGCACCAGACGCCTTACAACTGACGAGAAGCCGACAAATGAAAATGGGGCTCGCTTCAATTGCGATGAGCCGTTCACCTAAACCATAGATGTTAAACACCATCCGCCCTCCTTCTTTTGAGCGAGGTCACACTCGCATCCGAATTCGAGCTCCTCCCAGGAAATGCGTCCAACCCTAACCACCTGATGACTCCCAAGTCCCGACTCGACCTGACATCTCCTACCACGCCTTGACTGGACAAGACTCCCTTCAAACCCTAAAGCTAACCGGCCAAATCCACGGTCAAACGCACCCCCTTCAAACCTTGGTTAACTCAGGATCGACCCATAATTTCATCCAGGAAGGGCTTATTTCGTGTGTCGGTCTTCATCTGAACACCACACATACATTCCTCGTCACTTTTGGGAATGGTGACTACCTCCAGTGCTCCGGATCGTGCTCCACCATCGCCATCGACATAGCCAGATGTGGGTTTATCATCGATTTGTTTGCTTTACCCATTCATGGCCCAGACATCGTCCTTGGCGTATAGTGGCTTTGACAAGTCGGCCGGTTACCTTGGATTATACCCTACTCACTCTCTCTTTTTCTTATGTAGGCTGACCCGTTACCTTAAATGGTAACCCAGCTACAAAAATCCCAACCTAATCCATACCTACCAGAAAGCTGGTCAACAATTACATACACTTACCATGGCTTCCCTTTACACTTTGTGGATCAATACTTTACCAAGCTTGCCGCTACCAGCCCCATCCCAATGACCTAACAGAACGCTTGAACAATTCTCCTATTTATTTCAAGCACCGCAAGGCCTTCCCCCAAGCCGTCCCTAGGACCACCAAATCCACCTACCACCAGACATCAAACCCATCAATGTCAAACCTTATTGTTACCCCTATTTCCAGAGCAAGAAATTGTGTGCTTGGCCCAAGAAATGCTTCAAGAAGGTATCATCTGGCCTAGCACCAGCCTATATAGCTCCCCGATTCTTTTGGTTAAGAAAAAAGACGAAACGTGGCATTTTTGTGTCGACTATCGTGCTTTGAATGCCGCCACAATTAAGGATCGATTTCCTATCCTGTCAGTTGATGAATTATTTGATGAATTGCGTGGTTCTAAATTCTTTTCCAAGCTCGACTTGGGGGCAAGATTTCATCAGATCAGAATGCATTCAGATTTTGTCACCAAGACAACCTTTTGTACCCATGAAGGCCATTATGAATTCTTGGTCATTCCCTTCAGATTGTACAATGCCCCATCTACATTTCAAGCCACCATGAATGAGGTCTTTCAGCGATTCTTGCGTAACTTCATCCTAGTATTTTTTGATGACATCTTGGTTTATAGTCCTTCTTGGGTGAGTCATTTGGAGCACCTTCGGACCGTCTTCTCAAAACTATAGCTACATCAACTATGTGTGACACCACTATTTAGGCCACATTGTTTCATCCTCAGGCCTTGTAGTTGAACCAGATTAAATCTTAGCCATATAAGATTGGCCTCCTCCCCGAACCGTCTGATAGTTAAGAGGGTTCCTTATCTTATCTGGGTATTATCAATGTTTCATTAAGAATTACGCGAGACTTGCCTCACCTCTCACCACCCTTTGCGATCAAGATGTTGCCTTTGTCGTGCTTAAGGAAGCTTTAGCAAATGTCCTTGTTTTGCAACTCCTTAATTTCACCGCACCTTTCATCGTTGACACTGACGCATTAGGGGTAGCTATGGGAGCCGTCCTTCTTCAACATGGGCAACCTATTGCTTATTTCGCAAACTCTTCCCTCCCCGGGTTCGAAAGCCTCTACATATGTCCGTGAGCTTGGTGTGCTAACCAAGGCGGTTCAAAAATGGCAACATTACCTACTTGGGGCGTGAGTTCATCATCCAAACTAATCATCATAGCCTTCAACACCTCCTCTCCCATTCCATACACACCCCTGAGCGAGAGTGCTAGCTATATAAACTCATAAACTATCAATATTGGATTGTCTACAAACTAGGGAATATCAACCTTGTTGCCGATTCTTTGTCTCGTCGTATTGGTCTTGCCTATACCGCCCTTACCATTTCGGTTCCATGTCTAACTAGTCGCATCACCACCACCCAGAAAGACGACACCCCAACTCGCGACCTTCTTGTCAAATACCAAGCCAATCCAACCTACTTTCTGGGCTTCCACCTTGCTAACCATGTGTTGTATTTCAACGTTCAATTATACGTCCCCACCGGATCACCTCTCTGCCTTGAAGTATTTAAGGAACTCCACGCTTCCCTCATTGGTGGCCATACGGGTTTCAAACGAACTTGGTACGAGTAATCCAATCCTTCTTCTAGAAGAACCTTCATAAAGATATTAAGACTTGGGTACAAGAGTGTGACGTTTGTCAACAGACGAAGTATTTGACCACTTCCATATAAGAACTTCTTCAACCACTGCCTATCCCAAATCACGTTTGGGACCATGTCACTATGGATTTTATTGTTGGACTTCCAGCATCCCATGGTAAGACGACCATCTTAGATGTGGTGGATCGCCTTAGTAAGTACGCCTACTTCATGGCTCTCCCTACTACCTTCATTACCAAATTAGTTGCATTGGCCTTTGCTGCACACGTCACCAAGCTCCACGGGGTCCCCAAAAGCATCATCACAGATCGCGACTCCATCTTCCTTAGCTCATTTTGGAAGGAACTGTTCACTCACTCCTGCTCTACCTTGCGAGTTAGCTCCGCCTATCACCCCCAGACCGATGGCCAAACTGAGGTAGTTAATTGTTGCTTGGAATAATACTTACGTTGCTATTGTATGGATTATCCAACTTGTTGGTATAAGCACTGCCATTGGGCTGAATATTGGTACAACATAGCATATCACTCTTCAGTCAGAATGACCCCATTTGTAGCACTTTATAGCTGGCCTCCACCTGCTATTTCAGACTATGTCCTCGGAGGATCCCGTGATTAGGCCATAGATCGTGTTCTTAAATCCAGGATGCGGTGTTGTTGGAATTAAAGGCTAACCTTCGATAGGCACAACATCGTATGAAGGTCCAAGCCGATCTGAAGTGAGTTGACCTCACTTTTACCATCGGCGGTGGGTTATTGTCGGGCTTCATCCCTATCGTCTACGTTTCTTGCTCAGCGTGTCTCCTATAACTCTTTCGGATCTATTTTGGTCCCTACCAGGTCCTCGCAACAATTGGTCTGGTTGCCTACAAGCTCGATCTACCCGCTACATCTCAAGTTCATCTTGTTTTTCACGTCTCTATTTTACGACCCTACTATGGCGACCCCACCCTTACTGTACCCGGACCCTTACTCGACTCTATGCCCAACGGCAATGACGATATCTCGAACCTTGAGGACAAGGTTCGTTTTCCCAATGGGTAGGGAAATGCTACAGCCACCACTGGATCAGAGGCCCAAGATAGAATCCATGATGTAACCAACCCAATGGAAATCATTGCTCGCCCAGCCCGTGTTTGAAGACCACCTGTTCACCTTGAGGATTTCATCTTGAATGCCTCCGGATAGCTTAGAGAACGTGGGAAACCTCCTCATAATTTGTAGCTTGTTATTCTTTTCCTATTTTGCAGCAATTTGTTATTTCTTTTGCAGATTGTTATTATTATTTATTTTGTATGGTTAATGTCTGCACGTGGTCCTAGTTTGAAGCCATGAATTATTATGTGGTACTAGTGGAGTTTTAGTGGAGTCCTAAGTTGATGTTAGTGGTGTCATTTGTTCCTCCTATTTATGGAGAGTAATTTGCGTAATGAAAGGGCAAGAAAGATCGTTTGTTTAATTCCTTAAAATTTGGCCCTTTCTACCTAAAAGGTCCTATCAATATGCAGACCTGAAGGTCTCAACAATTTATTTAATGCATTGGTCCTAATATGCATTTAATGACTAGACAAAAAATTTGAAAGGGAAAATTAATTATTTCATCCTTATAGATTCATCGAGTTGGTAACTTTGGTCATTATACTTTTAATCATTGTGATTTGATTCTTATACTTTTCTCTTTATCTCCATCAATCCTTACTTTTCATAAGACCCCGAGTCAGACTCGTTGGACTTGAATGGAAAGCCTCATCTGGCAACCTCCCCATGCATGTGACACGACTCCATTGGTGAACATTTTTCACCAGAGATGCTCTTCCTCGCATCGTGTAACAATACCAAATGAAATGGGCTCAGGACCTATACCAGAAGGAGGCTCAAATCAAGGCCTTGGAATAAGAAACGGTGAAAGGATTAGAAGAAGACGATGGAAGCTGCGTGAATTGGGTGAGGGAATTTAGCATAAAAGGATGAAAACGGTTAGAGGAAAGGCGTGAATGATTTTGGAGATTCCCTACTCTCTGTGGTGGCTACTTTGTACCTTTGCCTTCCTTACCTTTGGCATTTCCTTATGTTCTTACTCTTCCATTTTCTATGATATGTTTCATTATTCTTTATAATCTCTTGGGCTTCGACCGTGAAGTTTTTCTAAGAATATTATTTACTGATTATAAAGAGAATATTATCATAAATACTTGTCTACTATTAGCATTAATTTTCTAACATGACATTTGATGCTTTCATTGAGCTTCACAGTCACTCATGATAGAAAATACGCGTTTGAAGGATATGCAAGCTGATATCAAAAAGAACAATGAGTTTGCCGAACAAGCTAAGTGTTGCATCAAAGAACTCAGTGGCTTGTTACAGTCATTGGTCAAATCGGTCAATACTATTACATTACACCTTGATCATCTGCAGCCATCGCTCCATGCAACCTCATCCTTTGGAACTCCGTTGGCTCCACCGGCCTTGAGTTCCCTCGCTTTGATGGTTCCGATGCTCTGAATTGGATTTTCAAGGCTAAGCAATACTGTAAGTATTATGATGTTCTAGACCATCAACGTCTTATTCAAGCTTCAATGAATTTGGATGGCGATGTACTTCCGTGGTACCAAATGATAGAAAAAGTTGGTTGGATCCCTCATTAGTTTGCTCCTGCTAAGGCCGTGAAGGCTCAATATGGTCCCTCTTATTTTGAATGTACTGTTTAAGTTAACACAACAAGGACTAGGTGGATCATTGGACACTTACAATTTGAAGTTTCTATCCCTAGCTAATCGTGCTGAGGATTTACCAAAATCTGCTCTCCTCGACTATTATTTGGGTGGTTTGCTCCCAAACCTATGATGGGATGTACTAGTACAGGGTTCAGCAACCGTCCTATCTATTATGATGCTTGCTTGTTCATAACTAATCCATCCATTGTAGGTGTTCTGTCTATTTTACCAGACTTTATTTCTAAAAACCAAACATACGTAACTTCGACAACTAAATCCATCGTCCCATTCAAAAATCCTATCAACGCCTCACCGTCAACTCAGTTTGGAGGTAGCAAATCCAATTTACCTCCATTATTACCAACACCTAAGGTGCCACCTATCAAGAATATTGTTAGTTCTCTATGTGTTTTGATGATAACTGATAATTGTAAACAAAATGGGAAGTTTTTCTTTTGATAAGTTGAACAATCTTCTGTCAAAGGAAAACTCGAGTTTTGGTTCAAAACTTGAGTTTTGATCTTAATGAGAAAATCCCGAACAAAGCAAAACCGCTATTTTTCGGAAAACTCAAGATTTCACCATACGAGACTTCTCAACATTTTCTCGGAAGTTGCAAAACTCAAGTTTCCATTGAAAACTCGAGTTTCGGTCATACGAGAGAGTCTCCAAAGTTTGAACTTGTGAAAACCTCCGGTTTTGGTACAAAACCGCCAGTTTTCAATTTTTCTGAGTTTTCATAAGATTTGTGAAAACTCGAGTTTTGGTTTCAAAACTCGAGTTTTGACTTGACCGAGAGTTTTCAAGACTTAGCGCAGTTTCTCTCAAAGTTTTCATGATTAAATGAAAACTCGAGTTTCGATTGAAAACTCGAGTTTTGTCCTGGCAGAGAGCATTCATATTTTACCCAGATTTAAAACCCCAGTTTTCATGAAAACCTCCGAGTTTTGGTTTGGCTCGAGTTTTCTCCAAGTTTTCATACTTAAATGGAAACTCGAGTTTTGGTTGTGGAAACTCGAGTTTCGACCAACCCAAGAGCACTTCAGTTTTTAAAGTTTTGAAAACTATCGCTTTGTTTGGAAACTCCATTTTTAACTTGGCATAAAATTCTCGGTTTTCATACTTAAATGGAAACTCAAGTTTTGGTTTTGGAAACTCGAGTTTTGGCCAATCCGAGAGCACTTCAGTTTTTAATGTTTTGAAAACCACTAGTTTTGGATGAAAACTCAAGTTTTAAGGTTTTGGACTAAAAATGATGTTTCATGTGAAAAGTCCAAAACTCGAGTTTTGAACGCAGAGTTTGAAATTCGGATTTGACGAATTTGTGGAACTTACTTGTTTGATCTTAATACTCCCTATTATCATTCTTCTGTATTCCTAGCTATGTTTAACCACTTTGTTAGTGAGTTTCAGATTATTTAGAGAATATTTATTGAAGGTTTAAAACAAAAGCAAAAAGTGACGTCGACATCAAATGCAAAACCCAGAAAGTTGCATACTTTTGGGTAATCCTCCCGTACACGTCTACAAAGAATTAAAGAATGTTTTCCACATCCAAAAGTAGCTACTACTCCAACGGATTAATTTTCAAGAAGTCAACTCGAACTTCTCGCACAATTGGATTAAGTGAAGATTAGAGAGAGAAGAATACCAAAGCTTAACCCAAACCTTGTCTAATGAAGGCAACGATTATATTGAAGATTACAACGGTCATTTAATGCTCTCTTGGTATAAATAGAGGTGCATTCAATTCTTCTCCACCAACACATCTGCTGAAAACGAATTGCAATCAAAGTTCTTCAACTACTTTTAGTTTTCACTTGAAAAGTATCTTCTGATACATTAAGCTTTAGTGTTTATCATTATCTACTCTTAGAGAGAGTTATTTGATTGTGAATCATTTATTGTAAAGAATCACAAGTCAGGGGACTTGGTGATTGAGTTCATTGATTGCAACTTGTAAGGGGGAGTAAGTTCTAGTGAGAGAATTACTCTTGAGTACAGAGTGTGTAATTAATTGTGATAGTGAAAAACCCAGAGAGTTTGGGGACTGGACGTAGGTGAAGAGATTGGACCTAACCAGTATAAATCTTTGTATCTTG
The DNA here is from genome assembly GCA_019022655.1 of Acacia acuminata. Classification (NCBI taxonomy): domain Eukaryota; kingdom Viridiplantae; phylum Streptophyta; class Magnoliopsida; order Fabales; family Fabaceae; genus Acacia; species Acacia acuminata. Next base: position 904,769 of record JAFJYI010000275.1, on the reverse strand, counting down.
CTCTTCTTCTCTATACTCTCTGTTCACCTCTGTTTTCATCGTTCAAAACAGAGCACTTCGAAAAAGATTTTAAAATCCCCAATTCACCCCCCTCTTGGTGATTTAGCTCCATTTTCATTTGGTATCAGAGCAAGGTCTTCTCTAAAGAGCTTAACATCTTGAGAAGGATCACTATGGAAGGTATTCTACCTGATGGAGCTTCAATCAACCGACCACCGAGATTCAATGAAGAGCATTACTCCTTCTAGAAAGCCAAGTTTAAAGTTTTTGTAATGGCTACAGAGTATGGCCTTTGGAGAGTGTTCGAAAGAGGAGATTATTGACCAACCATTCTTACAAATGGTCTGAGAGAAGAAAAGCCCAAAGAAGATTATGATGAAAATGACAGAAGAAATGTCACACTCAACAGCAAAGCTGTCCTCCTGTTGCAAAGTGCTCTTAGTCAACAAGAGTATTTCCGTGTCTGCAATTTAACTTCTGCTAAAGTAATGTGGGATGCACTGGAAATAGCTCATGAAGGAACTGCTGGAGTGAAGCAAAATATAGTCAATACTCTCATGACTGAGTATGACCTCCTTCGTATGAAGCCTAGTGAATCCATCAGCGATTTCCAACTAAGATTTACTCATCTGATCAACCAGCTTGCTGCTTTGGGCAAAGAGTATGAGCAACCTGTCCAAGTGAGGAAGATTCTCAATATCCTTAACAAGGAATGGGAAGCCAAAGTCACTGCCATTGAAGAAGCTCTGGAGATTCTATGGCATCTGTAGCAGCCCTCTTCGGTAGTCTCTCTGAATATGAGGCAAAGCTCAAGTTCAAGAAGGGAATTGATGAATTACATGGCAAGAACAAGGGAATTGCCCTCAAAGCTGTCAAAGAAGCTAAGGAATCAGATGATGATGATGATGATGATGATGAAGAAGAGCTAGGCATGATGATCTCAAGATTCAAGAAATTCTACAAGAAGGACCAAGGATACAAGAAGTTTCACAAGGGTAACTTCAGCTATGAGGCAAAGAAGCCAATTATCTGCTATGAGTGTGAAAAGCCTAGCCACATCAAGTCTGAGTGTCCGAATCTGAAGAACAAGGACAAAGAAAAGAAGAAATTCAATAAATTCAAAAATAAAGCTTATGTCTCATCCATATGGGGAGATAGTTCATCTGATGATGATGAAGATGATGAGGAAGACAAAGCCAATATCTGTTTAGTGGCTGAAGAACAAGAGCAATCTGAAAGTAACAATGAAGTATATGACTCGTTGCCACCTTATGATGAAATTTTTGCTGAATATAATCTTGTTCGATCAGAGTTTGAAAAACTTACTGAAAAGTATTTTGCTTTGAAAAACAAGAATATAACTCTTGAACTACAAGTGAAAAAGCTTTCTAAAAATAATGTTTGTGAAGATTGTGCTGATTTAGAGAAAAAGAATTTACATCTCACAAAGGCACTTGAGAAATTCACTAGAGGTAGTGAAATGCTCAATGTCATTTTGAAACAGCAAAGATTCACAAATGACAGATCAGGGATTGGTTACAAACCTAATTTTGAAAAAAAAAGGCAAAAATAAATTTGGAGAAAAATCTTATTTGAATTATTAGAAAATCTGTTCACTCTTCAAATCCTTTTGCTCATTGCAATTATTGCAATCCTAAAGGTCATACTACTTCTTCCTGTTTTCATAAAAAGGAAAGAAGAAGTAAACCTATAGGGAACTATCAATGGGTGCCAAAGGGATCTTACAAGGTTCCTAAGACACAGACTAACCCCAAAGGACCCAAGAAAAGATGGGTACCTAAGACTTGATCTGCTCTGTCTTGTAGGTATGTCTAAGAGCATCAAAATCCAACAAGTGGTACATCGATAGTGGATGCTCTAGGCACATGACGGGAGATCAATCCAAATTTGCTTCAATCAAGCCCAAGGATGGTGGCAAAGTAACCTTTGGTGGAGATCAATCTGGAAAGATTGCTGGAATTGGTGAAATTGACAACAATGAAGGACCACAAATCAAAGATGTCTACCTTGTGGAAGGACTTTGTCACAATCTCCTCAATGTAAGCCAAAGCACTAATAGAGGTAACCTAGTTATCTTCGATTCTGAGGAATGCTTGATTATAAGTAAGGATATTCTCCCTTTGGAAAATATAAAATCGAAAGTTTTATTTAGAGCCCCTAGAGATGGAAATTGTTATACATTTAACCTCTCTAGTAATGGTTTTGTTTCTGAAAAAAAAAATTGTTAGTAATTTGGATGAGAGTTGGCTATGGCACAAGCGATTAGCTCATGTCAATATGTTTCAACTTGACAAATTACTCAAAAAGGATTTGGTGATTGGTGTTCCTAAACTTCGTTTTAAAAATGACATGATTTGTGATGCTTGTCAAAAAGGAAAACAAACCAAATCTTCCTTCAAATCTAAAAATGAAATTTCAACTAACAAACCTCTTCAACTACTTCATATGGATCTAGTTGGACCAGCTAGAGTAAAAAGTCGTGGTGGCAATCTTTATACTTTGGTCATAGTTGATGATTTTTCTAGATTTGCTTGGACTATATTTTTATCTTCTAAAGATGAAACATTTGATCAGTATGTTGTTTTTGCCAAGAAGGTCCAAAACGAGAAAGGTTTTTCTACTTCAGGAATTCAGACTGATCATGGAGGAGAATTCGAGAACTATGCATTTGCTGAATTCTGTGACAACATGGGGATTGACCACAACTTCTCAGCCCCAAGGACTCCTCAACAAAATGGTGTTGTGGAGAGAAAGAATCGAGTCCTCACCGAGATGGCAAGAGCTATGCTGAATGAGAATAACACTTCTCAAGTATTATGGGCTGATTCAATGAGTACGGCTTGCTACATCTCAAATCGAGCATACCTCCGGAAGAAGTTGGACAAAACTCCCTATCAGCTGTACAAAGATAGAAAACCCAACTTGGCTCATTTGCATGTTTTCGGATGTAAGTGCTTCATCCACAACAATGGTAACGATAACTTGGGAAAGTTTGACCCCAAGGCGGATGAAGGTATATTTTTGGGTAATTCAAATAGAAGTAAGGCTTATAGAGTTTTTAATACTCGTACTCGTAGTGTTGAAAAGTCAATGCATGTTGTATTCTGTGAATCCAAATCTAATAAGCCTTTGGATGATGATGAAGAAAATAATTTCAAAAATCAATTCTTTTCGAAAACTACTCTTGCATCTATTGAAAATCCTGAAAAAAATTTCAAGACTGATCCTCAAAGTAATCTTGAAAATCCTGATCAGTCTCAGCCTAGAGCTTGGAAGTTCATTAGGAATCATCCTTTGGACCAAGTGATAGGTGATGTAAATCAAGGAGTAAGAACCAGAAATAGCACTCTGAATGAAGTAACCTTTTCTGCATTCATATCTCATATTGAACCCTCTAAGATTGATGAAGCCCTTTCAGACAATGACTGGGTGATAGCAATGCAAGAGGAGTTACATCAATTTGATAGAAATCAAGTTTGGGATTTGGTATCTAGGCCTAAGGACCATCCGGTCATTGGCACTAAATGGGTATTCAAGAACAAATGAGATGAATCAAGCAATCATTGTCCGAATAAGGCAAGATTGGTTGCTAAAGGCTATAATCAAGAAGAAGGAATTGATTATGAAGAAACTTATGCTCCAGTGGCAAGATTGGAAGCCATAAGAGTTCTTCTAGCCTTTGCTTGTGTCAAAGAATTCAAGCTCTATCAAATGGATGTGAAAAGTGCATTTCTGAATGGTTTTATTCAAGAGGAAGTTTATGTTGAACAACCTCCTGGTTTTCAAAATGAACATCATCCAGATCATGTTTATCGCCTCAAGAAACCCCTTTATGGCCTTAAACAAGCTCCTAGAGCTTAGGGTGAGCGATTAAGCAAATTCCTTCTTGATCAAGGTTTTATTAGAGGAAAAGCAGATACAACTCTCTTCATAAAGAGTAATAAGCTTGGTGATATTTTAATTGTCCAAATATATGTTGATGATATTATATTTGGTGCTTCTAATGATGCTTTATGTGAAGAGTTTGCTAAGAATATGCAGGGAGAGTTTGATATGTCCATGATGGGAGAACTCAACTATTTCCTTAGTCTACAAGTCAAGCAAAAGAAGAATGTGATCTTCATATCTCAGACCAAGTATCTCAATGATCTGCTGAAGAAGTTTGGGATGGATCAATACAATGGAGCTAACACTCCAATGAGATCCACTACTTCATTGGATGCTGATGAAAAGGGAAAGGAGTTCAACATTACAAGATATAAGGAATGATCGGATCATTGCTCTATCGATCATGAGTCGTCCCGACATCCAATTCGGTGTGGGATGTGTGCAAGGTTCCAGTCTGCTCCTAAGGAGTCTCATGCTGAGCATGTGAAGAGAATCTTTAGATACCTTGCTGACACAAAGACACTTGGATTATGGTTTCCCAAAGGTCAACCTGAACATTTTGTAAGAACTGGCTGAACCCAAGAGGGGGTGAATTGGGTGAAGTATAAAAATTTAGGAACTTTGAAAATCTTTTTGCAACTTAGTAAAACCAGTTTGTATGACAATAAAGAATTATAAAACAATAGATAGTCATTCAAATATATATGCTGGAAACATAAGAGATAAGGGAAGAGAATATGCAAACTGAGATTTATCCTGGTTCGGTCCAATCCTTGACCTACGTCCAGTCCTCAAGCTCCACTTGAGATTTTCAATCCACTATCTTCTTTCAACTTGATTACACGTTCTGTACTTGGAGTAATCCTCTCACTAGGATTCGCTCCCCCTTACAAACTGTAATTAATACACCCACTTGATTACACACTCTGTAGTCGAAGTAATTCTCTCACTAGAACTTACTCCCCTTACAAGCTGTAATCAATACAATAGGTTTCCCACTCAAGATTACCCAATCTTGAGTAACTCTCAGATAGAAGGATAGGATGATTACAATAAATCTTCTCTCTTAGAAGTGAATGAATAAACACTGGAGAACAATACAAATCACTTCACCCTCTATGATAAGCTATCTAAACATGAAAAACAGAGAGTAAATGATGTGAAAATCAGAGTATTAGCATGTTGAAGATGTAAGCTTGTGTCTCTATGTTTTTCTACTTGAATCTATCCTCTTTTATAGGTAGAGATCAATATATGACCGTTTGAAGATTTAATGACCGTTGGATAAAGAAATATAGCCGTTAGACTTAGATGGAACTAGCCGTTAGAACTTCGTTTTCTGAACCAGCTATAACATCAGCATTTACTTTCCCTTTGATTTTCAGTTTAACAGCATTTGATCATATGAAACATGTACACAAATGATATAAATAATGTTAAGAAGTGTTATAAATCATTTGGGTAATCATCTGGATGTTTATTAGAAGAATCAGGATTTTCGAAACAGTGATTTTTTCAATCTGAGATGAAAACTCGAGTTTTCATTTGCAAAACTCGAGTTTTGATGTTGTGTTACTCCAAATTGCTCTCTGTCTGATCAAAACTTGAGTTTTGGTTTCACAAACTTGAGTTTGGAAGATGCTTTTGAAGTTCACTGCTCTCTGTAACCCGAAAACTTGAGTTTTGTACTTACTAACTCTAGTTTTGACTTTGTTGAGCGTTTTCGTAACTTCTTGAACTGACTGTCAAATTTTGAGGGACATATCTCCCTGTTCTGAACTATGTTTTGGTCTGTTCAACTCTTGATGGAAATCTCTATGAGTCTACTTTCATATGCCACTACTTTCAGCTCAATCAGATTTTTAGTTTGTGAGATACACTCAAAACATTGAAGCTTGATTTGCTGTATGTCGTGGATTTCACTGTCAACTTCCACAATTTATAGCTCTTGATCTGAACTCCTTTGGGGCTTGAATTTTATATCAAACTGATGCATTGGAGGTCTAGTTTCATATGCCACTAGTTTCACCTCAATCCGATTTCTGGTGTGGAAGATATCATCAAATTACCAGATGTTGCCCGTGCTGAACGTGAAACAGAGTGGAGCTGAAAAGCTGATGACTGCTGGAAACTCGAGTTTTGACTTGAAAACTCAATTTTCACATGGAAATTCGAGTTTTCACTTGTAAACTCGAGTTTTCCTTGTCCAGAGACACCAAAGGTGCTGAAGATACTACAAACTCGAGTTTTGTGATGGCCGACTCGAGTTTTGATTCCTAACTCAAAACTCGAGTTTCTCATACCGATGAGCAAATCATTGTAGCGAAGCGAAACTCGAGTTTTGAGTTGTCAACTCGAGTTTTCTCATCTTGAAGTTGATTTTTGCTGACTTTAACTCTGAATTGAGCCATTCCAACTTCCATTTGATCGTGGAGACTTCTAGAACTTGAATAATAATATCTTCATTCCATTCAAAGTTCTTCCTTTCTTTCTTCTTCTCTTGTTCATTTTCTCAATTCAATTCTTTCTTTCTTCTATTCTCTTGATAATTCTTTATCATTTGACTTCACATCTTCTTTCTCTAATTCAATACTTCTTTATTGATCTTCTTGTTGATCGTTCTCTGTCATTCAACTTGGACTCATCATTCTCTGTAAGTCCTACCTTCTTCAATATTTCCTCTTCTCTTGACTATTCCTAAAATCCTTTGATAACTTTTTGCTTCCTTGACATTCTAATATTCTCATTATATTGCGTGCAAGAACTTCTTTCTTCAATCTACTTTCTTGATCAATCTCTATAATTCAACTTGGATTAATCTACATTAAATACAATAGTTAGTCAATGTATGAGATAACTATATTACTCAATCTTTTTGCTTTTAATAATGACATCTATATAAGGCATCATCAAAACTAATCATAACCAACACATTTGGTGGCATATTCAGACTCAGATCATGCTGGATACAAGACTAATAGAAAAAGCACAAGTGGCCAATGTGAATTTCTTGGTGGTTCTCTTGTGTCCTGGTTCAGCAAGAAGCAAACCATTGTGGCTGTATCTTCTACTGAAGCTGAATATGTGGCTGCCTCAAGTTGCTGTGCTCAAGTTTTGTGGCTCAAGCAGCAACTATCAGACTTGGGAATCAACCTAAAGGAGATCCCAATATTGTGTGACAATACAAGCACAATAAGCTTGGCCTAGAATCCAATGCAACATACTCGGACCAAGCATATTGATGTGAGACATCATTTCATAAGGGATCATGTTCAGAAGAGAGATGTCAAAGTCATGTTCATCCCAACTCATCTTCAACTTGCTAACATCTTCACCAAACCATTGGCTAAGGATCAATTCAATTTCATAAGAAGAGAATTCAGAATGGTAAATCCCAATGAGTTGTAAGTATCTCTCACTCAATGTTAGTTATGGTTTTGATGATTGATAGTTACTGACTTAAGCATCAGAGTATCAAGTTGTGTTTTATGCAGGATGCTTGAAATTCTGAGATTTGCTGTCGAGCAGAGAAAACTCGAGTTTTGGAACAAAGCTTGAGTTTTGGCAAACTTAGCCTGGATCAAAGAACAATCACGATTTTTGGAGAAGTTGAAAACTCGAGTATTACAAGTGGAAACTCGAGTTTCCATCAGACCGAGAGCAACCATATTTTGAAGAATGGTGAAAACTCGAGTTTCTAAGTGAATCCTCGAGTTTTGGTCGCTAAAGTTTAAAGGTTCACAGTACACCTTTGAAGTCCAGGTTAGTAACCATTCATCAAAACTCGAGTTTTGAAGTGAAAAATCGAGTTTTGCCGTGCCTATATATATATATATATATATATATGTTACTATTTAAGTTCTTCAAAACTCACCTCAAAACTCAAGTTTGCCCTAGCGTCTCTCTAATTTCTCTGATTCTTCCTTCTCTCGACAAAACCCTACTCTCTCAACTTAGAAATGGCCTCCAAATCGACTCCCCACGAGGTTCACGACTCAGATTCCAATGAGGAAGGATCCAAATCGTGGTCTCCTCCTCCTCCTCCTCCTCCTCCCCCTAAACGACCTGTAAGGATAAAGACGGTTCCTAATCATTTTCACCATGGAGTTGATCGCTCGATTCGAGGAGTGAGCAATGAAATTCCAGAGTGTTCATCGCCTAACCCTAAATCAAAGGGGGTTTCGTTCAAGGAACCAGCCGTGTCTCCCTCAAAGAAGAGAAAGGAACCAGAGGTTAAAGGCAAAGGGAAGGAGAAGGTTTCTAAGACGTCGAAACCAGCAAGGAAGAAGACAGCCACAGCTTCTAAGTCGAATACCGGGGAAGGGCAAGCTTCTTCTCACGCTACTTCTTCTACACAGAATCAGCCAGAGCAAGTGCCTCCAGTTATGGCCAATGCGATAGAAGACATCTATCGTCATCCATCTCCTCCTGAAGGTTTTGCTATTGCTTCTGCTACACTCACTAAGGAACAGAATGAGAAATTTAGAGAAACTTATATGCCTAAGGATTTCTTCCCTGTGGTAGCCATAGACTTAGAACAATTCCAGAAAGAGTGTCATTTGAATTTGTCTCCCTGGCTAAATCTTTATGAATCTTTTATGTCCATCTCTGCTCCATACACTCCAAACCTAGTTAAACTATTCTATTTCAATATGGTGTCTGACAATGTCTTGAATTCGAATGGTGAATTAGTTGAGGAATGATTCACCACTTCTGTCAAGGGTGTCAATTCACTCTGTCTGCTTCAATTTTGAAAATTGATCCTCTTCCTGTTCCTACAATTAGGTATAGCAATCAAGAGATTTGGTCCACTCTTAGACCTTATGACCCTTTTCTTGAGAGCCAACCTCATATGCTTTCATTTAACCCAGGGTCTATGACTCCCTTGAAAAGAGTTCTCTGGTACATCTACTCCAAGAACTTCATTCAAAAGGGTGAGAACTTCACCCATTTTGCTCAAAAGGATTATCCTCTATTCACTGCTTTTGTCAAACAAGTTCCTCTTAATCTTGGTCACTGGATTTTCCAGGAAATGATCAAGTTCAAATTTTCCTCTAGAAGGGCCTCCCATATGCCATTTCCCTCACTAATATCGGTCATTCTGTTTTATCACAAAATCTGGTATGTGGGTGCTGCTGCTGATTCTCTCAAATGTCCTCCTTTCTTTGGAAAAGCACATCTTAATTTGATAAGGATTAGCTTTGAGGCAGAAGGGTCTAGCCAATCACAAGCTCCCTCATGGTCACAACCAAGGGCTTCTCAGGCTCAAGCTCAATCTCAGCCTCAAGCTCAAGAAGCTCAATCTGCTCCTCCACCTCCTCAGATATCATTTCCTGCTGACTTTGAGTCAAGGGTGAAGCGAATTGTGGATGCTGCCATTGCTTCTTTATCCATTCAATTAGAGTTTGAAATTAGGAAATTGGTAAATGAGTTAACCTGAGGAAATAATCTCATGGTGGATGCTCAAGATGCCATGAAGGAGAAAATTGAAGGGGTTTCTGGACAGTCAGCTGAGCTTAAGGAAAAGGTTGAGGATCACGATCTCAAGCTCACAACATTGATGGTTTCCAATACCAGCTTGAGTGATAAGATGGACTAGATCATAAAGCACTTCAACATTGGGTCCCCTTCAGCCTTTGGAACCTCTGCTGGTCCAAGTGCTTCTGGTCCTGCTTCTGGTTCTTCATCTCCTTCCTTCACTTTCCCGAGTCCTCAAGTTCCAACCTCTTCACCACATCCATCCACTCCTACCATTGAAATTCTCCCATTTTCATCTCCTACTACCCCAACTACAGAAGTACTTCATCATGCCTCCCCAACTCCAGCTACCCCAGCCACTGAACCCTTTCACCATGATTCCCCTTCTTCTATACCATTGGGTACTCTCCATTTTGAAGATGACAAAGGGGGAGAGAAAGGCCAAGGCAAAGATTAGAATTTGAGTTAGACGAGTCTTGAAGAATTTTGCTTTTTGATGACTGGCTGTGTAGCCTCTAACTTAGGTTTTAAATTCAGGAATCATGTGCAGTTTAGTTTACAATTTCAATATCTGATGTAATTTTGCTGATATGAAATGCAATACTGCTTATCCTTTGCTTCTACTAACTATGTCTCACTCGATATGTTATTTTGTATCATGCATTTCATACTATGTGTGCTAAGCGTCTGCCAAAATACAAATGTCGATTTTCAAACACTCAATTGCACAATCCATTTAAAATTGCAAATACTCTCAAATTCTTGAAACTATTGGTTTACAAGTGTTGTCATCATCAAAAAGGGGAGAATGTTAGTTCTCTATGTGTTTTGATGATAACCGACAATTGTAAAGAAAATGGGAAGTTTTTCTTTTGATAAGTTGAAAAATCTTCTCGTCAAAGGAAAACTCGAGTTTTGATCTTAATGAGAAAATCCTGAACTAAGAAAAACCGCGCTTTCGAGAAAAACTCAAGATTTCACCATACGAGACTTCTCAACATTTTCTCGGAAGTTGCAAAACTCAAGTTTCCATTGAAAACTCGAGTTTCGGTCATACGAGAGTCTCCAAAGTTTGAACTTGTGAAAACCTCTAGTTTTGGTACAAAACCGCCAGTTTTCAGCTTTTTCGAGTTTTCATAAGATTTGTGAAAACTCGAGTTTTGGTTTCAAAACTCGAGTTTTGACTTGACCGAGAGTTTTCAAGACTTAACGTAGTTTCTCTCAAAGTTTTCATGATTAAATGAAAACTCAAGTTTTGTCCCGCGAGAGCATTCATATTTTACCCAGATTTAAAACCCCGCTTTTCATTAAAACCTCCATTTTTGGTTTGGCTCGGTTTTCTCCAAGTTTTCATACTTAAATGGAAACTCGAGTTTTGGTTTGGAAACTCGAGTTTCCAACCCGAGAACACTTCAGTTTTTGAAGTTTTGAAAACTCGCTTTGTTTGGAAACCCCGTTTGACTTGGCATAAAATTCTCAAGTTTTCATACTTAAATGGAAACTTGAGTTTTGGCCAACCCGAGAGCACTTCAGTTTTTAATGTTTTGAAAACCGCCAGTTTTGGATGAAAACTCAAGTTTTGAGGTTTTGGACTAAAAACGATGTTTCATGTGAAAAGTCCAAAACTCGAGTTTTGAACGCAGAGTTTGAAATTCGGATCTGACGAATTTGTGAAACTTACTTGTTTGATCTTAATACTCCCTATTATCATTCTTCTGTATTCCTAGCTATGTTTAACCACTTTGTTAGTGAGTTTCAGATTATTTAGAGAATATTTATTGAAGGTTTAAAGCAAAAGCAAAAAGTGACGTCAGCACATTAAATGCAAAACCCAGAAAGTTGCATACTTTTGGGTAATCCTCCTGCACACGTCTACAAAGAATTAAAGAATGTTTTTCACATCCAGTAGCTGCTACTCCAACGGATTAATTTTCAAGAAGTCAACTCTGAACTTCTGTACAACTGGATTAAGTGAAGATTAGAGAGAGAAGAAGACCAAAGCTTAACCCAAACCTTTTCTAATGAAGGCAACGGTTATATTGAAGATTACAACGATCATTTAATTCTCTCTTGGTATAAATAGAGGTGCATTCAATTCTTCTCCACCAACACATCTGCGAAAACGAATTGCAATCAAAGTTCTTCAACTACTTTCAGTTTTCACTTGAAAAGTATCTTCTGATACATTAAGCTTTAGTGTTTATCATTATCTACTCTTAGAGAAAGTTATTTGATTGTGAATCATTTATTGTAAAGAATCACAAGTCAGGGGACTTGGTGATTGGGTTCATTGATTGCAACTTGTAAGGAGGAGTAAGTTCTAGTGAGAGAATTACTCTTGAGTACAGAGTGTGTAATTAATTGTGATAGTGAAAAACCCAGAGAGTTTGGGGACTGGACGTAAGTCAAGAGATTGGACCGAACCAGTATAAATCTTTGTATCTTGCTCTTCTTCTCTATACTCTCTGTTCACCTCTGTTTTCATCGTTCAAAACAGAGCACTTCGAAAAAGATTTTAAAATCCCCAATTCACCCCCCCTCTTGGTGATTTAGCTTCACTTTCAAAGATGACACTTGATGAGATGCTTATTCATGGAAAGAAGTACACATGCGGTGCTTGATTTAATCCTACGCACTAGTGTCGTAACAAACAATTAATGATGTTTCATATGGAAGACAATGGAGAAGAATCATTTGAGGATGCTATAGCTGAGGCTGAACAAAAGGACACTCTTAATCATTTATCCATTTATGCTTTACGAGGGACACAGGGACCTGCCACCATTCGTTTTTAATGGTAATATACATGGCATGGCTATCCAAATTTTATTAGATGGTGGAAGTTCTTGCACCTTCATTCATCCGCATATTGTCAATCATCTTCACTTACCTATTTCTCCTGCTACTAAGTTATGTGTTTTGGGTGGTACAAGTTGAATACTCATAGTACAAAGCAAGTATGTGATGTTCCCATTCTCGTCGACGGGCACATTCTTTCTTTGAGCTTTATATCTTACCCATTGCAATGTGTGATGTGGTCATTGGCTCTAATTGGTTAGAGTCTTTGGGACCACATGTTGATTATTACGGTGCTTTTTTGATCAAATTCCTTCCTAACAGCACTTATGTTATTTTACAGGGCTTCCGTCATTCAATGATGACTCAAGCGCACTTACACCATTTGTTTCACATTTCTCACACTGATTCAACAACTAAATTATTTTTTTCACTCTATTATCATCGGAGGATTCTCCTCCAGCATTAGTCACTGAGATTCATCCCGATTTGTAGCATCCGCTGTCTCATTTCCAGTCAATTTTTGCCATATGTCAGGGTCTCCCACCATCTCGTGGCCATGAACATCGGATTGATTTATTTTCTGGCACTCCCGCTATTAAGGTCCGACAATATCTCTATCCAGTGAGTCAAAAGACTGTAATCGAAACTTTGTTTATTGATTTACTAGAATAGGGTCTCATACAATTGAGTGCTAGTCCATTCTCTGCCCCAATTGTTCTGGTTAAAAAAAGATGGGACATGTCATTTTTGTGTTGACTATAGAGCTTTAAATGCAACTAAAGTTCCCAATGCTTTCCCTATGCCGACGATTGATGAGTCACTTGATGAACTTCATGGCTCTGTTTTTTATTCTAAATTGGATCTTCGATCAGGTTACCACTAGATATTGATGCAAGAAGAGGACAGAGCGAAAACTGCTTTTCAAACCCACTTGGGTGCTTACGAATGGCTTGTGATGCCTTTCAGATTAACAAACGCGCAAGCAACTTTCTAAGCTCTAATGAACAATATATTTTGCTTGTTCTTACAAAGATTTTTTCTCATTTTTTTCAATGACATTCTCATCTACAATAACAACTGGGACTCTCATGTTCACCATGTAGAGGCTTGTACTCCAGAAGTTAGCCTACCATCGCGTCTTTGCCAACATGTCCAAGTGTTCTTTTGGCCAGCAGCATATCAGTTATTTGGGTCATTTTGTTTCAACTCAAGGGGTAGAATGGTCCAGACAAAATTAAAGTTATCCAAGATTGGCCCATCCTTGTTAATGTCTCTCGCCACATGGATTCCGGGGTTTGAGTGTATACTATTGTCGTTTTACCAAAAACTTTGATTATGAATTAGTGGGTGATGATTTCTTCTTTTAATTGCTTTATTATTATATTTGTTGATTTAATTGTGTACTTGATTATCCTAAAATAAGAGACATCTGATTAAGATTATTTTTGGTGTTCTAAAGGACCCTAAACGTAGGAAATTTAGACTAGACCTTCAATTGAACCACGTAGGATTAGGTTTTTAGATTTTAATTTGCTTGTGGGATAGACGTATACCTATTGGCCCTACATAGTCTTATTAGGTTTGCACTTAATCAAATTAAGTACTAATTACCTAAGACTTTAGGGATTAACATAATTTGAATGTTTTTTAGTGAATCGAAAGACACTCTTAAGTAAATAAGAACCCTTGACTAGCAAATATGACTTCAAATTCAATTAAGTGGAGAAATTAGATACTAATGAATAACCAAAGTTATAATAATCAAATTCACTACTTAATTATCCTCAGTCTTAATTATAGTTAGATTTATTTATTTTTTCCTTTTTTATTTAGTTGTTATTCCTACTTTCTATTTAAATTATGTTAACTCAACTTAAGCAAAAGTATAAAGTCATTGCTTAGCAACATTGTTGATATCAAGTCCTCGTGGGAACGATATCTTACACACTCTTTATTGTTTGATACGGCCAATGCATTTGTAGAGTCCTTAGCCTCTATATTTTGTGCCTATCACATTCCTTTGGTCTGGTGGTGTTTGAGTCATTCGGAGCAATCAGATCTAGAGAAGATTAAGAGAAGAAAAATGAACAAGAGATTGATGAAGCATAGGGATGTGAATGGTTGGAGAAGGTAAATGGATGACTGAATGTAGAGAAGACGAATCAACGACATGAAGATGGTGGTTTAGGTTCAAATCAAGGTTCTCGGTTCAAAAGTGTGGCCCGTGGTGGTGATGCAAGGAGGAGTATCGCACCAGGCGAAGGAGGTTCACCAAACGGAGTTGTGTCGTGCGTGGGGAGGTCACGTAAAGAGGTTTTCCGATGGAGTTTGAGCCCTAGCGAGTCTAACTCACCGTGTTATGAAAAGTAAGGATTGGTGGAGGTAAAGAGAAAAGTATAAAGACCGAGTTACAACGAGTCAAAGTATAAAGATTGAGTTACAAACTAGGTAAACTATATGAATGAAATAATTAAACTTTCCAATTTGAAAGTTTCAAATCCCCAAATGGTCGATTTATTAACTTCCATTATTCGTAGGTGAAATAATATGAGGCATACTTAAGAAGGTTGTCTTTATTGAAAACTACTTATTTGATCCTATTTTTATAAGTCACTTCCAGCATGTTTTACATAGACTAAGAAAAACCTTAAACTTTATTAACTCTACCTTAAAATTCAACAACTTCTCAACTTACCCCTATATATTTATTATACATTATATCTTGAGAACAAATTCATAATCAATACAATAATAATCAATACAATAATAAATTAATGATAAAATTGTACATTCAAGTGAAAAATTCTCCACCCGGCCTATAAATTAGACAAAAAAATTTATTATTTCTATCATATAAATAGGACCAAAGGAGTAATTTCTATATAAGACCCATTATTGGATGCCTTTTCCATCCATGCACTGTTGCCTGAATTACTGTTGAATACTTGTAATCTTAAAGACAAACACACACTACAAATATCATGGAATTGAAAAGGTACCATAAAGTCTATTTTGTCCTTAGGTCTGCTAAAAATTTTGTTCACGACAAGGTTAAGAAAAAAGAACTGCATGCCATGTAAAACTTTTCTTTATTAGTTGCTTATTATTTCGAAGAACGGACACCATTATAGAAAAAGCCATAGCTTGATACTTGTTTAAATGGTAAAGTGTAGTAGTAACCTGAAGAAGGAGGTTGTGGAAGAATTTATTTGATTTTTTTATTACAAGAAAAATATTATTAAGATAAAAGCATTTATTTGATTTATTATGTTCACTATCAAAAGTGTGTCATTATTTTACGGTTATTCAAGGAATCTATCAAATAGTTTTATTTTTTAAAAAAATTTTGTAAAAATTTAATAACTACTTGACATTTCTGTGAAAACAACCAAGTCAATCAAACCCTTTAAAATTGTGAGCAAATGCATATATAGAAGTTTATGTTGTACTGTATTGTGCCACAAAAAAAAAAGTATAATTCACTACGCTTAAGTTTTGATAAATTATACTTTAATTTGGCGCCCTACATCTCTCTCTCTCTCCCTCTCCCTCTCTCTCTCTCTCTCTTTTTTGAGTTCGATCACTGAAAGCAGTTGACGAGTCGGCACATTTCAGTAAACTAATTAATAGATGGAAAAGTATTTTTATTTTATTTAGATTATGAACAAATTAAATATATTTTTAAAAAAATATAGAAGTTAAAAAAAATGTAATATGAACAATCAAAATTAGATTGAATTATGTGCAATGATGATGAGTTGTTTGTGATCATCCATCTATTTAGTAACGGAACTGGTTATGATATATGAGCATAGAAGGAAGGATCTTAACTCTCAAATGGCTTGCTCCAATTGCATAAAGTTGTAATACGGCACGTTCAAGCAATAATAAATCCCACATGTTAATTGGAACATCTGAATAATTTATTTAATGTACTTTGTAATGGCATATGGTACTTGATTAAATAAGGCCCAAATAGTCATCGTGAGTTCAACTATTAGTTGTATCTTCAACTAAAAGCCCAAACTACCAAGATCGTGATAATATGAGGGAAATTTAGAACAAATGACCTAGAAGAAATGATATTAATTAGAGAGGACATAAAAATATCAATTATTTTGATGAATCAAATACAAAAATATAAATTTTAAAATACTAAATTGTTCAAAACTGAGCCCTTATAATTACTAGAGCACTGTATGCCGCGTGCACAATTAGTATGCAGAATGAGTAGATTATTAATACAAGGCAATACAATATACTACCCACCTTTTAATAAATGTTTTTTTAATAAGGACCGAAATTTGGAATTAACGATATTAAGTTTGTTGATAAATCACTAACACCACAAGGAGAGGCTGATTGGACCTGAGATAATAATTTAAAAATAAAAAGGTCAAATCTTCAAGCCATCTAGGCAAGCTTGGCCGATCTGTAGAAACAAGGCAAGTCTGCGAAGCCGACGGCTAGTCCAACAGGTTGGCGGCGGTCGAAACCATCTTCAAAAGATTCTCAGTCGGTGGCCAGCGAGGGAATCGAGGGTCCTTTCCTATCGGATCTGACTTTAGCGGACGTGAGCGAACCATAATGGGATGGGGCTTTGGATGATCTGTGAGGGCATATATATAGTTTTAGTGCATATGTTTATGTCTAAGTTGCAAAATATACAAGTCCGACTGTCCGACGACGAGAGTATATACAGTATGGTACAATTGAGACGTACTTATTTTGCTTAATTTCAGGAAGCAACTAATGAAACGTGATATTCATTTAGTAATTTACCTCTATGCTTAAGATAACTCAAGATAACGTAATGAACATATTCCCCTGTTTCTTCAGATCGGCAAGTTTTTGTAGAATGCTTGAAGATTTCTCATGAAAAAAATAATAAAAAAAAATAAAATAAAAATTATTAGGGAAAATTATAAGAAGGATCTAGAAGAAAATATATTTATAAAGAATGACCATAAAAATTGTAATTATTTAGAAGGACTAAATGTAAAAATATAAAATTAAAAGTACTAAAATGCTCCCAACAAAATATTATGCATTCTCTTCTCTATTTTATTTTTAAAACTAATACAAAATTATAAATTTTATTAAATTAAACAATAATTTTCTCAATTTTCATTTTTCACAATTTGAATATATGTCTATGGAAAAACTTATTCTTCAATTTGAAAAAATTATAATTTTTTTAGAATCAACAAAATTTTTAATTAAAAATGGAATTATATAATTTTAATAAAAGTCAAGGTCTTTTATAATTTATCATATATGTTAAACTAAGAAAATTTGTATGCTTTATTTTTGTTTTAGAAGCAATTTATGTGGGTTAAAATAAAAAGATATGATCATATCATGATGGACAATTTTAATTTTAGTTATTTTTTTAATTATGAAGTTAATAGATAATACATGATTTTTGATTATGAGCAATTTAGTAATTTTAATTTATATTATGATGTTCGATCCTTCAAAATAGTTAAAATTTTTATGGTCCTTTATAATAAATATTATTTTCTTTAAGTCCTTTATTTTAATTTTCTCTTGGTCTTTCAATCCCCAACTACTAACTTAGTTATGACTCGGTCCTCAAATTATGACTCGCTATGGCACTAAAATTTTAACTTGATTAAAACTCAGGTCTTCATCTTCATCTTTTGTTATTTAATAAATTAATCCTTTTCATACACAACTCATCATGACACATCACGCATTCATCTTACATGGCAAAAGTCGGCTGCGATGTGGCTCCAAAGAAACTCCACGTTTCATATAGATTGCCCACAGTCCCTTGTTTTCTTCTTGCCATTTTATTCCTCCTTCTCAAAATCATCCCTAACGCGATTGGGTCGAAGCTCAAAACCTGCAGAAATAGAATGACTAAGATTGAGTAGCGCTCTCACCTCATGTTTGCGTAGTTAGACGGCATTTTTCTCCTCCTTAATTTCAAACCATTTACAGCACTGAGTCCAAACAAAACTACTCAAAACAAGAGACTAGGTAACACGCGGACTCAAAGACTCTAGAGGGTGTGTTGTGTAGCCTCTCCGCCTAAAAACCACGTGGCCTTAACCCACTAAAATCAAAACAGAGAATATATCAACACATGTACTCACAAAAACAAAAGCAGAGCATAAATGAATGGGTGATGTGTCAAGATGAATTGTGTATGGCGATGAGTAATTTATTAAATAAGAAAAAATAAAGATGAAGGAATGAGTTTTGACCGAATTAAAAGTTTAGGGACTAAGTGATAGCAAGTTATAGAAGGAGGGTTGAGTTATAACCGAGTTAATAGTTGGAGACTAAAAGATTATTTTTTCCAAAAAAAAAAAAATTAAAATCACATGTCCAATCAGCAATGGGCAGCCCATATTAGCAAACTTAAGTAATAAAACTTTAGGAATCAAAATCTATGTTTTAAAACTGGAAAGACAAAAATAAAAATGAGGGCAAATTATAAGGTCCAAATATTATATTAATCCTAATTTTAATTTCAATTCCTTTAAATTTTTGGCCAAATTTAAATTTAAAAGGTTAATTTAAATTATTTGCATTAATGTTATACAGATTGTCGCATTGCATGGTATTCTTGAAATATCTACTGACTGCAAAGTCCCAATAACTAAAGTAACAATGAAACATTGGTGAAAGTAATTGAGTATTGCGAGAAGCACGCCAAGGCCAACGACGGAGCCTCAGATTTCGATACGGAGGAGCAAAAGGGATGGGACACAGAGTTCATATGAAGGTAGACGTGGAGGATACATTGTTTCTTATACTGATGGTAGCCAACTATTTAGAAATTGAGGGTTTGTTTAATTTAGCATGTCAACCTGTGGCTAGTTTGATTAATTAAGGAAATACTCCTAAAGAGATGCGAAAGATGTTCCATATAAAGAATGCACCTTTGATTAATCAACTCATGAAACTTCTTCGGTGTTGCGTTTCTTGTTTCTTCGTTGGTATTTGTTTTTTACCGATCTATAATTTAATTAATTTTTAATTGCTTCTATATTATTTTTATATTTTTATTAGGTCGACATAATTTGCTAATGGTTGGTATGGCAAAGTACAGACTAATTTTTAGGGTAGAGCAATGGGCGGGTTGGGCAGCCCATGCCCTAACCCATAGCCCGCCCATTTAACTTTAAATGGGTATGGGCTAACCCATACCCATACCTCAACCCATTTAAACCCGTGTAAATGGGCTAACATATAAATGGGCGGGTTTCACCGGGTTTTAGGTAACCCATTTATATTTGACTTGTTTATTTTTTGAAAAAAAACATACATATGCATTAAACACATATCCAAATTTATGACAACTTTCACATATTGCAAGATATTTGAAATCATTTAGATTATTTGGGATGTGGTGTATTAGCTAGAAGATTGATTTAAATAAGAAAAAATAATTCTTTTTGGAAACAAAAGCTAGACCACATAAATTTAAAGGGGGAAAAAAGTAGAGATGGAGGAACAAATCAATGAGAATTTAATGAAACTCTGATTCTCTTGTTTTGAATAGACAAATATAGAAAGAAAGAGAGTGAGAGTCAATACCTATTAGGGTTATGGTAGTTAATAAAATAAAATAAAAAACACTTAATGGGCGGGTATGAGCAACCCAAAGGTGTACCCATAGCCTGCCCATTTAATTTTTAAATGAGCGGGTTTTAACCCAACGTATTATGGGTCTTTTTGGGCGGGCTAAAAGTAGCCCAATTACATCGGGTTGTGGGCGGGCTCACCGGGTTATGGGTTTCTTGCTCAGCCCTACTAATTTTTAAGAAAAATAAAAAAAAATGGAATAAAATATATTTATTATAAAGATAAAGTTGTTTTGAAACTTCAGCTATTCAGGAGTAACAAACATTAACAAACACATCAAATTACAACTCATTAATGAAAATGGATAACTTTTATAGTAATAATAAATTAAAATTTAATCAAAATAATAACCGAAAGAAACTACCAATATCTAAAGGGTTAAAGGCCTAATTTGCCATGTAAGTTTTGCTAAGGGAGCGCCCAACACTCGGAAGTTTTTTGGTACCAAATTTGCCCCGGAAGTATGAAAAAGGTAGCAAGTTCGCCCGGAAGTATGAAAAAGGTAGCAAATTTGCCCCTCCGTTAATTTTCACTGTTAAGTTTGACTGAATGTACACGTGGCATGCCACCTCATGACATGTGGCATGCCACCTCATCAACCTAATAAGAGTTAAGTATCATTTTTACCCCGGAAGTTTTCACTAAGAGCAATTTTGCCTCGGAAGTTTTCACTAAGGAGCAATTTTACCCCGGAAGTTTACAAAACGTATCAATTCGCCCTTCTTTCCCACAAATTGAATTTGACTATTAAATCAGTCAAAAATCACACATGTCATGCCTTGAAAAGGTCGAACTTGGAGTCAGACAAGGAGATCCTTGAGATGTTGAGCTTAAGGCGGCCAGAATTTGTAAAGCCGAATTGCTTACAAGAAGCATCACTTATGATCTAAGCAAATGATCAGTCTATACAAACGTAAATAATATCACTATTGATTTGTTTTACTGAACCAATTTTTGAAACAATTCATTTCTCATTTTGCGTTTCATTTGCTTAGATCATAAGTGATGCTTCCTCTGGGTTTTGCGACAGACCTTTCAGTCCCTGTGAGCAGTTCGGCTTCACAAATTCTAGCCGCCTTGAGCTCAACATCTCAAGGATCTCATTCTCTGACTCCAAGTTCGACCTTTTCAAGGCATGACATGTGTGGTCTTTAACTGATTTAATAGTCAAATTCAATATTGGGAAAAAGAAGGGCAAAATTGCTACTTTTGTAAACTTCCAGGGCAAAATTTGTAATACCCTAAAAATGTCACTTATTATAAATATCACATTTTGACAAATAATACCTATTAAAAATAGGTGAATATGTGGTCTCAAATTTTGAGATGTGTTTATTTTATTTTCTAGGTAATTTTTCCTTAGGATTGGAACCAAAAAAAAAAACCAATGATTTAATAAATTTTGTTAGGCATCATAAAATACCATAAAATAAAATAAATACCATATTAAGCCATGGTTCATGTAGCATTTAAAAAGAGCAAGAAAGTGTTATGAAAATACCTAAATCAATTTAGAGAAATCAATGATAATTAATGATCGACTAAGTCTTCATTAAAGTAAATAAATTGCACAAGGCTTCATAATTAATCAAAGGACCTTAAACACCAATTGTTATAATTTATTAGGAGACTAAATTTTCTAATACCCTATAATTATCACACTAATACCTAAGCTCATATTTAGTTCATAAAAAGTCATAAAGAAATATCAAAGTACTAAGACCAATTAAGAAGCGATTATCAACAAATAATGGGCGAATAAAATTGCAACAATTAGAATAGAGGCACTAAATTTAATAGCAAAATTAAATAAGCATAATTAAGGGTTTATGACCCTAATTAAGAACCAATGGCAAATAAGGATTAAGATGAGCATAAGAAGAGTCTCTAAAGGCCATAATTAAGTTAGAGACCAATCATAATTTGACAACTTCATTAAACCACTTTATTAGGGATGCTAATTAAGATTAGTAATGGAGGGCTAAGATTAAATTTAATTAAGCTAAAACCAAAGGCCTTAATTAAGCCTCATAAAGCCAAATCCTTGTGAAATTGAGTTGGCCAATGATAAATCAAGAAAATGTTCTTAATCCTCATAAAATTAATTGGACCAATAAGAGATTAATACAAATTGAAGGTTTGGATTAAATCTAGTAAAGTTAAATCCTAAGACTTAAATTAACTCTCATAAAACACAATCCATGTGAACCAAAATTAACCAATGAGAGATTTTCCTCTAAATACTATAAGATAAATAAAACACAAATTGAAAATAAATTAAGGGGAAGGGGGGACGGTTTTTCAATAGGAAAGGGAGAAGAGAAATCAAATAAAGCACATGCAAGGATGAGTCACAAGCAAAACATTAATGCAAGAAGACTTTGGGGGCAAAATGGAAGAGGATAAGATGAGGTGTGTGTGTATGTGTATGTGTAAGAGAGAGAGAGTGTTGTGCATGTGTGTGTGTGTAGTATGAAGAGAAAAGGAAGAGTCAAAGCATTAGCCAATAGGAAATTAGATAATTAAATAATTAGGATAATCCAAGAAACTAATTCTAGACATAAACAAATGAAAATCCATACAAACTAAATTGTATCTTGAGATCCATTAATCGTAGATTAAATGTAAGAAGAGATTATGAACAAGCATAAATCAAGCTTGAGAATAAACCCAACCAAAGCCATTTCCTTAATTTTGCAAATTGATATCAAATGAGAAAAGTAGGTGATTATGGTCTCTAAATGAAGCTAAGGCCTTCAAGATTTCAAAACCAATGAGAAAATATGCATAAAACTTCATTAGGATCCTCAAATAAATTCTTTCCTAGTGATTCTAACTAGTGGTATGCAAGAAGGAAGGAATTGATAGCTTAATTATGAAGCTAAAACACATGGCAATTTTGGAAGAGGATAGGGTGAGTCATAAAGTAATGGAAGAGGCTAGAAGGGGGTGTGTGTATGGCTAGGATTTGTGCTCCCAATTACCCTAGATCCAATGGTTCATGTTCAAGATGAAAAGGGTGAATAGTGCCATGAAGTTTTACTATAAATAGGGGCTTGGGGTCTTCATTATTCTTCACCAATTCACAAGGTATTAACCATAGTTGAGAGAGTAAGGAGAAGTGTGAAGAGCTTCTTGAAGGAGTAGCAAGGTTCTTGGTAAGTTCCCTAGCTCTAGCTTTGAGTTCTTTAGTTTTTAGTCTTTAAATTCTTAGATAGAAGTAGCTTAGATCTTAAAATTGCTAGAGTAATTTTATTTACAAGTTTTTATGGTCAAAATTGGATTTATCTTGAAAAATTGGTGAGGGAGGTTGTATAGCAAAATTTCTGAAAGAAAATCATCAAAGTAACGAAGTTCGACGAAATTTCATCGGTTTCGGAATTTCTGGAGGCAGTGATGAAAACGCTAGAATTTCATAATGAAACTATGATCAAAAAATTCTGAGAAAATTCATGGTTAAATTAAACATATAGAGATTTTTAAATATGTCAAGAACATGTTAAAATTATTTTTTTTACAGTGAGATAAAAATCCTCAAAGTCAGGCTACGAATTTCTGGAAAAATTCTGGGCAGAGACTCCATACTTTAAACCTGGGAATGATACGTAGAATCTGGGCAAAGGTGATTATTTTTACTTGAAAATAGACATGCTGAGGATTCCATGGAATTTTACGGATCCTCGTTTCGATGTTTCTAGATTTAGTTATGATTTTTCAAAGTTAGACAGAAATCTGCCAAATTGGCACCAACGTTGTTCTACGAATTTTGAGGAAATAAGGTGAAAAATAAATACAGCAAGGGTAAAAAGGTCATTAGGGACTAGGATATCTTCTAGGATATTATTTGTAAATTAATAAATGCGATATTACTATTATAGGATAAACGTGATCACCATCCGACCAACGACGTACCGAAATCGCCGATGAAGGTACGGACGCGTACTGTAACACTAGCTCTGATGCTTATTGTATACTTGTATGTGATAGATATGTTCATAGACTGTGACTCTATTTTAAAAAAAGAATTGATCATACACATACAGCTTTATACGGGTTATGGTCATGATAACGCTGTTAAGTTTTCCTAGCGCTGAGGACACGGATGTACACTGTGGCACTGGTGAATAGTACAGACTAGAGATAATGAACATATGCAGTGGCTGTGTACCGTTATCTCTTATGAGTTTTTATATTGTTTATTGCTGTAATGTCACGAATATCTGTCATACATATCTGTACATAAGCATGAGGTTAACCGTTACCTGAGGTTCAATGGGTATTGAACCTCAGCTCTTACCATAGCTTCAGGTTCTGGAGTGAACAGGACCGAAGACAGGGGTAAGCAGCAGATATAGGAACCGGCTGGAGGAAGCCCTTTTTGATTTGTACTCAATGACGATGACATTTGAAAAATTTTGTAGCACTGTTAACGGCCAACACATACATTATAGTGGTTACTTATCAGTTACTTTTCAATACTATTTACTTCCGATGCTCAACTCTGATCAAGATACCGTCAAAACGCTTTCAAAAATTGGGATGTTACAAAATTGCTCCTTAGTGAAAACTTCCGGGGCAAAAGTTTCTCGAAAAACTTCCGGGGCAAAAATGACACTTAACTCTTATTCGGGTTGATGAGGTTGTTGGGATCCGTACAACACAACGGATTAAATTTTTACAAATCCCGTCCCGAGGATCACTCAGGCGCGTTTAAACCATGGCTAAGGGAATCCGGAATTACCTACGCGCCGAAACTGTACGAGTCTCCTTCGGTTTGAACTCGTTGGCTACCTCCTCGATCGCGAAGATGACTCTTAGAATCAGCTTCCTCTACCGGTATCCACACGAACAATCCCCGAACACGGCTATGGCAGGGTGCTAGCGCCTTTTGAGTTGTCCGTCTCTCTCAATTTTAGGGTTTTCTCGCGGCTTTCTGTAATACGCTCAACAAAGGTCCCGTAGGTTTTCTAAACCCGTTCAGCGTATTATATAAAATTAATTCTCATTAATTTTGAAATTCGAATTTTAAATCTGGATTAAAATATATTAATTAAATCTATCTAATAGATATAATCCAATACATTTATTTAATCAATTAAAAGCCAAATCTGAAATTTGAATTTTGAATCTTGATTAAAAATACATTAATTAAATCTATCTAATAGATCTAATATAATTTATTTATTTAATCCGAATCAAAAGCCTTCGATTTAATTTATCCCTATAAATTAAATCCGAGAATTGATATCTATCTATTTAATTAAATCGAGATACTATATCTCAATTTAAATTAAATAAATATATGATATCTTTATTCGAAAATTAAATAAGATACAATATCTATATTTGTTTTAGATATTTAATTTATTAAATAAATTAAATACAAAACAAATGTTATATATATTAATATTATAATCTCTATTAATAATATTAATATATCTTAATTTCAAATTTTATATATATATATATATATATATATTCACCCCATATTAATTTAGTATTCATTAAATCTCAGATTAATCTAAGATTCAATAAATCTGGACACTTTTGCTCGTGTTGGGTTATTCTTATGTGTGACCCTGCAGGCCCATATGAGATTGGCAGTGGGCCAATACTGTACCAGCCCACAAGTCGTAAGTAGCCTTTAGCAAGACATTGCGACTACCCAATTCACATGGGGATCGATGACACGATACAACCTATCGGTCAAGGATGAGGCATGGATAATATCAACTTCTACCATTACTTTCGATTCTCGAGTAGTCTAATAAGTGAAATGGAAACTCCTTTCCATCACGGTATGGCCATACATTTCTTAGACTCACCCAATTTACATGGGGATCGATGACTTTTGACTAGGTTAAAGACCTATGTAGGAATCCATGATAATCAAGTCATAGAGCGTAATAAGAGTGATAATAGAGTGATAAGAAAAGTATCGTTCCCACGAGGACTCAATCTAACTAGCGATTAGATATTAAATCTCCTTGTTTTGTTTAAGTTGAGCGAGTCAGAATTGTTTTCAAAAAGAAAAAGAATAAGAACTAATAGTAGCAAAAGACCTTTCACAAAACAGCAAATTCCAATATCAAAAAGTACAACCTAGAGTCACTAATCCCTTGTTTGGTTTTTAGATTTTATCCCTACTAAATTAATTTTGACTTAACTTAATCAGCTAATCTAAAGTATTAATGTCTATAAATGCTTTCCGGTCCACTTATATACCTACCTTAATTAATTATGCGATGCCGCATACAACTAAATAAGATGGGTTTTAAATCGGGCTCACTCTAATTTGATTATGCAGAGCTTCTAGGTATATTCCTATCCTAGACGCAAATTAGATTAAAACCTAACTTCACATTAAATTTAAACCTAATTCCACATTATTTATTCTCAAGGTCAATTTAGGATTCTCTCTTCCAAGTCCAACCCAAAATCCCCAAAATATGTTCAATGGTGGCCACTCACTAAGCAATAGCAATAAACACAGGATTAAATAAACTGAAGTAAAATTAAGCAAAACCAATCTGTGGGAATAATCTCTAAAACCCAAATAAGTTCATAGGTTCTCTAGGTTGAAAAGAAAAATTAGCCACACATGGCTATAAGAAAATCCATAACAAACATGAGAAATTCAGGTTCCAAAATAAAGAGAAGAAGAAGAAAGAAGAGATCCCGAACAACTCTACTTGAATTGATATCACGCTCGCTTCTTCTTTTCGTCTCCAGCAAAATCTCACGCTCCAACTTTCTCACTGTGCCGTCCGTCCCTGCTTCTCTCCTCGTGCTCTCCTCCTGTTTTGCGTCTCTTTATTATATAGAAATAGAACTTAGGTCATGAGCATGTTGGACCGCGTGCTTCATCTCCATCCACTTTCCATTAGATCCATGAGACGTATATAATATCAAAAGTGGGGTCCATGTCTTCAATCTACTTCAATTCAAATGCAAAAGAGGAAATTATATATAATAATAGTAATAATAATAAACTGAATTTATTTAAAACCTCTCATTACTATGATTTATTTCTTAAACTTAAAAACTTGTATTTAAAATTGAAATCCCCTAAATAATGCATCCAAATTGATATCTCTTAAAATCTCAATAATATCTCTTTAATTTAGCATTGATGACTTCGTAAATATATCAAAATATATTCCAAATCCATTAAAAATAGGAAGTCATCAATACCTCATCAAAGCCATACCGGTCTTAACTCATCTTTGCTCCCGCGTAGATGATGACCAAGGACATTTAGGATAATCTATAAGATATATCCAGGGATGCAGTTATCAATACAAACATGCAAACGAAAATGATAACAAAAGGAGAATACTTTAAATAACATAAATATCCAAAGTACAATGAATTGCTCCTAGGGCATAATTTCCAACAGAGGTGGCATGCCACGTGTACACTCAGTCAAACTTAACGGTCAAAATTAACAGAGGGGCAAATTTACTACCTTTTTCATACTTTTGGGGCAAATTTGGTACCCAAAAAACTTTCGGATGCTAGGTGCTCCCTTAGCAAAATTTCCATGGAAAATTAGGCCTTTAACCCAATATCTAAATGCAAAGAACTGCTAGTAACTTGTCATAACTAACACTGGACACTTTGTAACGATTAACTCAAGACACATGATAAAACATAAACTACAAATAACCTCTTCCTAAAATAAACTAGTAAAGCCAGGCCATTGGTTCCTATCATACCCCTCCGTGAAAGGGATTACCTGCAACAACCTGTCACTCACAACAATAAATAATTAAAGTAGGCTAAATATTGAACATCAACAAATTTTAAAACATTTATCTATAAATTCAGTGAAAAAGAAAGTAATCACATTTACATGATTTAATCAAAAAAAATCACCGTCGAACATAGCTTAAATAGATTATCTTCATCGAAACAATAAAACCATGAAAGAGTCCTAAAATTAACAACACTGGTTTGAAGGTTAAACCTGGACAATCGAGTTTGTCCAACCATTGATTGGTGTGTTGAACGGCTCATTCCATATGGTTGAATTGTTGACATGATGATTTTGAACCATTCAGAACCTGCTTTTGAATCAGGGCTTGGAGTGGGGCTGTGAAATGAAACAAATGTACCCTAAAGAAGACACAGATAACACAAACAGAATGCAAATATGAATAAGAATAATCATGAATAAAAAGATAAAAGAGATAGAAACAAAGAAAAATATTTAAACTTATGGTGCTTGCATATGAAAAGAAATGTCATTCACCCATTCAAGATAGCAAAATGAACATAAACTAAGGATGCATTTGAGTGATGAGCGGTAAGAGAAGGAGGTGAGGAAAGGCAAGTAACATCCTTCTTGCTATGAAATATGTTTTGATTTATCGACAAAGATAGTTTTTTTTGTTAATTCCAATGCAAATAATGACTGTGTGGTGTGAGTTTTACTTTCCACAAGGCAAAACCTAGAGAGGTTAAGTGGTGAAGTGAACTTTGCCTCAGAGTGAAGTTCCCTCGGTAGACAAAGTTAAGTTTAGTAAATAGTAATATGAGTTTGGGAGGTTTGTTTTTCTCAATGATAATTAAAATGAATTTTAACACCAACAAAATTGTTTACTATTGTGAGATAGTGGTAAATGAACTCTTGTGTCCAACATTCTCTTAATGATTGATTTTGGCTCCGCTGAGATGCAGGGGACCTACCGGGTTACCTTCAGATAATAAAGCTGGCCTCTGAAACACTTTCTTCTTCATTAGCTTGATTATCTACTTCAATCTCTCCCTACCATTGTTGGCCTCTCTTTTGCACTCTTACTCATGTAGTCATGGTCGTTCCATGTGCTCAAATTTGAACATTCAAGCTACATATAATAGTTAGAGTAATTGAATACTATATACTATAGGGAGAATCATTATGATGTCCTAAAGAATGAATATTAGCACACAAAAAGTAACGAATAACATGAAATGATAAGTTTTTAGTGCTGAAAATGATAACAGGTTTATAATGCTCACTTGTTCTGAGATGTTTTGATTATTACACTCTTTCTTTGAAAATCTGATAATGATTATGCCTTCTGTATTTGCGGATAACGGGGAGCTTTATGATTGAAGATGCTGATATTTTAAGTTTAATCTGCAAAAGTAACAATCATTGATATAAAACGTCATCTGAGACTAGCCGTGTTAAAATTAGAAGATTAATATAGAACAAAACTTTCGAAATAAAGGATTTTATTGGAGGGTCACCGACATCGTATAATTTTTACAGAAGAAGAGGTGGAAAATACAAGTAAAATGGAAAATGAGAGAAAGAGAGAGATAAGTCCACTAGAGTAGTGAGTTAAAGAGCTGATATGAAGTAGAGAGCCGAATGATCTGGTCCCCTAGCTCTGGCCTGGCTCCCTTATTTGTAGTTAAAGGGGGCTGTGTAAATAGTCCTGCCTTATTTGGGCCGGCATCTTGCATACGAACCCAAGACATCAATTTGGGGCCTACATCAAGTCCTCCACTCCCCAGGTCCAATAAACAATTGACTTAGGGAATATCTTTCAATCTTGGCCGTCGATCCACCTTGATCCAACGGTTCTCATCTAAGTCTCCCCTCTCTTTCTTTGACCTTTGCATCTTTCTTTGACCTTTCGAATCCCTCCTTATTTCTGTTTTGGTTCATCTTGTTTTCGATTCTTCAAGTTCTTCATCGGCTTCTCTGACGATTCATGCCTCACGCGACTTGACTACTTCCTTCTGACCTGGGCTGTTCATGCAGTGTTCATTGAGGGTTAGTTGGGACGGCTGTGGGGCCGCTTTTTCGTCGATATTCTTCGAAAATCTTTAGGCCGTCACTTGTGAGGGTCTTGCATATCTTTTCTTTGATTAATTCTTATAGGAGTTAGGGTATGGTGCTTTGTTGGTGCTTGATGAGGGATTTTTGTACGTTATCTTTGGTGCCCACAATGGAGTGATGGAATCAGAAAATTTTTTTTAGCCCGGATTAAAAAATAAACATATTAAACTACTTCCTTTAATTCTTATATTATAAGGTACCAACTAATAAGTATATTTGGTCCTTTTTATAAAACACTCACTTACTTGTTTCCAAATAGCTTAAATATTTTTTTTCATGTATATCCATAATTAAAAAGGTGTGAGAGAGAGTAATAATTAATAAGAAATTAGAGTTCAGTGTCATTAATAGAGATAATATTGAAAATTACTTAAATTTTAGGATAAAGTTAATGACTTTAACTGTTTTTATTAACTTGTGAGAATTGTTAGTTGAATCCTTAAATAAACATCAGAGGGGGTATTTACTAAATAGTATCAAATAGCCTTGAAAATACAAATAAATAATAATTGATAATTATAAATCAAAATAATATATAAGATGATATTAACCTTTTCGGTATCTCAAATAAGAATTCTACTTTCTTCTTACAACTCAATGACTAATGTAACGAACATTATCTTTATAGAGAAGATAAAAAATTAGTTGGGGCCAAATTTATGGCCAAATAAAATATTATATAATAAATACATATATATACTAACAAATTTTATAAGATCGCAGGCTCACTGGCCATCACTATGTTCTCGCCACTAGGGCCGAGCATGAAACCCACAACCCGGTGAGCCCGCCCACAACCCAATGCAATTGGGCTATTTTGAGCCCGCCCAAAAAAGCCCATAACGGGTTGGGTTAAAACCCGCTTATTTAAGACTTAAATGGGCGGGCTATGGGCACACCTTCGGGCTACCCAAACCTACCCATTTAGTTATATATATATATATTTTTTTTATTAACTATATGGACACTTGGACAATAATACGCCATATTGTCATGAAATACCCATTCCCCATTTCCTCATTTAACCATTCCCCCACTTGGAGTTTGAAATCAAAATTATGTTATGATAGCACTTGTCTAAATTTAGATTCTTTTGTGTGAATTATGATTATTGAGTTTTGAAGATTCATATTTTAGAATTTAGAATGATAAATTTGAGTGAATACTTAATACTTATATATATTTTTCTCCAAAAAATAAACTTGTCAAATGTAAATGGGTTACCCAAAACCCGGTCAGCCCGCCCATTTATATGTTAACCCATTCAACATGGGTTAGAATGGGTTGAGGTACGGGTATGGGCTAACCCATACCCATTCAAAGTTAAATGGGCGGGCTATGGGTTTAGGCATGGGCTGCCCAACCCGCCCATTGCTCTGCCCTATCTGGCTTTGCCACGATGTACCATATTAATTCTAATTCAACCTTCCATGAACGTAGACATTTTGTTTGTGAAAAGGTTCCGGTTTGGGCTTATTCGTCTCGTAACACCCCAAATTCCATACTTCAAATTGTGTCGGTTGACACTTAGTTTTAGAAAAATTGACGAGTTTGATATGCTACCACTCATAGTAATGCGGAACGGAGAGCATGCGCTTACATTTGGACAATGAGTAACTAATATAAAATGCTCAGGCATATGCTGATGCCCCAACATATGCTGGTTATATTAAATATAATCCCGAAGGAATATTCATGTGATACAATTACAGGACTTGTGTATAATTACAACTCTTGACATAGTAACTATACAGTCTTACTTCAAGCCTTAGGTAGACTTGGGACAATGAACCTAACTCAGTTAGTCAAACAATTTGGCCAGGTCGGTGTCTAGTGGAAGTCTCCCCAAATTCACGGCGACTTATCGACTGAACCACATAGACGAACCCTTTCTAGACACCAAACAGTTTGAAGTAACTTTATTACATTCATGCCAGAACTAGTCCCTGTTAAGCTTTTTCTAACTTTCGTCTTGGCTGATGCCTCTTCACGGCTCCGTTCATCAGTGCCCCTCTTCGGCTCCGTCCTTCGGTGCCCCTTCTCGGCTCTGGTTCCTTTCCTGAACTATTGGTGTACGAGATTCAATCGAATTGAATCTCGTGTAACGCTTAACCTCTATAGCGAGATATAACGCATATGACAGATATCCATTACATATCAGCATCAACCATACATAGCACACAGAGATGTAAGGTTACAACAATACATAAGCACACAAAGATGTAATGTCAACACAACAACAAGACATAGCACACAAAGACATGTAAAGTTTGCAACCTAACCAGTGCCACGACGGCCCCTCGTGTCCTCAGCGCTAGGAAAACTCAATGGCATTATCAAGACTATAACCTGTATAAAGCTGAATGTATAAACAGGTGATCTAAGCCTCATAAACTTAGTCACAGTGCATGACCCAAGACTCAGTCTTGTCCATCACTTCATGAATCAATCAATCATATACAATCACACAAGATATAGGCGATTAAAGTTACTAGTACGCGAACGTACCTTTCACCGGGTAATTGTCAAACGTCCTGTCACATCCCAATTTTGGAAAGCGTTTTCACGGTATCTTAATCAGAGTTGAGCATCGGAAGTAAATAGTATTGAAAAGTAACTGATAAATATCCACTGTAATGTATGTGCTTTTACAGCGTTACAATTTTTTTCAAATGTTGATATTGTAAAGTACATGTCAATAGGACTTTCTCCAGCCGGTTCCTACATCTCGTCGCTTACCCTTGTCTTCGATCCCGTTTTACTCGGATCCCGAAGCTATGGTAAGAGCCGAGGTTCAATACCCATTGAAACTCAGGTAACGGTTAACCTCATGTTCATATAACAAGTATGTATGACAGTTTATTCATGATATCACAACAATATTCACATATGAAAGATAATAACCGAAGACACGCCACTTTGCATATGAACGTTATTATAGTTTGCACTATTCACCAGTGCCACGATGGCCTATCGTGTCCTCAGCGCTAGGAAAACTCAACGGCGTTATCAATACCATAACCCGTGTACAGCTGTATATGTATACTCAATAACTTTTTAAAACAGATTCTCAATCTATGTATACAACCATCACATATAGGTATACAGTAAACATCAGAGTTAGTGTTACAGTACGCGTCCGTACCTTCGTTGACGATTTTGGTACGTTCATTGGTCGGTCTGTGATCACGCTTATCCTATAATGGTAATATCGTATTTATTAATTTACAAATAATATTCTAGGAGATATCCTAGTCACTAATGACCCTTTTGACCCTTGGTACATTTATTTTTCACTTTAGTCCTTCAAAATTCGTAGAACAACGCTAGTACCAATTTGGGCAGGATTTCATCTAACTTTGAAAACTCATAATTAATTCTAGAAAAATCGAAACGAGGATCCGTAAAATTCCTTGGAATCATTAGGATGTCTATTTTCAAGTAAAAATAATCAATTTTTCCCAGATTACACGGACCACTCCTAGGTTTAAATTTTTGAGCCTCTGCCCAGAATTTTTCCAGAAAATCGTAGCCTAACTTTAAGGATTTTTATCACCCTGTAAAAAAATCATTTTTACATGTTCTTGACATATTTAAAAATCCCTATATGTCTATTTTAACCATGAACTTTCTCAGAATTTTTTGACCATAGTTTTAATATGAAATTCTGGTGTTTTCATCACTGGCTCCAGAAATTCCGAAACCGATCGATGAAATTTCGCCGTAACTTTGTTACTTTGATGATTTTCTTCCAGAAATTTTGCCATAACTTCTTCTCCATCAATTTTTCAAAATAAAGACAATTTTGACTATAAAAAAATGTAAATAAAATTACCCTAGCATATTTAGGATCTAAGCTACTTCTATCTAAGAATTTAAGAACTACAACTCAAAGAACTTAAAGCTAGAGCTACAGAACTTACTAAGAACTTTGCTTCTCCTTTCTTCAAGGCTCTCACTCTCACTTTCTCTCTATATTTCAGATGTTGCTTTGTGAATTGGTGAGGAATTATGAAGACCCCAACCCCTATTTATAGTAAAAGTCCATGGCACTATTCACAACCCCTCATCTTGCATTATGGCCATTGGATCTAGGTAAATTAAAAGCACAAATCCTAGCCCTTAGAACCCTCAAATATGACCCCCCTCTCTCTCTCCTTGATCCTCTTCCATTTTCTATCCTAAAGTACCATATCCTCTTCCAAAAACTTTTTGCAAAATATCCCATGTGTTCTAGCTTTTTCCCAAGCCAACTATTTTCTTTGTTTTTCACTAGACAAAATTCATTTGAGGATCTTGATGAAGTCTTATTAAAATTCTCTCATTGCTTTTGAACTCTTGAGATTTTTAGCTTTAATTAGAGACCATAATCTCTCATTTTCTCAATTGGACACAATCCTCAAAAGTTGAGGAAATGACTTTGATTATAGTCAATCTCAAGCTTAAATTATGCTTGTTAATAATCTCTTCTTATATTTGATTTATGATTAGTGGATCTCAAGATACAATTTATTTTGTATAGGTTTCCCTTTGATTAAGTCTTGAATTAATCCTATTGATTAATCTAATTAATTCATGTGTAATCTTCTCATTGGATGACAACTTGACTTTCCTCTTGATTTTTCTCCCACCACTTTATCCTCTTCCATTTCACTTTTTATCCTCTTCCATTTGCCTTGAAAGTCTTCATCTTTTTAATGCTTGCATGTGACTCAACTTTGTATGTATGGATTTTGTTATATTGAATTAATCAATTCTCCTTTTCAATTAGAGAGGCACTGAAATTCCACTCCCCATTTTACTCTTGAATTGTGTTTTAATTATCTCATACTATGAAGAAGAAAAATCTCCCATTGGTTGTTAAATTTTCACATGGATTATGCTTTATGAAATCCATTTTCAAGCCTTTAGATTAGCTTTATGAGGTTGAATCTTGGCCCTTAGATCATAGTTGAAATTGTTGACTTTTCAAAGCTTGATTAACATTTAATTAACAACTTAATTAAAAGCTTAATTATCTCTTGATTATTGTATTATTGGTTCTTAGAGTGATTTAGGATTGTTAGTAATTCATTTAATGCTAATCCTAACCTCTTATTGGTCTTTGGTTTTTACTTAGCCTAATTCATCCTTAATTGGTGACTATTCCCATTAATTGTAAAGAATTACCTAAATATTCCATTAGTGTAATTTTAATTGCTCATTAATTATTGGTAATTGCCCCTTAATTGTTCCAAGTGTTTTGATAATTCTTTTTGGCTCTTATGACTTAAATATGAACTTGGTATTAATTATTAGAAATTTAATCTCTTAATAATTATAAAAATTGGTGTTTAAGCCCCTTTGATTAATTGTGAAGTCTTGCAAAATTTATTTAATTTAGTGAAGATTTAGTTGGTCTTTAATTGCCATTGATTTCTCTAAATTTATTTAGGTGTTTTCACAACACTTTCTTGCTCCTTTAAATCCTATATGAACCATAGCTTAATATGGTATTTATTATATTTTATGGTATTTTATGATGCCTAACAAGATAAATTAAATCATTGGTTATCCTATTCCTAAGGAAAAATTACCTAGAAAAATAGAATAAACACATCTCAAAATTTGAGACCACATATTCACCTATTTTAAATATGATCTATTTATCAAAATATTGTATTTAAGACAAAAAAGAAATTTTGGGTATTACACGTCCGACCTTTGAATCCGACTCGATTTCCCGAATATCCTATAATGTCACTGTCGGATTATTTTATGATATTTGATAAATATCATATTGCTTAGAATAATATCCTAAATTTTTAATTTACCTTTCTACCCTCGGTGGATTTGTTATTACAATTTTGCCCTTACATTTTCTCAAAAACGTTACTTCAGCATTATGCCCGATTTTTCTCAAACTTTGAAAAATCATAATTAATTCTAGAAAAATCATTTTGAGGTTCCGTAAAATTCCTCATGACCCTTGACATGTCTATTTTCAAGTTCCCAGAAGCTAGAACACCAAGAATCATTCCCAGTTTAATATTTTCTCAACGTTGCCCAGTTTATAACTCCATAAATAAGGCTTAAATTCAAAAATATGTTACTCCTTGTGTAGAACTCAAAATGCTTCATATTTTATATATTTAGAAATCCCTACATGTATAATTTATTCATACAAAATTTTGTGATTTAAAGACTTACATACAATAATAGCCACAAAGTGACCGACTTAACAACCCAGTTTTCTGGAAATTCTCACAATTTTGGCATATTGATTGCGAAAATTATTTCCTACCATGTTTTTACCTCATTAGGAATTTTTCAATGCAAGGAGACCTAAAAACAAGTATAGGAATTTATTCTCTAATTTTATGAATTAAACTACATTTATACATAAGAACAAAAAACTAAAGACAAGAGCTCAAGAACATTACCCTTGAAGCTCAACTCATTCTTCCTTCTTGCTCCAAGAACTTCACTCCACTCACTCTCTAATCTTAAAATCAGATGTTTTAAACTGATTTTGCTGTGAAGAATTTGAAGGGAAGAGCCCTCTATTTATAGGAAAATTTTAAGGACACAAGTGGCAATTAAATTTGACAAAAACTCACCTTAACCCTTGGATTAAAATAGCTTTATGAAATCAAATCTCCTTCATCCAAATGCATGCCGACATGCTCCACCATTTATCCATTTAATTGTTTTTTTTAATTGGCAATTGCTTTGATTATTTCATTTCATGAAAAGAAAAAGGAATCCTATCCATTTGCACATGCTTGCCGACATCATCTTTTAATAGCCATTAATATGTGTATTGCTTTGTTTTTGTTCATGCGTCATTTATTTAGCAAAATGCCTCAATTACTTAATCATAAATTCCAACAAGCTCATCCATTTATTAAGTGCCGACCTCCCCTCTTATTGTTAGCAAGGTTATTAAAACCGGACCGGTCACTGAACCGGTTGGGGTACTGGGTTAAGGGTTAGTGGGTCAGACCGGAGTCAAACCGGAGTTAAACCGGGACTAAACCGGTGAGAAAGTAAAAATTTAAAATTATTAATGTAAAATTATAAAAAAAATAATTCTTTTAATGGCTATTACCCTATGGTCCAAAAGGTGTCTCACTACTCTTAATATCCATTGGATAAAAACGAAGTGCCTCTTTACTTTCTTCACATCTATCCATCAGTGAAGTCACCTCATTCACGTGAATATTTTCAGGCACCACGTTTTTCTTGTCTCTTCCCTCTTTCAGTTTTTCTCTCTCCCAGCTTCCCTGAGCTTCTCTCTTCTTGTGATTGAAGATCCTTCACATGAACACTCAAACCATCAGACCATGACTGTTTTTTCTTCACCTCGAAAGCTTGTGGTGAAGATTCTCATCGATCTGAACCTTGAAGGAAGCCGGAATCCATTTTTCCTTCCGCGTTATTGAAGATTCTCACCGCTCTGAGCCTTGAAGAACGCCGACTCTGTTTTTCTTTCAAGACGACAAGCCTCGAAGGTTCGTCGCCGGCCGATCTGAGGCTAGAAATGTTGTCGAGAGAGGAGGAGGCCGATCTTTTTTTCACATCCATTCTCCCTCTTCATCTCTCTTCCCCTCTCTCTGTAAATGTCGATCAGCGTTAAAAAAAAAAAAAAAAAAAAAAGGCTCGAACTCCGACCGGTTTCTATGCTTGACCGACGGGTCTTACGGGCTTCGTTGGCTTCCGGCTCAACCGCGGTCCGTCCGGTTTTAATAACCATGATTGTTAGCCATTTATTGTATTTTCTTTATTAGCAAATATCTCATGTCCTAAGCTTCTAATTGGCTAGTTGCTTTATTTGACTTTTCAACCAATTATTATGACAAATCTTCATTCCTTCCATTTTGTACAAGACGTGATTTAAGCTGATCTTTGGGCCAAGTAGTAATTTTTTTTTAATGACTTAATTAGATGCTTAAGTATCCAATTAATGTCAAATGCCAATCTTCAATTGGTTGCTTATGTAATCAACTATATTTATGTATTATTAACCAAGTATTATTTCATCTTCTTTGGCCTTTAATTTTTTCTTTAATAATCAGCCCTCTTTTATTTCAAAAATGATGACTTTAATTTGCCTATAATTAAATTGGAGAATTATACCACTAATCTCAATTAGTGTAAAGCTTATTTACCTATTATTTGCTAATTGGCTCTTAATTTGATTAAGTGTTTTTATAATCTTTCCATGACTAATTTGAACTTAAAATAATCATTATTTCATGTGACTCTATGTCACATATGTTAACCAATTTAATATAGTAACATATTCCAAAATACCGAATTTTCGGTAAATTGAAAATGGGGTATTACAGTCTCCTTCCAATTCGCAGTGTTAATCAACTTACTGACATCTTTACTAAGCCTCTTGATGCACAGCCTTTTCATGGTTTTTTATCTAGGCTTGGTATGATTAATATATACGCTTCAATTTTTGGGGGGTAACGGAGTCAATTACTTAACTACTTAGTTACTTAAAATAGTTGCTTAGTTAGGTTTTGTTTATTCTGTTGTAACTGATTTATGACAAGTGGTCAAGTTGTAAGTTGTAACTAGTCTTTTGTATATAAGAGATCCATTGTACACATAAATACTTCATTCAATGAAATATATTTTTCTCTCAGTTTTCTCAGTTTCTCTTAAGCGTATTAAAGTTAAATTTGACTTGAAAAAACACATTGGTAAAAAATTGACTTGGAAATGGATATGTCACTACCCGGACAACTACGATTGACCGTTTGGATACATTAGGACAAAGCTACATTCGTATGATTTTGCAACTTATAGTGCAACATTCCCCTCTCAAAAACTTCTCGGTCTCCATAGCTCTTCCACGGAAACTTCATGGTAAAAATATCCCATAACCCTATTTTATAGACATGTCTTCTATTTTTCAACCCTAATCTCAAATTATTTTACGTACTGAAAACATGAAAACTAAGTGCTAAATACATTTAGGGGTTGCTTGGTATGAGGTATTTGGAGGGGAGGCGAGGACAAAAAGCTTTTGAGTTGGACTTAAAAAAAAATAGAGAAGTGGTGTTAAAAGTTTTTAATTAATTTTTCTTGCTCTTTATCTTACATCTTGTCTTTATTAAAATTTTATAACCCTACTTCTCCTATTTTTGTAAATTCAACTCTTAAAAATTATCTCTCCTTACATCCCAATTTCTCATACCAAACAGCCCCTTAGGAAAAACATGAAAGATGTGTACTAGAAATATAGATTTTTTACATTAATTAAAATTTTCCCATTAAAGTTTCCTAAGTTATTTTTTTCAACACTTATCTTGTATATTTTTAATTCAAACCTTCCACATTTTCATTAATACTCAGCTTTCTAGTGATTTTAAATATTTATAGTACTTATCTTCCATATTCAGTAATAAAAATAATTATAGATTAGAGTTGAAAACATGAAAGATAAGTTTAGAAAATATTTAAGATGACTATTGAAGAGAAATTAAAAATTGATTATTAAATATGTTGAAGGTGATTAATAAAAATATGCAAGATAAGTACTAAAAATATGAAAAAGAGCAATAAAAAAATTAACTCAAAAACAACTTTAAAGAGGAAAATTGCACCAAATGCACCTTAGTTTAATGGACCTTTTGGTAGTTAACAATGAACTAGGACAAAATTGTACTTAAAAAAAATACTTTAAAGACAAAACTGCACCTAAAAAAGCTTTAAGGGAAGAATTGCATCATAAATAAGATTAAAGTGTTCGATACAGCTGAGAAATAATATCAGACTACTCCACGCTATTTTACCCTAAAATGTAAAAACTCATACATTTGCACTTTTTTAGTCAATTAGAACTTGAGCTGAATTCAAACCAATGGACAGATAAATATATCTACAGTTTTAAGCTTTTAGCTGGCGGAGTCGGTCTTCTTGTCAGTTGACCATGTGGTTTTTATAGGATAGCCACTCCATATAATCCAAACAAACCAGACCCCTTGCGTTTCTGATACGGAATTGATTTGTGATAAGAAAATGTTCATTTAATTTGTTTCAGACTGTGGAAAAATGGCAATAACCTCACGTTCCATTACGCTCTCTTCACGCTGATATTGAAGACATTTTTGCTACATAACAAATGCTTCATTTTCATCCTTCCCAAAATCACGCAACACTTTTGATATTTCGTACATACACTTTCTTTTCTCCTAATCATACGGTGCTTACAGTCACTCTTCTTCTTTTACTTATTCTAGAGTTTTATCTTGGGCAGAGAAATAGAGTGTGAAATTAGTAGGGATCAATAAAATACAGCAATAATGTTGAAGGGAAATTAGCACCTTGAATTATGTTTTGCAGTTGTATCTAATATTTTATTGTATAGTTAGCTTATTTCTTTGCATCGCCCCTAATGTTGGCTTCAAGAATTTGATTAATTGATCCATTACTTTGTAATTATAAAATTGATTATCTTTTAAATGCATTAGCGATTGAGGCTTCAACTCTTGTACCTAATTACTTTTGTTCAGGAGTACAAAATTCCAAGTGTGGGGAAATTGATTGAATTATATTTTTATAGGCTTTTTTATCATTAATTTTTTATTTTTAATGTATTTTGGAGGATATTATTGCATGACTAAACATTAATTAATTATAAACATTTGTATTGAATTAAATGTAATTAGAGGTAAAATAGTCATAATTTGTTAATTATTCATGCAAATGATTTCTTGGGCTTTTGATACTATTTTGTGGGTAATCTTGCATTGTAGATGTTTAAAAATAAAATTGGAGATTTTGGTAAATGTTGATTGGGATTCGAATTATTTTTTAGAACTGGGAAGGTTACAGAAAATGGTCCTAGAATTGAAGAAAATTGCAAATAATGGAGAAAAGCGAATAGTAAAAAGTATAAAAAAGGTCCCAGGAGGTTTAAAAATTATATTTTACGCCACAAACGTTTCAATAATTTAGTTTTAGCTCCTCCACAAACTTTTGAAAATATTCTTTATGGTCCCTGGTAAAAACGCGGCCTCTCTCGACATTGCAGAACTGGAAACAGAACAGATTTGTGCCGCGACACTCTTCTGGCCCACACAGAACTTGATCGGAGTTGAGAGGAAAAGGAAAGAGACGGAGAGCCACCACCACCGTCGAGGACTGACCGCCGTCGTTTCTCCTCCGTCCTCACACTCACAGGTGTTTTTAGAGACCAGACCGCAAGAGACGAACGCCGGAGACTTGGAAGCTCGACTTGCTTCTTTTGCCTTTGGACTCCACAGCGCTGTGAAGAACAGAGAATCAGAGCGAACACCGTAGGCCTTCTTTATTGCCGTCGGAAACCAGAGAAACCAGTGAGAGGTGCTGCGAGTTTTTGGAGCAGAGAATCGAACCGAGAGAGAAGGGGGGAGGGGGTCGACGGTCGCCGGAAATCACCTACCACCGTCATCTGAGACTCATTACCGACAACTTCTTCCTTCGCTACTTCCAGATTTAATGTTAGCTTTGCCTTCTCCTTCCTTCTCTGTTATTCCGGCGAGTTCTGCAGATCCTGGCGAGTGCTCTGCATTTTCCGGCGAAGCTATATCTTTCCGGCGACCTTCATTACACTTTCATGGTATTTATGTTAATTAGGAATTACTAAAAGACTCATTGAAAAGAGAGAATGATTTTAAATTTGTCTATACGCAGCCCTAGGAATTAAAGATGAGTACCGAAAATAAGAAAAAGGTGATTTGAAAAAAAAAAAAAAACTTTAGGGTAAAATTACCAAAAAAAGACAAAAATCACTCTTTGGTAATAAGTGCTAATGGAAAAAACGAAATTTAGGGTGTTGTTTGATGCACCTTACTTATTTAATGGACATTTTGGGGAGGAGCTAATTAACGACATGTGTTTACAATTGCTCCTGAAAATATTTTAAAGGTCAAATTGCTTTTGATTGGAAAAAAAAAAAAAAAAAACCTTTATGTGCAAAATTTCACCATAAATTACTTTAGAGTGTTGGGGCCTACTGTGAAAATATTACCTTAATATTGACGTAGACTTAAAATCCTAGTCGTATCAAATCCTGCTGAAAGTTATATATAAAAATAATCAACCCAGAAATTTGCGGAAAGACAAAAAAGAAAAAAAGAAAAAAAGAAACATAGGATGACTCCAAGTCTGAGTCAACCTATTTATTATGAGCATTATTAAAAATTATGGATTTAATAATATTAATTAGTCATTATAGTTTAATCCAACTATAAGGACTATAACAGTGATATTAACCCCAAAATGGTTTATTTAATCTGAAAGTATATTCTCCTTGCTTAAAGGATAAATTAAAGGTTCACTTTTGTCCTCAATAAAATAAAATAAATAAAATAAAATTCTGCAGGATTTATATAATCGCTCCTTTTTTTTTTTTTTTTTTTTTTTGCGCTTATGAAAGCAGTAGCCACCTTTAAGCTACCCACTTTCTTTATGTCTTACAGCTTCCTATAGACTGGAAAACATGACGAGCGCACCACTGTGGATGCTCGCTTTGCCTGTGTTTATTTTGTTCATGATTGCTAGCCACTCAGCACAAGTTGTCGCAGATGGTGATAAATCAGGCAATTAATCAATTATTTGACGTGCTTAGCCATTTTTATTCAAAATAATTAAGGAATATATACATAACTATGTTTGTGTGTAGGTTTCATAAGCATAGACTGTGGAGCAAGCAGAGATTACGTGGATGAAGAAACTGGGATTTGATACCAGACTGATGAGAGCTTCATTGAGAGCGGAACCAATCACAGACTAGCCCAAGACTTTTCAATAACAAACCCGCAGGAAATGACGTTGAGAAGTTTTCCCGATGGAGAAAGGAACTGTTACACACTGAGACCGAAACAAGAGAAGAAGAAGAACAAGTATTTGATGAGAGCCATATTTACATATGGCAATTACGACTTTAAATTACAAACCCCAGTGTTCGACCTTTACCTGGGCGTCAATTACTGGGCCACTGTTGGAATATCTAGTGCTCTTATCGAAATTTTTGAGATGATAATGGACAAGGATAGTAGCACAGAGATGATTCAAGTGTGCTTGCTAAACACAGGACAAGGCGTGCCCTTCATCAACGCTATAGAATTAAGGCCATTGAACAACTCTCTTTATCCTGCTCCACTTCCCCTCTTACTTTATGTAAGATCTGACTTGGGCTCCAGCTTCCAACCCTCTACTGATTCCAGGTATTGATCTCTTACAACTTAAGAATAGACAATGACAACTTAATAATAACAATTAGCAACTTGAGTATACATAGTGACAACTTGAGGAGCTTAAGTTATCAATCTCTATACCTAAGTTGCTAATTCTTATACTCAAGTTATCAATACCAAAAATTGAAAATCTCATATTTCTACCAGATCATCTATTTATCATTTTGCTAATTTAGTAGACATTTTGATATTTTTCTATCATTTTCACAAGAATTTTTTCAGTCTTCTAATCCTAACACGGTTTGTCTTAAAAGATAATTTTGTGTGTGTCAACCATTACTATTTTAAACAATTAAACTTAATATATATGTGATTATTTATGTATATTTTGCCAACATTAAAACTTTTAATATGTTCATTAACCATGATAGGGTTAAAGGATTGAAAAGATAGATAGAGTTAAGGTGAAAATTTAGTAACCAACTATTTTCTTATGGGCACCCAACACAACTAACTATTTTCGGATGCAAAAGTGGACATAATCAATTTATCTGATAGCACTCATAGCATACCGTTGTTAACCTGAGCTAACTTTTGTTATTTTTTGCATTGTGGATCCTAATAGTCTTCTCACTCTCTATTATTTTAATATATTTTTAAAAGGGTTTTGATGCAAATTTAGCAATGAATTGTTTCCCTATGAGCACCAAGCACAATTATTTTTCATAAGAGCATTTAGAAGATTAATATGGGCATTTGCACAAGAACATTTACATTAATGATGTTACTTTATTTTATTTTATTTTTATGTAAAAGTATTTACAAGACAAATATGAGCATTCATAAGACAAATAAATAAACTTAAAAGAATTTAGGGAGTTAAGAAATACTTAGTCATTCACATATTTATCTTGCAAAAGCTCTTATGAAAAAAAAAAAATAAAGTAAGGGCATTATTGTCTTTCCACTAACAAAACTTAATTTTATTTTAACCCAAGGGGGTGTAGTAAAAAAAATTTT
This sequence comes from Acacia acuminata, assembly GCA_019022655.1. Lineage (NCBI taxonomy): Eukaryota > Viridiplantae > Streptophyta > Magnoliopsida > Fabales > Fabaceae > Acacia > Acacia acuminata. The sequence goes on along the minus strand of JAFJYI010000275.1, from coordinate 860,930 downwards.
ATAAGTTAGATATGTGAATGATCAAATTTTTTTAACTCTCTGAGTTCTTTTACATCCCTTTATTGATCATGTAAATTCTTTTATAAAAAAAGTAAGGGCATTGATGTAAATGCTCTTATGAAAATACCCATATTGATCTTATAATTGCTCATATGAAATATAATTGCATTGGGTGCCTATAGGGAAATAGTTCATTACTAAATTTGCGCCTTTTTAAAAGTATATTAAAATAATAGAGTGAGAAGACTGATAATACCCACAATGCAAAAAGTAATTGAAGTTAACTCGAGTTAACGGTATTGCTATAAGTGCTACCAAATAAATTGATTATGTCTACTATTACACCCAAAAGTAGTTAGTTGTATTGGGTGTCCATAGAGGAATAGTTGGTTGCTAAATTTGCACCTTAACCTATTTATAAAATTAAGGAACCAAAATAAAATTGTGTGTAAAGTTAAGGAATCAAATGTGTATTTTTACTCTATTTTCAAAATTTTGTATTTTTCCAGGAATATTTGCTTAATTGTTTTTTTTTTTTTTTTTTTTAAAAAAAAAAAAAACATACAGGTACAAGGATGATGTGTACGATCGTATGTGGAGAAACCCTGGTTATATTAAGGGGTGGGACACCTTACAAACAAGTGCTGGAATAAAGGCAACAGACTCCATTTATGAAGTGCCATGGGAAGTATTACGCACCGCATCACAACCCCACAATCATTCGAATCTCTTAACTTTGAATGAGAGTTCCGACATATCCAACCAATATTATACGTTTCTTCACTTTGCTGAAATTGAAAAGCTTCCTCGTGGCCACAAGAGAATCATCAATGTCACTTTTGATGATGAAAATTCTCTCTCTCAGCTACTTACTCTTGAATACTTGAAGCCTGTCACCCTATGTTCCGAGAAGATAATAAAAGGTTATATAAGCTTCACGATAAGAGCAGCAGCTCATTCAGACGCTCCTCCTATCCTGAATGCTGTGGAAATTTATAAATTCCTTCCTCAACTAAATTCCCCTACGGCTATACAAGACGGTAGTGTTTTTTTCCTCTCTCTCTTAACTTTCTAGGAATATATACCCTCCTTCAGCAAACCGGTTTTACTTTTACCTTTATTTTGTCATCATTAATTTTTTGGCTAAATTGTCCGTAACTTCCGGGAAATTTGGACCATGTACAGATAACTAACTAACGTTACAAGCTTTTGAAATTTTATAATAGGGCGAAGCATTTAGCAATTTTTCGCTATGAAAACCAATAAGAACTATATATTTTTGGGTGTAAAAATAAATATAAATAATTTATTTGGGAGTAGATAATTAACGCCATTAAGGAAACTTAATTTTTATTACCTTTGCATTGTGGGTCCGTAGTCCTTTTTCTCTATTATTTTAATATTTTTTATTGGAAAAATATCACTTAGACCCCATAGAAACAATTTTATTTCAGTTAACTCCCAAAAAATTATGAAATTTCATGGCACCCCTTAGGTCACAATGAAATTTAGGTCACAATGAAATTAAGTTTTGTCAATAAAAATACAATAATATACTTATTTTAGTATTTCCATACGAGCATTTACATATTTATTTTGTCTTTTAAATAAAAAGACAAGCATGAATATTTTCAAGATAAAAAAAGATATATACAAGACAAACATGTGAACAACCAGGAGTCAAAAATTCTTGGTCATTCACATATTTATTTTGTCTTTTAAATGTCTATATTTGACTTGCAATTTTTTTTTTTAAACTTTCTAGATTCTTTTAATCCATTTATTTGTCTTATGAATACATATATTTGTCTTATAAATTTAATACCCTTATTTCTCTTGTAAATTCTCTTAGTTCTCTTATGAATGGCCAAAATATTGGTTTTCTTTGAATCCCTTTATTTGTCTTGTAAATATCTTTATCTTAAAAATATTCATATTTGTCTTTTAGGGTAAGTTTGGTTTGAGGGAAAGGGAGGGGAGGGGAGGGGAGGGAAAAGAGGGAAGGGGAGGAGAAAATTGTGGGCCCCACTAGACTGATTTTTTTTTACAATTTTCTCTCCCCCTCATTTTTTTTTTCTCTCCCCTCCCCTCCCCTTCCCTCAAACCAAACTTACCCTTAAATTCTCTTATGGAAACATAAAGTAAGGCATTATTGTTGTTGTACTTGAAAAAAACTTAATTTCATTTTGTTCCAAGGGAGTCAAGTGAAAATTCATAATCTTTTGGGGTTAATTGAAATAAAATTGTTTCCATGGGGTCTAAATAATATTGTTCCATTAAAAAATATTAAAATAATATATAGAGAGAACACTGGTGTGACCCATAGTACAAAAAGTAACGAAAGTTAAGTCTTCTTTACGGTGTTGCTATATCGCTCCCAAATAAATTGTTTATGTTTACTTTTGCACCTGAAAATAGATAGGTCTTATATGGGTGCTCATAGCAAAATTGTTCATTGTTAAATTTGCACCTTCACCTTTTACAATAATCCTCTTAAACCATACGAATAATATTATAAATCACCGCACACAACTTAAAGTTTAGGGAGTCATCCATGAATCAATTAAAGTTTCAAGGGGTTATACGCGCACACAAATAAAATTTAAGGGGTTATATAATTGATGGTTGGAGGGTTATATCCGCACAGACTTGAAAGCTCATGGAGGTTACTCTTAAGTTTTAAAGGTTAAAGGGGTTATTTGTACATGGTACAAAATTAAAGGGAGTTTTGTGTAATTTAGCCCTTTTTTAGTTATCAATAAATGTTTTCGAAAAGAAACTGACTTTTTTCGGTGAAAAAGAAAAAACTCTGACTTGTTTGTTCATTTATTATTGAAAATTATGAAGTTAATGCTATCATGGAAATCAAGAATATTTATGGGGTCTCCAAAATCAGTTGGCAAGGTGACCCATGTGTTCCATCTGACTATGCATGGGATGGTCTAAATTGCAGCTCTCGCAGTAATATAAGGATCACTTCATTGTAAGTAGTAGTAATTACTGATCTTGTCATGATCTCTGATCTTATGTTTGAAGCATCCAAGCATAATATGTAGCATATAATTTAATGATTGATTTTATGGTACGAACAATACTGTGTTAGGGTTTTATGTTCATAAAACGGTGAAAAGCTTGCCTTGATTTGATCATACGTCTGATGAGTTAGATATCTCAATCGATAAGCTCCACATTTCCGTCCCTTTCGTTTATTTCTCTTCTATTGTTGTTTCCAGTATTATCAAAATTGCGAACTATAAATTGTAGGAATTTGAGCTCAAGCAAACTTGCTGGACAAATAACTACATCGTTCGCTAGTTTGGAAAAATTGGAGTCCTTGTAAGTTGTTACATACGATAGGATATGGATATCAAATAATAAATGATCGATCATGTTGATAGATATGAACAACACTTGTTTTTCCTTTTAATAGGGATTTATCCAACAATGAATTGACGGGGCCACTACCAGAATTTCTCGCAACTCTTTCTAATTTGAAACTCATGTAAGATCTTAAAATTGCATTATTACAGCTTTTGTGCTCAGATTGTGAAGTCGTCTATCTCAAAATCCACATTTATTTTCTCTTTTCGATCTTGTAGTAATGTTACAGGAAACAAGCTCACAGGTTCAATTCCAAAGGTTTTGAGGGAAAAGGCTAATTTGCAGCTGAGGTCATTTACTTGTTTCCATCAGCAAATTCTGTTTTATATAATCTCCTTAGGTTTGGTTAAAAAATGTCAGTAACACGTTCTATGTTAGCAAACCACGATGAACCTAAATTACAAGGACATAAAAAAAAAAGGTCTTCTCTTAGCTATCATTATTTATTCTAAATTACTAAGTTGTTATATTAAGTCACTAACCAGTATGTAATTACTCTATTTGAACCTCAATGTAAGAACTAGTGTAGGTATTTTCTTTGGTTCTAAATATAAAATCTCAATCTACTTTGTCTCCAAAATTTATAATCTTTCCCTAAAGTTATCCCTATTGATTACATATAGTATAAGGATTTTCATCAATGAAGTATTATCTAATGCAAATAATTGAAAGGGGCTCTTTCAGGAAACCAACACATTTTTGTTATAAATAAAAAACTAACTAAACATAATTTTTTAATCTCTACAAATCAGTTACGTGGCTCTTACATTTAGAAGCTGAGGGATCACCTTTCATTCGCTATACATCCAACGTGGCTACAAGCAAAACTTAAGTTCACCTTTTGAGGAAACGCATAAAGTGGAAGACATGTTCCTTCTCTTATAATTCGCTAGAATCTAATATTGAGAAACTTTTATCCGGCTATTCAACACGAAGCAAAGTCTAACCTTGCTGTGTTTTAACAGTATGTCCAACAATCCAGGCCTTTGCCAGACAAATTCATGCAAAGAACACAAGTTTGTAATTCCAACTATTGCGTTACTTTCAACTTTGGTCATCGTTATTGTCCTCATTTCTTTGGTGATTTGGAGATTTAGAAAGAAAAAAGGTATTTATTTTTTATGTCCGTTGTCATTTCATTAGAAATGTCACATGCTCGTTTGTTCTTAGCTCTTCGCTTGCACACCAAAGAGGCTAATATATTCCAATATGCCCTATTTTAAGCCCAAGTTTCTTTTACCCCATTTGTGGATTCATGAGCTGTCAAAACATTTGATTTAATACTGCAGTTTTGTCCACTGAATCTCGAAAGATTGAAGGTCTAAAACGAAAGAATCAAGCTTTTTCTTATTCTGAAGTTCTCCGTATCACAAACAATTTTGAAACTACTATTGGAGAAGGAAGTTTCGGGAAAATTTACCTGGGCACCTTGAAAGATGATAAACAGGTTGCTGTTAGGTTACTTTCTATATGGTCAAGGCAAGGATATAAGGAATTTCAATCAGAGGTTAGAAATCAGATTCATGTGATAGTTTTTCTAAGTTTTTTTAATCGCTCAATTTTGGATAATGATGGTGTATATTATTATGATAGAGCTAACTTTGAATTTGTAGGCTCAACTCTTGACAGTCATTCATCATAGAAATCTGGTTTCACTTATTGGCTTTTGCGATGAAAAGAATGCCAAAGCTTTGATCTATGAGTGCATGGATCTTGGACACCTGGGCCGACTATTGTCAGGTTCGTCTTATATTATTGGTGTGCATTTTATTGTGGATTTCTTGACTTAAATATAATTTTATAATGGAAAATTCCTTAACATTAGGAATTGGATTTCATCCTTTTTTTTTGGACAAAGGATTTCATCCTTATTAAAGGATTTCATCCTTATCTGAACAAAAAGATAAAGACAAAGTAGGCAGACGCAGAAATGAATCAGAGTATTTTGTATTTCATTTCTTAATTAATTTCGTGTACAGTGTCACTATATATAGACGTATATCCAGTATAATTTCAACTGCACTATCTATAATATGTATTTGTCATTTGGGCTTGCACGGCTTTATTTTATTGTGGGCTCCATTAGTCCTAAATATAAGACCTCAATCAACTTGTCTCTCATATTTATGATATTTTTCCAAAATATGCTTATTGACGGCACAAATTAAGGAAAACCAACCTAGCTATAAACATAACCAGCTAACTTCAATCCCAGTACTTTTCATTAGTTTTGCAACAAGTCCTCGTATACTCTGAATTTTTTATTGAGAAAAAAAAATTCACTCATGATATTCGACTTCCAAGATGAACTGTTGAAAATCCTTACTATCTCTCCCATTTTTGTTATTTGAATAAATACCCTATTTGGTCCCTAAAAAAAAATCACGGACCCCTTTTTCGTCTCTCGCAAAAATAACTCCTCCCGTAATCCCTTGTAAAATTCTAAACCCTAAACCCCGTAAAATCCAAAAACCGTCCATGTTAGTCCTTCCCGGATTGAAGAGAACACATCAAGTGTCCCAAATGTGGTCGGGGATTAAGGAGGGAGTTATTTTTACAGGGACCAAAAAGGGGTCTGATTTTTTTTGGGTATTTTTCTTTATTCCTTCTGATTGTTTATTCCTCAAGGCTTAAGTTTATAAAACAGTGATAACTAACCTTGACATTACTATTGTCCCCATATTCTCTCAATGGCCTTATATTTTATGCTTCATTGAATAACTGAATCATTTACATGTTTTGGCTCCTGAGGAATTTTGTTGAGATGCGCATTGATGTTTGTAGAGAAAAGCTCTAATGTTTTGAACTGGAAAGAGAGACTTCAAATTTCTGCTGATGTAGCAAATGGTTAGAAAACTTGTTTCTTTTTTCTTCTTGTTTTTTTTTTTTTTAAATGGGCTTCTCAATAACTTTTTTTTTTCTTTTTAACCTTCTCTTGTATAATGGGATAATAATGCAGGATTGGAATATCTTCATAATGGTTGTAAGACTCCTATAATCCATAGAAACTTGAAGCCATCCAACATTTTATTAAATAAGTCCATGGTAGCCAAGATTGCTGATTTTGGATTGTCTAGAGCATTTACAAATGAAACAGATTCTCATCTATCGACTCAACCAGCTGGTACATCTGGTTATATTGATCCTGAGTAAGTGATTGTATTTCATCAAAGCATTTCACCAACTAAAAAATGCATATTTGTTATTGACTTTTAGAATATAAATACCATTATGTTTCCTCTTTGTTTTGATTAAATATATGCATATATAATAAGCCCTCAAAGAAAAATCTATAGACTAATTGATTGTTTTTTATTATTATAGATTCCAAAAGTCTGGAAGACTAAATAAAGAAAGTGATATTTATAGCTTTGGGATGATTCTTCTTGAGCTAATCACAAGCCACCCTCCGATCAGACTAGAACATGGGAATATTTGCTATATTATTGACTGGGTTCGTTCCAAAATTGAATGTGGGGATATCCAAGGCATCGTTGATCCCCGTTTGGCAGGTGAATTTCTTGTGGCTTCTGCATGGAAAGCTGTTGAGATAGCAACGTCATGCACACTGCCAGAGTGCAAAGAAAGGCCGGACATAAGCTCTGTGTTACATGAACTAAGTGAATGTTTAGATATGGAGATGGAACATGCAAATGGAACACCCAGCAATCCAATTAATCATGTTGAGCAGTTTGATTCAAGGATTACCCTCTCAGCGCGGTAGTTCCTTTGAAAATCGATTGTGATAAAAGCTACAGTTCATTACACATGTTTGAGGATCAATATTTATCTTGTTTGTCTTTTGTTTGTTTGCATGTGAAAATGGATACAAGTATTTGTTTCTATGCAATATATCACTTTCTCCCGTTCTAAACATAGAATCAAGATAACTAATTTACATATATTATCAAAATTAGTTAAGTTAGTTTTTTTGTGAAAAAAATATGGGCTGATCTTCCTAAAATATCTATTATAATATTTTTTTTGGAAACTACTCCATTGATGGAAAACCTTTTAATTTATTGAATTAATAGAGATAGTTTGAAAAATAGATAAATTTGAAACATAGAATGGATTAACATCATATACTCCCTCCGGTCCTTTTTAAAAGGAACATTATCTCCCATAGAAGCGGTCTTTTTTTTTTTTTTTTTTTTTTTTTGGTTGCCCACCGGTTCATGGAAAGCCGCCCGACTAATCCGGATCCAACTCGGGTCGCGCACCTAGGCGGGTGAGTCTCCCAGCGGGGATTTTTTGCATTCACAAGGCTCGAACCCGAGACCTTGCTTGAGCGACACAAGCCGCTTACCACTTGTATCAACCCCCGTTGGTGGAAGAAGCGGTCTTTAATATAAGGAACAAATACTTTTTGTCTGAAAATTTAAACTTGTCTTTCCATTTTTATGGTGTTAAATATATGTCCCTCATTATCCCTCTACAATAAACTTTTACACATTATCTCTCATGTACACCCCTCTCCCATTTATAAATGAGGGTATAGGTGGAAAGAAAAATGCATATCTCACATTATTGCTTTTAACTAATATTTGAACTTTGTGATATTGGTAATTATTTCTTATAAAAAGGACCAGAGGGAGTATATATTTGGACATATAATGGATTAACATAAATATACACACACACACATGCATGCATACATATATATATATATATATATATGTTGGTGAAAATACTTTCAAGATAAAAATATCACTAAGATAAGAATCTGTGTAATTAAATGCACAATCTGTAAACATACAATATTTTTGCACTAAGAAGAAAACCAGTAAAAACTCACAAGACTGCCGAAATATGATAATGAACTTTGATGAAATCCGAGCCCAACATACGTTGTCTCCTTAAGACAATTTTGGTCCCTCTATATGGATGCCCAAGGTTGAAGAGAAATTGTCTCCCAGGATAAAGCAGATGTTTCATCTTCAGAATGATGGCACTCTCAATCAAAAGCCCAAGCGAACACAATGAGTCTGCTTTTAGAATCGCATGGATGAAACTTTTGGCAAAATACATTAAACTATATATATGAGAGCGTAGTGTTAGAAAAACGAGATTACTTTTCTGCCACACGCACGTCTATTTATAGACGATGAAACAATCAAATGGAGTCCCATTGGCGAAACGACGCGACCGGCAGTAGTGAACTGACGCGATTTCTTATTCATAACCCATGGGATTTAGACACAAAATCCAACAATCTCTCACATGGGTAAGAAGTCAGTCTATCGTGACCAAGTGCAAATGAATATGTATGCAAAGTGCGATTCTTCTACGAGAAACAATTACATCGAGAAAGGTAGGGGTTACTTTTAAACCTTCTCTAGTAAAAACCTATCGGATATATTGGTCAATCAGTGGACACGCTGTCTTGAACCATCGACCTTTTAGTGTATACCAAGACAATAGGAGTCACACAGTTGCTCCTATAGTATCTAGTTCTCATGCTGTGTTCATTTTGGCCCTAGAGACCTGCCTGGTTCTGCGAGTATTCTAAAGAATCGGCCATTTTAAATTCTCATAGAAAGCGGCACACACTTCACACTCACATAGGTGATTTCTTGTGATGTAAGTCAACATACATCATCTGAACAAATCATATTAAGAAACCATTAAAAGCCTAAAAGCTTACCCTTATATATATATGCATTGTCTTGTTTAGGAATGAGTATGAGTTTAAAACTCCACAGTGTTAACAATTGATCATGACTTAGTTGTCTCTTTGAACTTAGTTTGTGGGATCTCTACTCTTCTAGGTAGAGTTGCCACGATAATCAACAATGGATTGGCTTTAAAACCATTCATTTGGACAAATTTCTAACTAGCTCTCTAGGAATCCCATTAGTCAATGGATCTGCTATATTCTCTTTTGATTTTACATAATCAATTGAGATGATTCCATTTGAGAGTAGTTGTCTAACGGTATCATGTCTACGACGTATATGTCTAGACTTGCCGTTGTACATGACATTCTTGGCCTTACCAATAGTTGCTCGGTTATTACAGTGTATACACACTGCCGGTACCGACTTTGCCAATTAGGAATGTCCTCAAGAAAATTACAAAGCCACTCAGCTTCCTCAATAGCTTTATCTAACGCAATAAATTTTTCTTCCATAGTTGATCTTGCAATGCAAGTATGCTTTGATGACTTCTAAGACACAGCACCCCCCACCAAGGGTGAATACATATCCACTTGTGGATCTTGTGTCATTAGAGTTGGTGATCTAATTTGCATCAAAATACTCTTCTAGTACTGCAGGGTATTTCTCATAATGCAAAGCAAAACTTTGAGTGTGCTTTAAGTAATCCAAAGCTCTTATCATAGCTTTCCAATGAAGCTCGTTTGGATTACTTGTAAAGCAACTCAACATGCTTACTGCGTAGGTAATATTAGGTCTAGTGTAGTTCATAATACACATAAAACTGCCTAGTAATCTTGCATACTCCTTTTGATTTTCAGCTTTGCCAGTATTTCTCGACAGACGAAGACTAGAATCTATAGGGTTCGTCATAGGAGCCATGTTTAAACTCTTGAATTTCTCAAGAATTTTAGCAATATAGACGTTCTTGTGATAAAGTCAACCCAACAAATGTTCTATGGATTTTAACTCTCAAAATAACATCTGCTAGACCCATATCTTTCATGTCGAATTTACTAGTAAGCAACCGCTTAGTAGCTTTAATCATTTGATTACTACTACTCATTATAAACATGTAATCTACATATAGACAGATTATGGCAAAGCTGTTGTCACTATTTCGAATATAGACAAACTTGTCGCATTCATTAATACTAAAGTCATTTGATAACATAATTTCATCGAATTTCGCATGCCATTGTTTTACGGCTTGCTTAAGTCCATAAAGGGACTTTATTAAGTGACAAACTTTTCTTTCTTATCCCGAGACAACAAATCCCTTAGGTTGTTCTAGATAAATCTCTTCCTTTAAGTCACCATTCAAGAAGGCTGTTTTTACATCCATTTGATGCAATTCCAAACCATTCAATGTTGCTAACGCAATTAATATTAGAATGGATTTAATTCTTGTAACAAGTGAATAGGTATCAAAGTAAGCTAGGCCTTCACGTTGTCTGTAGCCTTTTACTACCAGCTTAGCGTTGTACTTATCAATAGTGCCATCTGCTTTCATCTTCTTTTTGAAGACCCACTTAGTTCCTAGAAGCTTATTGGCAGGAGGAAGGTCAACCAATTCCTAGGTGTGGTTTGATAGAATAGATTCAACTTCACTATTGATAGCCTTTTTCCAGAATAGTGATTCAAGAGAGCCCATAGCCTCTCCATATGTTCAAGGCTCGTTTACCAAAAATCAGGCCCAAAGGATAACACAGTCCTTTGCCTTGTACTATGTCTAGGATCTTCCTCTTCAGGATCATTATTATTCGTAGTATTACGATGTATCACAGTATTATCATCATTTCCCTTGTTATATGGAAATACATTCTCAAAGAACGTAGCTTCCCTTGATTCAATTATCATATTAACACGAATATTTGATACATCAGACTTATAAACCAGAAACCGATATGCACTACTGTTAAGTGCATAGCCAATGAACACACAATCTACCATCTTAGGTTCGATTCTCAACCTTTTGAGTTTAGGAATTGCGACCTAACCAAGCATCCCCACACTTTCAAATATTTAAAGGAATGTTTCTTTCCTTTCCATATTTCATATGGTATGCTTTGTATCCTTTTGTGGGGAGCTATATTAATTAGAAAATTAGCCATTAATATGGCTTGCCCCACAAGTTCTGTGGTAAACCAAACGTAATCAACATTGCATTCATAATTTCTTTCAAAGCCAATTTTTTTCCCACTAATATACAACATTCAACCATAACGATGCTATAAAGATTTCACATAATTTGGTAGTGATGCATACCCCAACTAGAAATATTTATCATTTTTTGGTGTCTAAATAAAACTACCAACATTTATATTCAATAATTATAAAGACATATAATTAAGCTTTGGGTTGATCCATAAACACCCTATATTAACAAACTTCAATTCACCTATAACACAAACATAACATCATAGCATCAAGGTTATGATTAATCATCATAATAATTCATAAGGGATTGACCACTTTGGTGACTAACAAATCAACTATACTCTTATCATAATATTGGAATTAAAATAATTCATAAAGAATTGACCACTTTCATGATTAATAAATCCACCATACTTAAACTTAAATATCGAACATTTATATAATGTTCACAATATTTAAAAACAAAAAATTATAGGTGATAATTAAAAAAAAAAAAAGCATATTCATTGATTATGGTAACAAATCCTTCTTAATAAATCAAATAGTGGCTAAGATATTCACAAATATCACTGGATTTATTAAAACAAAATATTATATCAACTTCCAACTATTATCACATTAAATACAACAAATCCCCACTTTTATTTAGCCATATTAATTTAAAAAGATTCACAAGATTTAAGGAGAGATTATAGGAGATAAAAAAAAATCAAACAGATTAATATCTCCCTTGATAATAAAGCCTTAAACGGAATAAATTCCCCTTTCATACTAAAATTTAGGATTTTTAATAAAGCTCATCATTTAATCATTTAAATATATTTAATTTCTGCAACGAGAAACCAAATAATAAAATAACAAGCATGAACCCAATAATGATCTCATTATCATATCAAAATTTCATCAATGACCAATCTAATTCAAAATATTAATTAATAAAACCAATAAAATCTCCGATGAAACCAAGGCATAAGATATACATTATCTTCACTTCATTAATTTAATATTCATCTAATCCTCATTCAGATAAGGAGAGATAGTAGGAGATTTACTAACTACCCTGTCAATCAAAACTAATATATTTATTAATTAAAGATAATCAAATTTTCAACGGATGTAAATTCACCATGCAAGTAATCAATAATTAGAACAAATAATAACATATTGATTTTTATGGGCAGATCCATACTAGAAATTCGACACATCAAAGATTGAAAAGCTATACCGCATTATTTTAAATTTTTAATACCATTTCATTTAAACAGCCCATTGAGCCCAACAGATACCTTGCTTTAAATAAAAATCAAAACTGCACATTTTAGTAGGACCTAGGAGGAAGGGAGATTTTGCCTCCCTTGGATCGTGGGTGAATCCAACCCATTTCCTAAAATTTTAGTAGCGAAAAAAATGCGCATTTTTTTCTCAAAACCAAGCGTGTGGCTCAATTGTCGGGCGCGCCTTCATGCACCCTTGCGTCCTCTATTCGAAACTAGAAGGAACCTTTTTTTTTAAAAAAAAAAAAATAGTGAAACCCACCGTTTCACTAAACCAAAGGAGGCGTCATTTAGTGAAGAAACAAAATGACACATCGTACAAGTCTCCTTCAACCTCCAGCTGGGTCACACAGACCCATATGGATCCATGGGTCGGGTCTGAACTTTCCTCCATAACCAACGTTTCTAACATCGGCTTTCCACATTTTTTGTGTCTATCTCTTCATTGTTTTGGAGATCTATGCAATAAAATCTATTTTGTAGCCTAAAAACATTGTTTTCACCCAACCCAATTTCAAAAACTAACACCGGTTGGTTGCCACGTGATTCCAAACTTTACTTGCGGTGTGTTCCTAATTTCTATTCTTACATTCTACTTGTTCTCTATTCAAGATTATTGTTTTCATGGCAAATGATCTTAGTTTTCAACTAACCCAAACTTAAATCGATTTCCAGATTCATACATATAAGATCAGAAATCAAAACACAACTAGGTAGAATAATTTGAAACCACATAAGGTCAAGCAAAGTTCAGAAAAAAAAAATATATTAACATATCTATAAACTGTTATATATAGCAAATGTAGTCATGCTTATGCTTCTGGAAAACCAAGATTATGAACAGTACACACACAACAAGTTTTCGCGAAAAAATAGAAGAAATATATATAGGTGTGTGATAAAGAAGGAACCCACATTTGATAAACATATACATGGACATAAATCACAGCAAAATCTTACATTTACGGAAAAGCATGATAGAAGACGTATGTTATAAACACGTCTCTAACCTTTAATATATTCATATCAGAAACAAATATATAAACCCACAGCTTTTATGCATAATTTTAGAAACTCTAACTTTTCAAAATCAAGAATCCAAAATTTAAAAACTAAACTCAACACGATTCAAACAAAATTGTCTTAAGATTGTTAGTGAAAATACTTTCAAGATAGAAATATCACTAAGGTAAGAATCTGTATAATTAATATGCATAATCTGTAAACATACAATATTTCTGCACTAAGAAGAAAATTAGTAAAAACTCACAAGATTGCCGAAATATGATCATGAACTTTTATGAAATCCGAGCCCAACATACGTTGTCTCCTTAAGACAATTTTGGTCCCTCTATATGGATGCCCAAGGTTGAAGAGCAATTGTCTCCTAGGATAGAGCATATTTTTCATCTTCAGAATGATGGCACTCTCAATCAGAAGCCCGAGCGAACACAACGAGTCTGCTTTCAGAATCGCACGGATGAAACTTTTGGCAAAATGCATTAAACTATATATATATGTGAGCCTAGTGTTAGAAAAACAAGATTATTTTTTTGCCACACGCACGTCTATTTATCGACGATAAAACGATCAGAGAGAGTCCCGTTGGCCAAACGATGTGACCGGCGGTAGTGAACCAACGCGACTTCTTATTCATAACCCATAGGATTTAGACACAACATCTATGGGTTATGGCGAAATGCATTAAACTATATGTATGAGAGCGTAGTGTTAGAAAAATAAGATTTTTTTTTTTTGGGAAATAGTAACTTTTTTACCATTTTGGGGGATAATATTGGGAAATAGTAATTTTTTTTACCATTTTAATGATTTAAAATTACATTTAACTACTTTTATTAATTCTTGGGTTAAATACTATTTTCGCCATTGAAGTTTAGCTTAAGAAGCACCGGTCACTTGGAAGTTTTTTGGTTTCATTTTTGCCCAGGAAGTTTAAAAACATAACTATATTGTCTATCCGTTGATTTTGACCGTTGAATTGTTACTCTTCTTTGTAAGCTTTCAGGGGCAAAATTGCTCATAAAAAGAACTTCTGGGCATATTTGCTTCATTTTTTAACGTCTATAGCAAAAATGAAACCAAAAAACTTTTAAGTAACTAGTACTTCTTAGGCTAAACTTCCATAGATAAAAATGGTATTTAACCCTAAATTCTTAATATCTCAATCACATTTTTGAAGACCATTTAGCCCACAAATTTCAAGTTCTCACATGATTAAATCCAAGCTCTACACTCAGCTCTCTCCTACATCAATATCAAGTAAACCCAAAAAATCTTATTGGTGGCTAATCAATAAAAGCATTAAGGATAGAGTAAAATCGGTAAAATCATATCATTAATCACAAATATAAAGGAGAAATAAGTATTCAATCCATATACAAGGGTTGAAAATAATCCTCAAATCAAAGCTTAAGCAACACATTTTCATAAACCCATGGAAAATATCATGTCATTGAGCTTGATTAAAAGCCAAATCTCGGGATAAATTATTAACTAATAGATCTCACTCAATCACCTCATTAAGCATTTATTTCAGTCTTCATCTAACCTTTTTAACTGGGTTTCAAGCAACTTGATCTACCCTCCTCATTGGCCTATCCAATGGCCCTCTTTTTACGTGTTCAAATCACTTCAAAAGATTTTCTACCATTTTTTCTTCAATACGTACCACTACAACCCTTCCTCTGATAAGTTCATTCCAAATCTTATTTTTCTTTGCATGATCACATTTCTATTGTAACATCCTCATCTCAGCCACCCCCCCCCCCCAAATCTTGTGTTGATGAAGCCCTTCAAAGCCCAACATTCACTACCATAAGCATTGCTAGTTGAATAGATAAAATTTCCCTTTTACTTTTTTTGGTATTTTTCGATAACAAATAACTCCGGTAGATTTTCTCCATTTAAATCACTCAGTTTGAATTCTATTATTAACATCTCCATCAAGTTCACCATCCTTTTTTGTAAAATTGGTCCCAAATAAGAGAACTTTGTCACTAGTGAAATGACCTGATCTCCCATGTTGACCTCCAAAACACTCCTTACTCATCTTTTATCAAACGTGCAATGCATATATTCTGTATTACTCCTACTCATTGGAAACCCTTCAACTTTAAGGTTAGTCTCCTTAACTCAAGTTTAGAATAAATTTCTTCTCTTAACTTAGCCATAACAACAATATCATCAACAAAAAGTATGCACTTGGGGATTGAAAGTGGATCAAATCACCAAGAGGGGGTGAATTGGGAATTTTAAAAATTCTTTTCTAAGGCTCTGTTTTAGTATACAGAAAACAAGGTATAACAGAGTAGGAGAAGGAGAAGCTTGATACAAGGAATTTATACTGATTCGGTCCAACCACTTGACCTACGTCCAATCCCCAGATACTCTAAGATTTCACTATCTCAATTGATTACACACTCTGTAACTCTAGAGTAATTCTCTCACTAGAATTTACTCCCCCTTATAAGTTGCAATCAATAACCCAATCTCCTAGTCCCACCACTTGAGATTTTTACAATGAAATGATTTACAATAAATAAACTCTCTCTAAGAGTGGATAAATATAAACACTGAAGTACAGAATGTATCAAAAGATACTTTTCTCAAGAAAATTCAAAGAGTAGTTGGAAACTTGAATGATTTTCGTTTTCAGCAGATTGGTTGTTGAGAAGAATTGAATGCCGCTCTATTTATACAAAGAGAGCATTAAATGACTGTTGTAATCTTCAATGTGACCATTGCCTTCATTAAGCAAGGATTAGGTTAAACTTTGGTTTTCTTCTCTCTCTACTCTTTGGTTTACCTAGTGGCACAGATGTTTATGATTGACTTCTTGACTTTTAATCTGTTTGGATGACAGCTACTGGATGTGGAAAGGAAACATTAATCCCTTTGCAACGTGTGTAGAATGATTGTCTAAAAGGATGCAAGTTTTCTAAACTTTGCATTTAATGTGCTGACATCACTTTTTGCTTTTGCTCAAATCTTCATTTAAAGTTCTCTAAACTCTCTGAAACTCATTAGAAAACTGATTAAACATATCTAGGAATAGAAATGAGTGATGATAAGAAGTATTAAAATCAAACGGAAAGATTTCATAAATTTGAACAATTTGATTTTCAAACTCGCCGACACAAACTCAAGTTTGTTTATACAAAGCTGGAGTTTGTAACTATGCTCGAAGCTAAAAACTGAGTTTTTAGCTGAAACTTGAGTTTTCTTCTTCCAGAGACAAACGTCGCGATTTTATCTTTGAAGCACATTTTGGAGCACGAGCAAAACTCAAGTTGATTAATGACAAACTTGAGTTTTGGAGTTTTATAGTGAAAAGCATGTTTAAGTCCAAAAGCTCAAAACTGGAGTTTCCAATCTAAAATGGAGTTTTCAAAAACTCTTGAAATGAGCAAAGCTCTCGGCTTGGCCAAAACTCGAGTTTCCAAATATAAACTCGAGTTTTCATTTAAAGATGAAAACCTTTGAAAACTCTTTGCCAAGTGAAAACTGGAGTTTCTAAAATAAACTGGAGTTTTCTCAAAGTGAATAAAAGATGAAAAGTCTCTGCAAGTATAAACTCGAGTTTCCAAGTATAAACTCGAGTTTTCTCAAAACTTTGAAAAACTCTTGGTTAAGTGCAAACTAGAGTTTTTATATCAAAAACCGGAGTTTTCTTAGGCTTAAAAACATTAAAGGCTCTCTATATACCCAAAACTCGAGTTTACTATCGCAAACCGGAGTTTTGTTTACTTTAGAAAATATTGGAGAGTCTTTGTATGGTGCAAACTCGAGTTTGTTGCAATGTGAAAAATTTAGAGTGATTTACGTGTGACAGAAACTCGAGTTTGCCTATGCAAACTGGAGTTTTCTCAGTTCATTAAAATTGAGCTACTTTACGTTAAGTTCAAAACTCGAGTTTTGTATCCAAAACTCGAGTTTGTCTTTGACGATAAGTTTTTCAACTTACCTAAGACAAACTTCATCTTGTATTTACAATTGTCAGTTATCATTAAAACATAAAGAGAATTAACAGGGATATCTTCGAGTATAAGCTCAATTAGAACATCTAAGATTAGGTTAAGCAAATAAGGGCTCAAGGCTAATTCCTAATGCAGGCTAATTCTTATAGGAAAGTCCTTCGTCCCACCTCTAGGCGTTCTCACACTAGTGTAATCCCTTCATACATATCTTATATGACTTTAATATATGCAACACACACATCCTTCTTTTCTAAGGCTTTTGAAAGTAGATCTCTCAGCATGTAGTTATAAGCTTTCTCCAAGTCAATGAAAAACATATGCAAGTCCCTTCCTTTGCTCCAATACTTCTCCTTTATCTCCCTCAGCAAATAAATCGCTACTGTTGTGGACCTTCCCTAGCCTCAATATGTGTTCCATCATGTTTTCCCATAATTTTATTGTGTGGCTCACAAACTTTATCCCTCTATAACTAGCACAATTATGTATATCCCCTTTATTCTTGTAAAGAGGTACTAGAGTGTTTTTCCTCCAATCATCCAGTATTTTCTTAAATCGTAAAATCTCATTAAAAAGCTTAGAAAGCCTTAACACCCCCTTTTCACCTAAAAACTTCCAAACTTCAATAGGGATACTGTTAGGACGAACATTTTACAATTTTCCATTTTCTTAATAGCTTCTTTAACCTCACCAACACGGATCCTATGATAGAAGTCACGAAAGTGAATGAGAATTAATTTGAGAAAAAAGAATCTCTATAAGTGTTGGGGTTTTTGAATTCTCCCCTATAAGTTACTAAGTTTTCTTCTATGAATTGAATTTTTTAACCATTTTTATAACAATTATTCCTAAAATATTATAATATTCTACTAAATTATTGGTCAATTTCTTAATTAGTGTTGAATTCATTCTTTTTTTTTTTAATAGGTATAGGCACCCTCTTATTAAAGGCAATCTTATTCGAGAAATTGGAATAGGAGCACCTTTACCAACCGAGATTCGAACACTAGCTTACCACATTGTGACAAACTAGTCCTTTCGTTAAACCCAACCTTATTAGTACTGTCAAATTTATTCCAGTAAAGCCAAAATAACAAAAAAAACAAAACTAATTAAAGAATGAAACAAAACTTTGAAGTCACCACTGATCTCCACAATTATCTGGAGCCTATTTATTGGTGCCAAGTTCTTTAAATTTAGGCTCTCTCTATATGCCTCCTGTTTCATCAAAATCACATAAGAATTTGATTATATGATGCTCAATCATTAAATTAATTAATTAAGGAAAAAATAGGAAAAGATCCCCAATTAAAAAATTAATTAGTGAAAATGACCTAAATTAGAGTACTTGTACTCTGTGCGTTGAAAATTTTAATAGGTCCTTCTCATCAATTTAAGGACTTTTCCTCAAATTTTTCCTTATATTTTTCTGAACTAAATACAATTAAAAAAATAAAATGCAAAGGATCTAGGAGAGTATATACGTTTATAAAAACATATCTTTATGTACCGTGTGATTTGGGGAAAGATAAAGGGCATGCATAGATCGGAACTTCAAATTAACTTATTTTTGACGAAAATCCTATAATTACATTATTGCTTTCTTTTTTTCCCCAACCATAATTTCATTATTGCGTGATTTTGGGGATGATGAAAATATTTCATTTGTCATGTAGCAAAAAGTGTCTGCAATATCAACGTGAAAAGACCGCAATGAATGTATGGTTTTCGTTTTTGTTCCTGAATCAGAAACAAATCAACATTTTATTATCATCAGTGGCAAAAATCAAGGGAAAATCCACAAAGGTCCTTTTTAGAGAAAAAAAATCTCAAAAAAGGGCCCTAAGATTCTGAAAATCTTAGAAATGGCCTCTGGGTTTTTTCTGGGATTTACGTTGACAACCTCTTAAATCAACCATATTTACAACAAAATCAATACCCTGTTCTAACTAAATCGATCGCATTCTGACAATATTTTAACAACTAAATCAATCATATTAACAACAATATCAGCCCTTTCAATAACTATATCACCACATTTACAACTCATGCAGATTCTCAAAATTTCGAAAATGACCCAAGGGTCCTTTTTGGGATTTTTATAATCTTGGGGCTCTTTTTAGGATTTATTTTTTCTCAAAAAAGGGCATTTAAATGCATTTTTCCAAGTATCAGAGACGACATAAGCGGAAGACGAAGTGTAAAAACAAATTCCGTGATTTTGGGATTCTTTGTATTATATGGAGTGGCTACCCTAGCAAATGTCCCATGGTCAGCCGACAAGTAACAAGAAGGCCAACTCTTAGCGTACGGCAAAAACACTAGCAGTGCCTTTGGCTGTTAGAAAGGAATGGAATGAGACGATAGAGAATAAAATGAACTAAAATAATATAATTCATTTATAAATATTAAGAAAATTAATTAAATTAGTTATTTGTAATAATTGATTCTTTAATTATTTTTCTAAAATAACATCACTAGAAAACACTTTTAACGTATGTTTTTAAGTCATTTCTATATCCATTTTTAAAGGGATGCTTATATGAATGACGTAGTAAACTCTAGGAATAATGTCCCTTAAAAAAGGGACTCTGTATTTTTTCTAACAAAAACATTTCTCCAAATCTGCCCAAATCTGCCTTTGTCGTGGGCGTAATGCACAATCGCTTCGGTTGATCTATCCAAATTTCTTGATTTGCCCAAATCGCCTCTGTCGTGGGTTGTAATAGATGCAGATCGGTTTCTATATGCCCAAATTTCTTCAAAGCTTCCCAAATCCACCTCTGTCGTGGCCGTAAACAAACGCCATCGATCGGTTTTGATCTGCCCAAATCATCACTAGAAATTAAAAAAAAAAAAACACACACACATTAACATAGAGTAAAAAGACACTATTTTGACGAAAAATTTCAAGAATAAGGAAGATGAGATAGAAAGCTCCGAAATAAAATCAATGTGTAAAGAATGAATAAGCCAAAATCACTTCGACGCTCTCAAAACTAGAAAGGTCAGAACAAAAAAGTGTATTCACTTACGTCTTGATGATGAAACGCTGGAGGCAAGGAACCAAAGTTCCTGGAAAATCAAGGGCTTCAGATTAGCAAATCAAACAATATCTAGCCCCTTCTCCTCCATTGAGCAAGCTTAGCCATTTCGTCCAAGATCCTCAGCCACGGAATCAAATTCCAAAACCCTCGTCTCACTCAAACCATCTTCCTTGACACTTTCTGAAGCATCACACTCGGCACTTGGTCATTTTCTTCGCCAATAGTCTCAAATGAAGATGCCATTGCCACATTACACTACAAAAAGAAAAAAAAATTAGTTTTTGTGACAGAAAAAATCTGTTACAAAAAAGGGATTTTCCGTCGCAAAATTCGTTTGCGACGGATTTAAATCCGTTGCAAAGACCTTCACCGCAATTGCGATGTAATCTCAAATTTCCGTCGCAAATTATGGGATTTGTTCAATTTCGTCACAAATCTTTTGGGTTTTTGCGACGGAATTCCAATCTGTGGCAAATCCTAGAGGTCTAGGATTTGCGATGAAATCCAATTCCATCGCAAAACCCAAAGGATTTGCGACGGAATTCATTTTGATTTTTATTTCAAAAAAAAATTTTAACAAAAATAGTAGTAGGGGAGTAATAATAATACTTTAAAATTTTTAAATTTATTTTTTATGTCAAAATCTTATCCAATATATTCTTCCTTTAGTCTATAGCTTCAACTAATTCATCAAAGTAAACCAAAAAAAAAAAAAAATAGCGCTTTAAATATGTTTTAAATTAAAAAATGTTAACTCTACTTATATTAAATTAAGTTTCAAATGAGATAAAACATTAAATATTAACTACATAAGTAAAATTGAAAATAAGTATTAATTAATATCCAAATGACTTAGATTGTGGAATATAGATGGAGTATTTATAATATGCAATTCTGCGGGGCATTAAATTTGTTAGAGCTTTTATATTAAAGTGTATAAAAAGAATTACTTTTATGTTATATATAAATTTAAAACAAAATTTTTTAATTCTTTATTAAAATATTATATATTTCAAAAAATACTTTTAAACAATTAGGAGCTTCTTTAAGTTTTTTTTTTTAAACAATAATTTGAATCTAAAAACTCAGATGTTTTTAAATATTTTTTAAAAATATCTTTCAAACGTATATTATAAAATTAAAAAAAAAATAAATAATAAAATATTTTTATGATTTTATATAAGCACAATAATTTCTACTTAAAAAAATACTTAAATAATAAAATTATTTCTATGAAATATTTAGACAACGAAAAAAATCACTTCCTAGTGCGCATCATACATAATATTCTCTTCTTCTCATATATAAAATCACCAGCACCATCAAGTTTCTAAGAGATTATAATATGCACGCCCATGTTATCACATATAACTATAATATTTTTCTTGCTAAATATTAAAAAAATAAAAAATAAAAATTGACGGAAACAAGAATGCTAACATTATTCATACCTAGAAAAAACTTGGCCAAATTGAGAGTTCCAAATTCAGAAACTAGATTAATTAGATTTTTGGGAGTAATTTTATGGAATACACTATTCATGTGTGTATGTAGAGATAGATAATTATATTGGAGAAGTTGACTAAAAAACTACATCTAATGCAAAAAACTAAAAAAAAAAAAGGTATAGAGACTCACCAGATGATGCTAATGAAGAGGAGGCTGGAGGTGAGAGGAGAGGAGCCGACGCTGGTGGTGAGATGAGATGAGGACGGAAAAATGAGGAGAAGGATGGAACCGTCGGGAGAGGAGGCCAAAAGGAGGCTGCACGGCGGTCCGAATGCTGGCTGACGAACGTGTTGAGAGTGGGCATGGTGGAGAGGGAGAGAACACTGGAAAAATGAGGGAGGAGAGCCCGAAATCGGGCTTAAGACCAAAATTTGCAACGGATATCGGTTCGTCGCAAACCCCTTGGGGATTTGTGACGGAAAACGACTCCATCCCAAATCCTCAAGGGTTTTGCAACGAAATCAAATTCCGTCCCAAATCCTCAAGGGTTTTCAACGAAATCAAATTCCATCCCAAATCCTCAAGGGGTATCGATGGAAATCGAATTCCGTCGCAAACCCCTTGAGGATTTGCGACGGAATTTGATTTCCGTCGCAAATCGGCGCCAATCCAGGTCAAATTCGCAAAATGTGAGAATCCATTTTGTGACGGAATTTAAAATCCGTCGCAATTTGTTTTTTTTTTTTTGCGACTGATTTTAAATTCTGTCGTAATTTTTTTTTTGTGCGGCATTTTAAATCCCGTCGCTAATTTCGAAAATTTGCCACAAAATAATTTCGTCGCAAAATCGTCGCAGTTTTGTATTTTCTAGTAATGTTAAGATCCTCAAAATCTAAACCATTTGCAACGTCGAAGTGTGAGACATCAGATTTAGGAGCATTAGAAGTAGGCGGAGACGGGTTACAGGCGGGTGTATTAGGGTGGGGATGTTCAAGAACTCTAACTGCTTTCTTCAAATGCTTCAACCTTCGTTCTTGAACGGGAGAGGAGGGTTGTAGCTCAATATCATATGCATTGGAACTACCATTTAATAGAAAATCCATTAATAGGTGCAACCGATAAGTCAATAAGAATACTTTAGTGCAAAAATTATAACTTTGAGAGATAAATTGGATTGTGGTCTTTATATTTAAAAATAAAGTAAATCCTTGTCTAGCTCTTGTATTAGGGACTAGAGGAGTAATGAATTAATATATTTAAAGTTTTGCATTGAATTGAAAGCATGCGCAATAGACACTACAAAAAACTTTGAATCAAGGACGAAATTACCGACGGAAATCTGTTGGTGATGTCTTCTGCCACAGTTTTTTCTGCAACGGACGTTTTCCGTTGGAAATCAAATTACCAATGTAATTCCGTTAGTAGTCCGGCCTTTTTTTTTTGGTAGTGAGAGTAACAGAAAAGTGGAGTTAAGGTTTTCCATGTCCGATGTTATTAATCTATATATACTTCAATTTTTAACAAATGATGATTATCATGGGAGAGACTGTTTATGTTAAATCAAACATAATTATGTCGAAATGAAATCACAACAGATATGTTTATATTGAAATGATGATTTGATAGGGAGAGATTATTCATATGAATTTTAGTGCTCATTTGTTTTAAAAAATTATAGGGAATGCAATGGGATTAATGATTAAAAAATAATAATAATGTAATGGAATGATAATCACAAAATATTTATTTGATATATGCTATTGAGGAATATAGTCATACATGGAATGAGATGATATTTTATCCAAAAAATAAATAGATGTGAAGTGATGTTTTTAATTCTATAGGCATAAAAAAATATAGGATAAAAATGTCTAAAGGCTAAAGTATACATTTGGTCCTTTATGTTTGTCTCTGGTATCATTTTAGTCCCTTAAATTTGTAAAGTGTACGTTTGGTCCCTTAATGCTAACACCGTTAGTCTGACTTAATGGAAAATACTTGACTTAACAATTTTAAGCGATGATTGTGCAATTAAATGTTGATTGAGCATGCTTATATGTTAGTATTTTAATAAATTAATATTTTAAATCCTATTAATTGAAAAAATTAATCTTTACTGACTGTTTTTGTGGTAAATCTCTAGTTTTTTTCAATTAAATCATGCATATTAAGAAAATTTTAGTTATATGATTAAAGTTTAAAAATCTAATGACCCAATTTATATATATATATATATAGACAGACATAAACACACACATATATCTAATAAGTATAAAATAGGGAAAATGCAATTTTTTTCACTGCAGGTCCCAAGGACTAAAAATAATTACAATTAGGTTTCTTGAAATCACCAAATTACACAGAAATCCTTAGGGACTTTTTTTGATATTATTTGTATGGAAACAAAATCCAGGTTTTTAAATTTTGTTGTAAATATGACATTTCCGGTTGTAAATATAGCTTTTTCTGTTATAAATGACCAGATTTTAAATTTTGTTGTAAATATAATACTTACTTGTTATAAATATAGCAATTTCTATTGTAAATGACCTGTATATTTAGGGACTTGAATTTGAAACAAAATTCAAGTGTTTAAATGTTGTAGTAAATATGACATTTTCTATTGTAAATATGATTTTTTCTGTTGTAAATGGTCAGGTGTTTAAATGTTGTTGTAAATATGAGATTTCCTGTTGTTAATACAAATAATATTAAAAAAGTTTCTAGGGATTTTTCTGTAATTTAGTGATTTTAAAGGATCTAATTGTAATTATTTTTGATCCTTGGGACTTACACGTAATTTTTCCTGAAATTAAACTTGGTCAATCGAACTCGCGGATAGGGAATAGATTCACGAGTTTACGACTCGGGAAAAATGAATATTGGATAACAAATCATGGACCACTGTCACATTTATAACCAAAAAAATAAATTTTAAATAATAATTCAGGGGCATCAGGCCGTCTAAAGTCGAGACGTTTACGTACCCTGACACAAAGTCAGTCATTATTAATTGGGTGTTGGGAAATGCTCCCACAAATTGCGCGTAAATCAGACACCCCACAAATTAAAATAGGGAAAATATCACTCAAAGGCAACACATAAGAAAAGTCTCAATTCCAAATTTTCAATAGGGATTTTTCTGATATTAATTATGGAGAAAAAAATATTAAAAAAATCTTATTGTTAAAATAGTTTTTCATATTGTTAAAATAGCTTTTCTTGTTGTTAAAATTCCCTATGAAAAAATTCCTATCAAAATGGCTTTTCATGTTGTCGGAATAGATTTTTCTATTTTTATTATTATTTTTTTTAAATTTTTTCCCCAAAATGGAGAATTTTTGACAATAGGAAAAATTATTTTAATAACATGAAAAACTATTTTGATAACACTTTTTTCCTAGGAAAACTTTAACAATAAGAAAAGCTATTTTAACAAGGGTGAAGGAGTAAATTGGCCAACAGACTTTTAGCTCAGGAGCGATCAACACAAAAAACTTTTAAATGTGAAATTTTGGCCAACAGACTTTTAGCTCAGGAGCGATCAACACAAAAAACTTTTTAAAAGTGAAAACCAACACAAAATCATCATGCGGGCGTGAATTCGTTAGTGGGTCACATTTTTGGGGAAATAATGAAATGAAATAAAAAATAAAATGCGAGAAAAAGCTGGTGGCACGGGTTCTAGTGAGTTTGAGAAGGGTCTTTTAGACCTCATTGCTTCCACTCTTGGACAAACCAAGTATCTTATTATTGGAGAAATAATGAGCTGAAATAAAAATTAAAATGTAGAGCGAGAAAATTGTTTAGAAATTGTTTTTATTTCACCGGGTTCTCTTGTTGTTTTCCTTCGTTTCCATATTCCAAGTGTTCGTAGTTGGCATAATCTTTTGTGGGCGAATGAGAGTTATCGAGTTTGTTGGGATAAGTGAACCCATTTGTAAAAATCGTAGCTTTGCGAAAGTCTGGCGAATAATAAGATGCGATTTTCCCAAGAGTAAAGCAATGAGGTCTAAAAGACGCTTCTCAAACTCACTAGAACCCGTGCCACCACCGAGTTTTTTTTGTAGTTTATTTTTTTATTTCAGCTCATTATTTCCCCAAAAATGTGACCCACTAACGGATTCTTGCCAGATGATGATTTTGTATTGGTTTTCACTTTTAAAAAGTTTTTTGTGTTGATCGCTCACTGAGCTAAAAATTCATTGGCCAATTTGCTCCTTCACCCTTTTAATAATATGAAAAATTATTTTGATAATTAGATTTTTTATATATTAGAATTTTGTAATTAATATAAAAAAATCCCAAAGAACTTTTTGGTAAGGAATTTGAGGTAGTAACTCTTTTTATTTTATTTTTCTTTGGAACGTGAGTGATATTTTCCCTAAAAATATATTGGCTAATGTTGAAAATCATCTGGCCCATCCTGATAACAGCCGCTCACGTTTAGATTTTAGTACTTTTAGTTTTGCGTATTAATTGGTTTAGAGAATTCCGGATCTATGACGCATAAAATTAATTAGACTCCATGCATTTTATAAAGTCTTAAAAATGAAGTTGTATTATGTATGCTTGAGAATAAATTTAATATAAGCCAACAGGTTATTTCTAGCAAAATGAGTTAGTTTCTTATAACGTGATGAGTTAATATTTGAATTTTTGTTGGGAGAGGTACCCAATTACCTATATTTAGTGTCCGACAGTCCCTTGAATATAATATTCTCTAATAAGAGGATACATGTGTGTAAGAACAAAATTTTAATATATAAATTTTAATGAAAGATATTGCTGACTGAAAATTTTCACCGAAGAGTTTTTATTTATAATATGTTGACGAGATTATGGGTTTTTCCGCGGTACAAGGTAATGTCTTCTTAAAAATAGTATTTTAATTTTTTAAAATCTGTAGAAGTAACAATCCAATTATGAACAATACTTAGATCAAGTATTTTATATCTATTATATCAATTTCTCTGATGATAAATGACTATGTGTCCTATTTTTGAAATATTACCATTTAATTATAAACCTACATAAAATTAATTGGACATACATATGGCCATGTGCAATTACGGAACTTAACCTAAGTTTTTCTAAAAGTATTTCAATTTGAAGAAATAAAAGTTAAGAAAAAATCAGAAATAAATATTAAATATCTCCCAAAAATATAAAATATCAATTTCCACCGAAAACCGTATTTTAAATAATATATACATATCTACCCCCAAAAAATGACGAATAACTACTATTTCAATTAAAATGAAGTAGACCCTGAAAAAGATATTAATTAAAAAAATACCTTGGAATTGTGGACCGTGGAGTGTGATGGTAGCATACAAGACGATTCTTCCACCGCCCCCCCGCACAACACAAAAAAAAAAACCCCACCACAAAAACTGCCCATTCTAACATTTGAACGATTCATATTTAATTCTTTTGGGATACATAAAAAGTAACTTATTTAAATAAAATTTAATTTTATAGTTTAGTTCTTTTAAAAATATCTTTTAGAACATTAAACAATACCAGAAATTAAATATATAGTAGTAAAACACTTTAAGAAACAATTGAGTAAGTGTTGAAAGTTAAAGCGACAGTGGTGGTATTGAAAAAGAAGAATTAAAGGGACTGTTATAAATACAGAAACACCAAATTAAAAATTAACACAAATTGTAAGAATTTAATAATTAATTTTCTCCATATTTAGACTGAGCTCAGTCATAGACAAAGTCGTCATTATTTAGAATAATATATATTGCTCACTCCTTTTCGGCTTCTCAGAGCGCAGGCAATCCTAAAGCTGCCCACTCCATTAATTCTCTCTTCCTTTAAGTTATCCTATAAACACAAAAACATGAAGAACGCAGCACTGTGGATGCTCGCTTTGACTGTGCTTGTTTCGTTCACCAGTGTTAGCTACTCGGCACAGGCTGTTGCAGAGGGTGATACCTCAGGTAATTAAGCTTATATATTCTGACCTGCTTTCCATTTTCTATTTTGTCTACTCCAATAGCAAGTGCTATTCAAACCAATGATTAAAGAATCAGATTGGAATGATCGGACCATTTAGATTGTTAACCAGGTCTGTTAACCGCTCGAATTAGACTATACCATTTTGATGGTTGAGCCAGGGTCGAGCCACCATTGTGTTAGAATCCATAACAAGATTCGAAATTAGAGTGTTTGTTTAGAAAACCATCCCGTGTTCATCTTCCTGCATCTTCCTATGATAAAATCTAGACTATCCAAAATCTAATTTAGTGTAACACCTTACTCTAGGTCACTTATCAGAATATTTTAACCATTTAAGAAACACTTGTGACCTAAATAGTACTTTTGGATAGGCTAAATAAAACTTTAATTTCCTAACTTTGTTGACCAATCTTTGAGGTTAATTGACCAAACCTCCAATTCATCTTCATTGACATCTCTTGCCCCCAAGTACACAACATACATAATTTTACTGTATTCATTAGAGCCATTAACCATGCTAAATCTCCTGACTTCTCAAACATTGTTTTTCTTTACCTTTAATTTTTCATGTGAAACCCAAATAAAAGCTTGGATTTATAAACAACTTAAGGCCTCCACGTCATACATACCCTTTAAGGTTAAGAGCTTCGCTTCCTTGGTTCAAAAGTTGTCTTTGATACCAATAAGGATTGACACAGTTGGCTAAAGCGTTGGCTTTCACCCCAAAAAGGAGGAGATTTGATACCCGCTGGTTGATGTGAGGGCCTCATTGGTGGGCGATCTGTAAGTACCTCTGTAAGCGCTCTTTGCGCCTGGAGACATGCCACGGTCCGGTGGGATACCGATGTCTACCCCCACCTAAACTTT
This sequence comes from Acacia acuminata, assembly GCA_019022655.1. Classification (NCBI taxonomy): domain Eukaryota; kingdom Viridiplantae; phylum Streptophyta; class Magnoliopsida; order Fabales; family Fabaceae; genus Acacia; species Acacia acuminata. The sequence goes on along the minus strand of JAFJYI010000275.1, from coordinate 832,128 downwards.
TTCTTTAAAAAAAAAAAAAAAAAAAAAAGTTGTCTTTGATTCTCGCTTGGGTTTCTAACATTTTTTCCCATGACTAGCTGGGCTTGATAAAAGTCCATATTTTCATGTCTAAATCCTTTTCTAACCAACCACTAATTTACCTTTAGGTTCATATCCCCTTTCATTTTAGCCCTTGAAACATTCCCAAAGTCTCTAAGAATATGTTTTCTTTAGGCCCCAAAACTTTTTAATGTATGATTTAGTCTCTAGGACCCATTACATCTTTTTAGGCCATTTTTGTTATTCATTCTTTATTGGGTTTAGTAGCCTATATAATTTAGGCTTTTTTTAGACTTTTGGGCCTAAAATCTAGGATATGACATATGGTCCAAATTAAGATGATAAGACAAGGATGAAATATGCTCTCACGGTCTTTCGGCTTGATGGAAAAATGCTGAAAAAAAAAAAAAAAAACGTCTGAGAAATAAAAAATTGGCGCTATAAAAAAATCCAATATATTTTCAGACTATTTCTAGTGTTATTTCATTGTAAACTCTTAAAATCAGTCCTAAATATAGAACAAAGTTTATTGTGCAAATTGTACTATAAATTTATCCTACATTTAGGAGCGGAGGTAGTATATTGTAATGATTGACAATTATATTTATTATGGACTATTCCTTTTACACACACACACATACACATTTTTCATATATTTTAATATTTTCTTAATATACTTTTTAATGTTTCCTCAACAATAATCAAGGTGGAAAGAAAAGAAATGAATTAGGGAAGATGATTAGGGTATTTTTAAAAATACATGTCATATTAATTAACTTAGCTAACTTCTTGAATCTAATCAAATTAAGTAAATAAATTTTATATTAAGAGCCGGAGGAAGTATATGCATATAATTATTGTTTATTAAATTCTTATGTAAATATTATGTAATTGGTTCTGTCTATTTATTAAATTCTTATGTAAATATTATGTAATTGGTTCTGTCTAACCTGTTGGACCATAAGAACCGTCAGTGGCTTGAACACCCCCCCCCCCCCCCCCCGGCCCAACACAAAAAAGAAAGAAAGTACCGTCAATTGCTGGCCTTAATTTCCTTTTCGATGCATGATAAGACTTTTAAACATTGATTCAACCGAAGGAATACACACACTCTTTTCCCTATGAGTATGTACAGGTTTCATAAGCATAGACTGTGGAGCAAGCAGAGGTTACGTGGACGAAGTAACTGGGATTCGGTACCAAACTGATGAAGGCTTCATTGATAGTGGAACCAATCATGACATATCCCCCAGAGGTACATTCAACAGTCAATCAGAAACACTCCAGCAGATGATGACACTGAGAAGTTTCCCGGAGGGACAAAGAAACTGTTACACTCTGAAACCAAAACAAGACAAGCAGAAGTATTTGATCAGAGCCACATTTGCAAATGGGGATTACGACTTTACAAACCAGATTCCAATGTTCCAAATTTACCTGGGCGTCAATTATTGGGACACAGTTGACTTGTCTTCGGCAAATTGTTTCGAACATGTTGAGATAATAACGCAACAGTATAGCAGCACAGAGATGATACAAGTGTGTTTGGTGAACACAGGACAAGGAACGCCTTTCATTAATACTCTGGAATTAAGGCCATTAAAAAATTCTCTCTATACCGCTCCGCTCCCCTTATCTTTGCATCGAAGAGTCGATTGTGGTTCTAAGGTCATGAGGAATTTCAACAGGTAGGGACTCTCCCGTTCTACCCTAAATTTTACGTTGTATTTCCCCCTTTTTTGAAAAATTAATCAACATGAAAATCCTTATAATTTTACCTCATTCTTAATTAGCTTTTTTTTTAATCCTTTTTATGGGATGCTTCTAGTTTCATTACTCATAATTTATTAATTTGTAAGAAAAACGAGATTATAATGGTAGACGTTATGATTTTAATTCAGCATACAACTAAATTAATTTGGCATTAAAATCAGCCAAATTACAAGTTATATATAGATAAATGGAGATAATTTTGAGCATAATAATTTTTTATTGATGATAAATAATTTTTATTCCTTCATTTTATTTTTTATTTTTTGTATATAAATCTTGTATAAATTAAAGGGTGAAGGGCAATTTTGCGGGAAGTTTTTTAAGTGGCGTTTTTGCCACAAATTTAAGAAAGGGGCAAATTTATCCAAACCATTATCTCCATTAATTTTGAATGTTAGTTGACCAAATACGTTGAGTTGGTAGCCCATATGTCATCACGCCATTTTTGTTGAGATGCAAATATGCCCCAAAAGTCCATGTGTGTCATTTACTTCATTTTTTCGAAATTAGATTTAAAACTTCCCACAAATTTGCACCTTAACAAAAATAACATGGATGACATGTGGACTACCGAGTTCGAGCATATTTGGTAAACTAATAGTCAAAATTAATGGAGATAACGGTCAGGGCAAAATTGCCTCCCGGAAAACTTTTGTGGCAAAATTACTCCTTAGTAAAAACTTCCGGGGCAAAATTGTTCCTTAGATGTAAATTGAAAATTGAACTGCTCTTGTATATGTTTTTATACATAAATGTCCAGATAACTCTCCATATTTTGTATATTTAAAGTATATTTTGAAGATATTTGGAGAGTTATCTATACAATTTTAAGAGATTTATGGGATTTTATTATGATAAGACCAAATCAAAGTGGTGCATTACTTTCAGGTTTTGATTATAAATATCTTGGATTGAAAATAAAATAAAAACAATTTAGCTTAGGAATAATAATAATGGTTTTTAGTTTTGAAAAGAAAAAAAAGTATATATGTAGATTGTTTAAATTTTGCTTTTATGTTAGTTTTTATTGTTATTCTTAAATATTTCGTTTGCTTTTCTCCAGTGATGAATCATGTGGGAATGCTTGGCTTGAAAAGGGAATTTTGGATCAAAGGAATTAAAGGCCCACAACAATGCTTTTGTAAGGAATTAATTAATCAATGAAAACCTAAAAGCTACGGGGAGCAAGCACAGCGCGACACCGTTTTGAAAAAAAGAAAAGAAGTGAAAGTGTGACCTAATGACTAATGACTAATGAATGGGAGGCGGCATTTTCTTGGATCATTCTCGCTGGGAAAACAGAGACGGACATTCACGACTTGAGCGAAGCGAGAAAAAAGACGCGACGAGGATTTAGAGCTTCGGACCTCTTCTTCCTCTCACGCCGCGATAGCATTCCCAACTCGGACCAACGGTGAGCTTCATCGTTACTGGCGAGAGGAGAGGCATTGCACGATTTTCCAACATCATCGAATTTTCTTCTCGGAGGAACCAGTTGAGCGAATGTTAGACAAGAAGAAGTAGCTCGAGTCACAGGAAGAGGCTGTTGCTGATTCTTTATCTTTGGTCTTGTATTTTCAAGTAACTCTGGTTTTTAGTTTCTTATTCCTTTCCAGGATGATTTTGAACCTGAGTTTTAATCTTGCTATGATGATGTTCTATTAAAGCCATGTGTGGCTAACTTTTCTTTTACAACTTAGAGTATTATGAACTTGTTTGAAACTTAGAAATTGTTCCCACTAATTAATTTTGCTTAATTTTAATTCAGTTTATTTAATCTTGTTTTGATTATTCATTGTTTAGTGATTGGCCACCATTAAACATGTTTGGGGATTTAGGATTAAACTTGATGAAGGAAATCTTAAATTGACCTTAGATTAAATAATGTGGAATTAGATTTTAATCTAATTTGCATCTAGGATAGACATATACCTAGAAGCTCCACATAATCAAATTAGAGTGAGCCCAATTTGAATTGCATCTTAATTAATTATATGAGACATTATATAATTATTTGAGGTAGGTGTATAAATGGACCGAAATGAGCATTTATAAACATTAATACTCTAGATTAGCTGATTAAGTTAAGTTAGAATTAATTTAGTGGGAATAAAATCTAAGAAACAAACAAGGGATTAATATCTCTAGGTTGTCCTCCTTGATATTTGAATTCTCTCTTTCTTGAAAGTTCTTGTTTTTATTAAAATTCTTTTTACTTTATTGGAAAACACTTCCGATTTGCTCAACTTAAATGAAAAAAGGAAATTTAACACCTAATCACTAGTTGGTTGATTGAGTCTCGTGGGATGACCTTGATTTACCACTCACTATTTTCATGACCCGTACACTTGCGGTGCTTAATTAAATTTTGGTAGCATCAAGTTTTTGGCGCGCGTTCTTCTTGGGGACTCAAGGCAATTGGTGATTAGTATTAGAAATCCTTTAGTAGTTTTAGTTTGAGTATTTTTTTTTTTTTTTTTTTTTTTTCTTTTTAGCTCTTGGTGTTAGTTTGATACTTTGAGATTTGTTTGGTTTTGCGGGTACATTGATATATGACCCGTAGAGCCAAAGCTACTAAAACACCACAGAAAACAAGGAGTATCCAAGAGCTTTTGGAAGCTACAACACCTCGATCCAAGAGGAGGAAGTAATACATACCGAAACCGAAGAGATGGTGAGGATGAGAATGATAATTTGTGTATCAATGATTTTCTCGGGAAGACAATCTCGGGGCTATCAATCGGGAATCGAGTGCCCGATTTTCAAGCCAACAATTTTGAAATCAATCGAGACTATGCTTAAGATGCTTGAACTACGGGTCGATATTCGGAAACGATTCGGAGGATCCAAATCGGCATCGATACAATTCCTTGATGTTTGCAACTCATTCAAGCGAATGGCGTTCCTAATGATGTGATCCGTCTTCGGCTTTTTCCTTACTCTCTACAAGGGAAAGCCAAAGAATGGCTCAACAATTTAAAAGAGGGCGTATAACCTCTTGGGAGACATTGGAAGAACAGTTTAGATCACGATTTTTCCCACATAACAAGATGGTGGATGCAAGAGCGGCTCTTACTAATTTCTCAAACAATTTGGGGAACATCTTGTATGAAGCCTGGGAGAGGTTCAAGTTGCTTGTTAGGCGAGTCCTGGTCACAATCTAGAGAAGTGGGTCTTACTTCAAATCTTCGATTTCTCGGTTGACTTCGAATCTAAATCGAATTAAATGTCATGTCACTAATGGGGGAATTACAAAGCAACCGGTGAATCATGTCTGGAAATGCTTGGATGACTTATCAACTGACTTTATACAGAACAACAATGAAAGAAGGCCGGTGAAATCGGTTGATAAAGTTAGTGAGGAACCTTCTTCACAAAATGATGGCAATGTTGAATACAATCAACAAGAGGTTTGATCACTTAGAAACTCAAGTAAACCGATCTAATGGTAGACAGATGGGAGTCAATGCTATTCATGCTTCTTGTGATTATTGTGGAAATGGCCATGATAATGGACAATGCCTCATATCTCAACAAGTGGAGCCGACCAACTATGCAGAAACTATCGAGGCAATAACCCGAACAATCCATACTCAAATACCTACAATTCTAGGGTGGCGTAAGAATCCTAACCTCTCTTGGAAATATGGTGCAACTCTTAATGAAGCATCAACCTCTAGTACAAAGCAAGTGCAACCTCCTGGGTTTTATCAATTTGAAAAGGAAGTTATTCCTACCCAAGAACCTAAATCTGATCTAGAGCGGTGATATCTCAAATCGCAAGTTTTCAATTAAAGAATGCTCGGAGCAAGCTTCTACTAATGCAAGAGTAGATTCATCTATTGCAGAAGTAAATTCATCTATCAAAAATCTTGGGGTACAAATGGGACAACTTGCAAATGTTGTGAATGTTTTACAACGAGAGAGAATTGCCAAGCAATACCATGCCTAATCCTCGTAGAGATGTGAAAGAGGAATGCAAGGCTCTTACATTGAGAAGTGGAAAGGAATTACCTGAGATTCCTCAACCAAAGAAGAAACCTTCAGCTTCTACTGATCAAACCAATCCTACAGTCACTATAGAGGATGATGAAGAGGTTTTACAGAAGGTGAATGGAAAAGTCAATGAAGAGAAAGTTGAGATTGAGTCTAAAGAGGGTGAAGTGAAAAAGAAGGCAAACCAGGAGAATCTTAAATGGGTACCGCCTTTACCATTCCCTCAGAGATTTCAAAAGAAAGCTTTAGAGGAGCAATATAAGAAGTTTTTGGGGATTTTCAAGCAACTACACATTAACATCCCTATCCTTGAAGCGTTAGAGCAGATGCCTCAATATGTGAAGTTTCTAAAGGAGATGTTGAGTAAAAAGAGGAGGTTTGGTGACTATGAAACCGTAGCCTTAACACAAGAGTGTAGTGCTATTCTTCTCAACAAGCTACCCCTTAAACAAAAAGATCCAGGTAGTTTTTCCATACCTTGCATAATTGGAGAAAAATTTCGGGGAAGAGCATTATGTGATCTAGGATCAAGTGTCAACTTGATGCCACTATCTCGTGTTCAGAAAATTGCAACTGGGTGAAGCTCAACCAACTTCTGTGACACTTCAGCTAGCTGATCGAAGTTTAGCTTTTCCAAAGGGTATCATTGAAGATGTTTTGGTTAAAGTTGACAAGTTTATTTTCCCTGCTGACTTTATTGTCTTGGACTGTGATGAAGATAGAGATCTACCGCTCATTGTGGGAAGACCTTTCCTTGCTACAGCTCGAACACTTATTGATGTTGAAAAGGGAGAGATCAAGTTGAGGGTGAATGATGAAGAAGTTATATTCAACATGAACAAGGCATTGAAGTATCCTAGGGATGTTACAGATTGCTTCAGGGTTGACATGTTTGATGAGATGATTCAAGAGACTTTAGAGTCATTTTCTATAAAAGAACCGTTAGCATCTGTTTTACTTGGGACTCGATGAAATTGAAGAAGAGCATATAGTTGAATGTAAGAAGTTACTTGAAGCCTCTCCTTATTACAGAAATCATCACAAAGTTTTTGAGTTGTTAGAGATGGAATCAAGGCAAACTACTTCTTTGAAGCCTTCCATTGAACAAGCACCAATTCTAGAGCTTAAACCCTTACCACCGCATCTTGAATATGCATACTTGGGTGAATCGAGACACTACCTATTATCATCTCTTCTTCCTTATCGAAGATCAAAAAGAACAGGTTGTTGAAAGTTCTCAAGAGCCACAAAGGTGCCTTAGGTTGGACAATTGCGAGACATAAAAGGTATAAGCCCATCACTTGTAATGCACAAGATACTCTTGGAAGATGATCACAAGAAATCTATCCAAATCGAGAGAAGATTAAATCCTATGATGAAAGAAGTGGTCAAGAAGGAAATTATTAAATGGTTAGATCTTTGGGATCATTTACCCCATTTCGATAGCTCGTGGGTCACCCGGTGCAATGTGTTCCTAAAAAAGGGGGTATGACAAGATTACTAATGAGCAAGATGAGATTATCCCCACTCGCATAGTTACTGGTTGGCGTATTTGGATGGATTACGAAAAGTTGAATGATGCTACAAGGAAAGATCATTTCCCACTTCCTTTTATTGACCGGATGTTAGACCGATTGGTCGGTAAAGAATTCTTTTGTTTCTTGGATGGGTATTCGGGGTATAATCAAATTGTGGTTTCTCCCAAGATCAAGAGAAGACAACATTTACATGTCCTTATGGCACTTTTGCCTTTAGAAGAATGCCATTTGGTTTATGCAATGCTCCCGCCACTTTTCAAAGATGTATGATGAGTATATTCTCTGATATGATAGAAGAGATAATGGAAGTATTCATGGATGATTTCTCGGTATTTGGAGAATCATTTGAAGAGTGCTTGATCAATCTGGAAAAGGTGTTGAAGCGATGTGAGGAGACAAACTTAGTGCTCAACTGGGAGAAGTGTCATTTCATGGTGACCAAGGCATAGTTTTGGGTCATAAAGTTTCTAAAAATGGTTTAGAGGTTGACAGAGCCAAGATTTACGTGATTGAACAACTTCCTCCTCCTTCTAATGTCAAAGCTATAAGAAGCTTCTTGGGCCATCTTGGTTTCTATCGTCGATTCATTAAAGATTTTTCCAAGATTTCAAAGCCTCTTTCACGATTCTTGGAGAAAGACACTCCTTTTCAATTTAATGAGGAGTGTATGAAGGCTTTTGAAGAATTGAAGAGAAGATTGACTTCAGCTCCTATCATTGTAGCTCCGATTGGTCACTACCTTTTGAAGTAATGTGTGATGCGAGTGACTATCTTTGTTGGAGCCGTGTTGGGACAAGAGGCGTGTGAAGATCTTTCATCCTATCTACTATGCGAGCGGACCCTAATAGCGGCTCGGGTAAACTATTCTACCACCGAAAAAGAAATGCTTGCTATAGTGTTTGCTTTTGAAAAGTTTAGGGTATATTTGATGGGTGCTAAGGTTATAGTTCACACCGATCATGCTGCCATTAAATATTTGTTAGGGAAGAAAGAGTCTAAACCTAGGCGATTAGATGGGTCTTGTTGCTACAAGAATTTGATGTGCATATAGTTGATAGGAAAGGAATTAAAAATCAAGTTGCTTGATCATTTGTCTAGAATTGTGAACCCTTCGATCATGTGAATGATTTGTTGGTGAATGAATGTTTTCCGATGAGCAATTGTTTGTTGTAAGTAGTTGTGGTTTGCCATGGTATGCTTGATATTGTGAACTATCTTGTGTGTGAAGTATTACCTCCTGATTTGAATTTCTATCAAAGAAAGAAGTTTTTTGCATGATGTTGCCTACTATATTTGGGAAGAACCATTTCTTTTTAAGAGATGTGCTGATTTGATTATTAGAAAATGTGTGCCTAAGGTAGAACAAGAGGAAATTTTGAATGCATGTCATGCATCTGTATATGGGGGACATTATGGGGGCAAAGAACTGCATCAAAGGTTCTTGAATCTGGTTTTTATTGGCCTGCTTTGTTTAAAGATGCTCACCAATTTGTTACCAAGTGTGATAGATGTCAAAGAACAGGTAATATTTCTAAGAGACATGAAATGCCTCAATCTGGGATCCTTGAGGTGGAGTTGTTCGATGTTTGGGGGATGGATTTCATGGGTCCTTTCCCATCTTCAAGAGGAAACAAGTACATCCTTGTTGTTGTGGAATACGTGAGTAAATGGGCTGAAGCTATGGCTTGCCAAGCTAATGATGCTAACACAGTGATTCGATTCTTGAAGAAGTATATCTTGACAAGATTTGGCACCCCCAGAGCAATCATTACTGATGAAGGGACTCACTTCAACAACAAGAATTTCAAGGCTCTCTTGGAAAAATATAGAGTGCACCACCGGATGTCACTTGCATACCATCCACAAACTAATGGTTTGTGTGAGTTGACTAACGGGGAAATTAAGAGGATTCTTGAGAAGACTCGTGGGTCCAACTAGAAAAGATTGGTCGACAAGCTTGATGATGCTTTATGGGCTTATAGGACAACTTTTCGTACTCCAATTGGCATGTCACCATACCGTTTGGTTTTCAGAAAAGCGTGTCATTTACCACTTGAATTGGAATATAAAGCATGGTGGGCAATCAAGAAGCTAAATATGGACCACCATCAAGCGGGAGCTAAAAGGTTGTTTCAACTGAATGAGTTGGAAGAATTCAGACTTCAAGCATATGATAGTGCACGACTATATAAAGAAAGAACAAAGAAATGGCATGACAATCATATCTTGAAGCGCTCTTTTGAGCCAGGGCAGTTGGTGCTTCTCTTCAACTCAAGACTTCAATTATTTCCTGGGAAGCTTAAGTCAAGGTGGTCTGGTCCTTTCAAAGTGGTTTCGGTGTCATCAAAAGGTGCAATTGAAGTTAAAGATGAGAGAACAGGAGATTGCTTTAAAGTGAATGGGCAAAGATTGAAGCATTACCATGGTGGTGAAGTGAACCGGCAAAAAATGGTTCACCACTTGTCATCACCTACTTAGATTGTTGGTATAGTCTGGCTGAGGACTATAAACCAAGCGCTTCTTGGGAGGCAACCCAAGGTTTGATTTGATGCTTTGTTTGCTTTTGTAGGACTGTTGAAAGCTCCTGATGAGGTGTTCCACTTTGGTAGCAAGGATTGAGAGTGCAAGTCAAGGACAAATAGGGGAGTTTTCTTCTACTTTTCTTTGATTTGTTCTATTTGATTGTTGATGATATATTGCTTGGGAATGAGTGCTGGTCTTAGTTGGATGTGCATGTGATGAATGTTTGTGATGATTATTGAGTGATTGTTAGCACTTGAGTTGTTTAATTGGTGAAAAATTTAAAATCTCTGAAATTGGTGTTACCCTTACACTTATAGATAGTTGTTCTTCACTTCCATTACTTTTTGTTACTTGTTCACATTGAGGACAATGTGACATTTAAGTGTGGGGGTGAGGATATCCTGGATTTTACATGACTTTCCTTGTCCTCGAGTTTTCTTGAAAAAAAAAAAAAACTTATGGAAGTTTGAATTTTATTTGTGAGCATTGTCACAATTGGTCTGATTTGAACATGAAAAGGAGTGAATTTGATTAGAAATTGATTCTATGTTCTTTGAATGTTAGTAAAGAGGTAAAGATTTGGTTTTGGTACTTTACTTTAGGATGTCAAAGAACCTGTGAGGAATTTGAGCCTAAGTTTCATTTCTTTCAAGAGGGAGTACACCTATTGTGATTTCATCTCTAGAACTTGTCTTGAATCTCTTTTGAAATTTGAAATCCTTTTGCATGCACAAAGATGATTTAGGCATTCATTTCATAGCTAGTTCGGCCAAATGTCCATCCTTATCACATGAAAATCATTTGTTTACCCCATTTGAGCCTTTATTTTTTTTAAAAAAAAAAAGAAAAGAAATTTGCATAGAATAAATAGCCCTTTGTTTGAGATATGCAATTTTTATATCTTTTTTCCCATTCATTTTTGTTACTTTAGTAAGTGCTAAGTGAACCAATTTAAAAGAGTGAAGGAGTTAGAAAGTCAACACTATAAAAGTATGTGTATATAGTGAAAAAAAAAAAAAAAAAAAAAAAAAAAAAAAAAAAAAAATTAAAAAAAAAGAAAAAAAAAAAAAAAAAAAAAAAAAATAGAAACAAAAGAATATAAAAAAAAAAAAAAAGAAAAAAAAAAAAAGATTGTTGAGGTCAAAAGAATAAAGGTTGTTTATATATAGTGTTAGTGAGTTTGTTTTCTCTTGGTGGGTATTCCTTCATTCTTCATCATGAATTTCATTAAATTACTTGGCACTAATTAAAGTATTCTCCCATATCATTTGATCACTTTTCATTTCATTATCCTACCTTGATCATTAAAACCTTGAGAAAGTCCTTTTGATTTGAGTGTGCAATTGGATAATGTATAAAGTGGAGATTGAGATGATAAACAAGCTTATGGTAGATAAGTTGCAATAGGTGGAATTGAGTGAAACACAAGCCCTAGAATATCTTGAGAAATGAGTGTAAACACTTGACTTGTGAGGGACATTCTATTGTGATTTATCTTTGCCAAATTAATTACCTTGCTACTTGCATTTTTGGAAGGTGGAAAAGATTTCTAGAAAGTTTGAATTTTCAATTTTGTGTGCTTGCTTTAAAAATCTTGCTTCCATGGTTTTCTTGAATTTGGTTGTTTTAGAATTTAAAATCTTGAGGACAAGATTTGATGCAAGTGTGGGGGTGTGATAACTTCCATATTTTTATATTTAAAGTATATTTTGAAGATATTTGGAGAGTTATCTATACAATTTTAAGAGATTTATTGGGATTTTATTATGATAAGACCAAATCAAAGTGGTGCATTACTTTATGGATTTTGATTATAAATAAAAGTTTTGAAAATAAAATAAAAACAATTTAGCTTAAATAATAATAATGAGAAGTTTTAAAAAAAAAAAAAGTTTTATTATTGTTTAAATTTTTATTATGTTAGTTTTTATTCAATTCTTAAATATTTCGGATTTGCTTTTCTCACAAATTGATATGAATCATGTGGGAATGTTGGCATTGAAAAGGAATTTTGGATTGAAAAATCAAAAGAACCTAAAAAAATGCTTTTGTAAGGAAAATAATTAAAATGATTATAAAAGACTAAGGGATTGAAGCAACACAAGAAAAGACATTTGAAAACCTAAAAGTTACGGACAATTAATTGACCTAATGACTAATGACTAATGAATGGGCAATTAAAATAAAAAGAGGCAGAGTCATTTCGGATCATTATTAGCGCCTTGGGAAAGGAGGAGAAGGACATTCACGACTTGAGCGAAGCGAGAAAAAGACGCGACAGATTTAGAGCTTCGGACCTCTTCTTCCTCTCACGCCGGCGATAGCATTCCCAACTCGCACCAACGGTGAGCTTCATCGTTACGGAGAGAGGAGAGGCATTGCAGCGATTTTCCAACATCATCGGTATTTTCTTCTCGAGGAACCAGTTGAGTGAATGTTAGACAAGAAGAAGTAGCTCGAGTCACGGGAAGATCCTTCTTGATTCTTTATCTTTGGTCTTGTAATTTCAAGTAACTCGGTTTCTAGTTTCTTATTCCTTTCCAGGATGATTTTGAACCCGGTTTTAATCTTGCTATGATGATGTCAAAGCCATGTGTGGCTAACTTTTCTTTTACAACTTAGAGTATTATGAACTTGTTTGAAACTTAGAAATTGTTCCTAATTAATTTTGCTTAATGTTAATTCAGTTTATTTAATCTTGTTTTTATTATTTATTGTGTAGTGATTGGCCACCATTAAACATGTTTTGGGGATTTGGGATTAAACTTGATGAAGGAAATCTTAAATTGACCTTGGATTAAATAATGTGGAATTAGATTTTAATCTAATTTGCATCTAGGATAGACATATACCTAGAAGCTCCACATAATCAAATTAGAGTGAGCCCAATTTGAATTGCATCTTAATTAATTATATGAGACATTATATAATTATTTGAGGTAGGTGTATAAAATGGACCGACAGCATTTATACACATTAATACTCTAGATTAGCTAATTAAGTTAAGTTAGAATTAATTTAGTGGGAATAAAATCTAAGAAACAAACAAGGGATTAATATCTCTAGTTGTCCTCCTTGATATTTGAATTCTCTTTTTGTTTGAAAGTTCTTGTTTTTATTAAAATTCTTTTTATTATTATTGGAAACAATTTTGATTTGCTCAACTTAAATGAAAAAAGGAAATTTAACACCTAATCACTAGTTGATTGAGTCTCGTGGGATGACCTTGATTTACCACTCACTATTTTCATGACCCGTACACTTGCGGTGCTTAATTAAATTTTGGTAGCATCAATTATGGCAAAATGATTTTTCGAACTCTAACAGATGGGGTCTCTTAAACACGAGTGTAGAAGGAAAGGTAGAAGGCTCTGCTTATGAGTTGCCATCAGAAATATTACGTACCGCCTCGCAGCCCCTGAATCATTCCAATCGTACTTTAACTGCAAATTGGAGTCACACTATATCAATATTTGAACAATATTATTTGTTTCTTCACTTCGCTGAAATTCAGAAGCTTCCTTCTGGGCACAAAAGGATTATCAATGTCACTTTTTATGATGAAAATCCCTTATCTCAGCAACTTACTCTTGAATACTTGAAGCCTGTTACCCTAAGTTCCAATAAATTCACAAAAGGTTTTGTTGGATTCACAGTTACAACTGCAGCTCATTTGAATACTTCTCCTATCCTCAATGCCTTTGAAATTTACTCAGTTGTCCGACAATCAAATTCCCCTACAGATCCACAAGATGGTATTGATTTTTATATTTCATTTGTTTCAGTTATAATTTTGTTTGGTGCGGTATTCATAAAGACAATATTTTTCAACTGGCTAACTTTTATTATTGAATATTATGTAGCTAGTGCCATCTTGGATATCAAACATACGTATGAGATCACCAGAATCAGTTGGCAAGGAGATCCCTGTGTTCCTTCTCAGTTTACATGGGATGGTCTGAATTGCAGCTATGACAACAATACAAGGATCATTTCAGTGTAAGTAGCGTTATGATTTTATAATCGTAGCAGTCCAAAAGCTTGCTTTGATTTAGTCATATATCTCATTCAAACACACACACACGTACGTACATATATCGGCCTATTGCAAGTTATAAATTCCTTTTTGGGTCTCTCCTTTAGTTGTTAACAATGGTGGCATAATTGCAAAAATGTAAATGATAGGAACTTGAGCTCAAGCAACATCACTGGACAAATAACTACTTTGTTCGCCAAATTGGAAAAATTGGAGTCCTTGTAAGTTGTTATATAAGATAGGCTCTGAACATTCAAATACTTCTATTGATTATATATGCTACTAGATATTATGAACACTTTGCCTTTTTATTTTTTAATAGGGATTTGTCGAGCAATGAATTGACTGGACAACTACCAGAATTTCTCGCGACTCTTCCTAATTTGATGTTCATGTAACACATTATTAGTCCCTCATAGCTCACAGCTTTCTTGCTAGTATATATTGTGAAGTTATATACTTATGTGTCATCTAACAACTACCTTTATTTTCCTTTTTATAATTACCATCTTGCAGTAATGTGGCAGGAAACAAGCTCACAGGTTCAATTCCCAAGGCTTTAAGTGAAAAGGCTAATTTGCACCTAAGGTTTATTTGTCTCCATTATAAAATTCTATTTTATTTAGTCCCTAAATAACTTTGTGGTTTTTATTTTTTTTTTCATTTTGGAAAATGGTGAAAATTTTGTGTGTGTGTGTGTTTAGTATTTCTGTTTTTACCACAGAATTTTTTTTTCCTCACACTTGCATAAAAATGAGTGAGTCCCATTGTAAGAGAAGAGAGAGAAAATATTTATCAGATTCACTCTCTTTTATGTGAGTGTGATAAAAAAAATATTTCTATAGTAAAATCAGAAATATTAAACCCTACACACACACACATATATTCACATCATGGGCAAAAAAAAAAAAAAAAAAAAACTATTTACAACACAAAAGGGGCATACGCCTTGAAGACTAAAAAAACTACTCCTCTTACTCTAAATATATAATCTAATTAATAGTATAATTTGTATTACAAATTAGGTTTTTGCACTGTAAACTTAATCTTATATTTAAGATTGGATATAGTATTAAATATCTAGCGCTTATAACCTTTGTATGTCTTTTCCTATTTTTTAGTATATGGGGAATCAATATAATATCATAAAGAAGAGATGTAATTAATAATAAAAAAGTCTTACAATAATTGAGCACCATACAACAATGTGTTTATGCGGCTCACATATGCTGTCATGTCAAAAGCTATAGGATCCAATATCATAATCAACCCATTTCTCCAGAATCCTCGCTACTTCTGATGAAAAAAATTCCATTAAAAGAGATGGTCCCTTTTTTCGGTGATAAAAGAGATGTTCCCTTGTATGAGGATTATCATTGCATAAAACACAATGATCATTATGCACAATATTCATTCTGACCAATCCATCCTTTGTTGATAGTCGGTTATGAAAAGCTAACCATGCCATAAAAGACATTCTAGGATGATAGTATTCTCCACAGATCGGCACCGAGTTGAACAAGGAGAATCTGATCATGCAGAACCAAGCAATACTTTCAATAATGTTGCTTTGTTCCAAGATACCCCTTTTATATTTGCAAACTATGATGAACCTAAATCATATCTTGGAACACAAAAAGCTAGCTCTTAATCATCTTAAACAGAAAAGGAGTAAACGTGTAACATGTATATGACTACTTTTTTATTTATTTATGAGTAACATATTTTCACCGCTATTTCTTCAGTGATCTATCATTTATATTCTGTTTTTTTCGGTTTAATATCTGAGGAAACAGTGTGGGGAGAAATTTTTCTTGATTTCAATTTCTTGATACTGATTTCATGCAAGTTTCTATTCACCTTTACAACATAAAACAATATAATTTAATATGAAAAATCAAGCTTGATGAATATTAGAAATTATGGTATTATACCAAAGTTACTAGGCCTAACCATGCTCCCTTTTATCAGTGTGGCCAACAATCCAGGTCTCTGGCAGACAAAATCATGGAAAGAACACAAGTTTGTAATTCCAATCATCCCATCAATTGGAGCTTTCTTCATCGTTATTGTCATTGTTTCTTTGGTGATCTGGAGATTTAGAAAGAAAAAAGGTATTCATTCTTTGCATGCTGTCATTTCATTCAAAATGTGAATCCCGGATTGTTTTTACATTTTTTCTTAATTAGTTTCAATTTATAAGTAGAGTAGACCATATAGCAATTTTTGTACTCTTCCATGATGTCTAAGATTGTGCTTTTGCCTTGACTCTCTCCGAACAAGCTAATATATATATCTATGGGCCTTGTTCTAAGTTTAACTTGCATTCATTTTTTTTAGGATCTCAGAAGGCAGAAGTACTAAAACAAAAAAATCAAGCTTATCCTTACTCCGAGGTTCTTCGTATCACCAACAATTTTGAAACTGTTATTGGTGAAGGAGGGTTTGGTAAAGTTTACCTCGGCATTTTAAGAGATGAGACACAGGTTGCCGTTAAGTTACTTTCTTCATCCTCAAGGCAAGGATACAAGGAGTTTCAATCAGAGGTTTGAAATTTACTAAAGTCATGTAACAATAGTTCACAAAGGCTCTTTTTTTTTTTTTTTTTTTTTTTTTTTTATAATAAAAATATTATCATCTGATATCCGGTTTGGGGTTCGTAGCTCCTTCTCCTAATACAAGTGTCTAATCCGGTACTCGAACTCGAGACCACAAAGTTTTCAATTGGATATTATGTTTGTAATTGGGGCGGCAGGATGATATTCTTAATTATGATAGAGCTAACCTTTAACTTGTAGGCTCAGTTCTTAACAGTCATTCATCATAAAAACTTGGTTTCCCTTGTTGGGTTTTGTGATGAGGACGGCGTCAAAGCATTGATTTATGAATATATGGATCTTGGAGACCTCAGCCAACTATTGTCAGGTTTGTGTTAATGCCATATTCCAAACTTCGCTAATATTGTAGCTCAGTTCCCGTAATGTAGTGGGGATATCTTGCCTTAAACACACGCACACTCTTCATAAAATCTATTGGTTGATGGTAAAAGGTAAGTTTGAAATAAACAATTTGCATTAACTTTAGCACACAATATATTTAACACTGTTGCTTTTCTCCTTATGCCAATTTATTCACTAGAATTCATCATATCCAGGACTTTCCCATCAATTTATCAACAATATCATTTATTTTTCTGCCACAACTTCTAGATGTTGTTCCCCCCAGATTACCTTCAGACTCTAGCAGTAACTTGTGGATCATTCATCGTAGTAAAACCTTTTAATGTTTTCTGATACAAAGAGAAGTCTGTGACTTCTAACAAATGATTCATCTAGTTTCTTATAATGAAAATGATTAATTGTTCATGGAAAAAAATTGTTTTGTACAGAGAGAAACACCAAAATTTTGAAGTGGAATGAGAGACTTCAGGTTGCTGTGGATGCAGCAAAAGGTTAGGGAATTTCTCTCCTTAATAATGACGTTTTACCTTTCCCTTAGATATAATACGAAGAAAAATTGCAGGATTGCAATATCTCCATAACGGTTGTGAGACTCCTATAATACACAGAGACTTGAAGCCATCCAACATTTTACTAAATAAATTCATGGTAGCCAAGATTGCTGATTTTGGACTGTCTAGAGCATTTAAAAATGAAAGAGATTCTCATATATCTACTCAACCTGCTGGCACACCTGGTTACGTTGATCCTGAGTAAGTGATTTCATTTTATTAATGAAGAAACATTTGTCACTGATTTTTATAAGACAATAGACCATTAAGTTTTTTTTTGTGGATTTTAAACTAATTTTATGAAGTTGTTAATTGCTGCAAAAGTTTTGAATGAACATATGCATATTAACTATAGTAAAACAAAGAACTACTAAACTGATTGCTGGTCTTCGTTACAGATTTCAAAAGACAGGAAACTTGAATAAAACAAGTGACATTTATAGCCTTGGGATGATTCTTCTTCATCTAATCACGAGACATCCTCCAATAAGAAGAGAACTTGAGAATGATTGTTTCATTGTTGATTGGATAAATCCAAAAGTTGATTGTGGGGATATCCAAGGCATTGTTGATCCAAGGTTGAGAGGTGAATTTCTTGTTGCTTCTGCATGGAAAGCTGTTGAGATAGCAATGTCATGCATATTACCAGATTCAACCCAAAGGCCAAACATAAGCTGTGTGTTGCATCAACTAAAACAATGTTTAGCAATGGAGATAAATCATGCCAAATCAAATGGCATACCTGGCTATCCAATCAATCATACTGGGCAGTTTGAACCGATCACTATCCTCTCAGCTAGGTAGTTGCTACACAATTGTTTAATGTGCTAAAAGCCACAATTAAGCATAAACTCTCAATTTTTTACGGCTTACTGCACTGTATTAACATCCTTTTTTTGGTCGTTTGAAAATGGATCTTGTTTGTGTACAATTCAACTATTATCCTTACTAATACAAAAATATTGTTGTGTAATGATGAAATTTTTTTAAAGCTCATTATATAGAAAAGGAACTACTTATATGTGATGATCTCAGGCGTCTCTTGAAGTTAGATGTCTCTCAATATATTGTTACGCTAGTCCTAATAAACAGAAGACCAACTTTTTGGCGTCTAAATATGTTTGGATGGCTTATCTTATCAATTCTCATGTTTTTTCCCTACAAGTTGCTGCGGAAGAGCTGTAAGTATAAGGGAATTTTCAAGAGGGTAACGCCTTGAAAGTCACAGATTTTTGTTGTTGATTTATTTCATATATAGGATACCATCAAGCACCAAATTATCAAAGAAATCGAAACGAAAAATCAAAGAAATTGAAAAATCAACAAAAATCAAGAACCCTTAAACCCTTCAGTCTAGAAAAAACCAAATTGAAATTTTGGGCTTAGGATACTATAAGCTGTAACGGAAGAAAATGGAGAAAACAGTAGAGAAGAAGGGCAATAACCAAAAAACTCTTCATAAATTTAGTTTGTTTTGTGAAGCACGCCCAGATTGTCATTGTCAAGGTTGAGGACGATGGTGGAAGAACCAACAAAGGCCACAGAGGAGTACTGATGGTGAAGGATGAAGAAGACAACTACTACTAAACCCTTCAATTAGTGAGTTTCCCGTTAGTAGAGGATGCGGAAGATGATAGCTCGACGCAAATTGCAATTTAGGGTTCTTATGCTTCCACAAATCCCTATCTTCAAACTATATTATTCAATTTTTTAACTTACAAGTTAAATTTGACTTGGAAAAACACGTTTGTAAAAAAATAAATTGGGAAAAAAGTGAGGTGAATGCCATGTGGACATAGCGATATTACTATGATTTTGCAACTTTTAGTGTGATCACTACAAAAAAAAAAAAAAAAAAGGGACTTTCAGTGATGACATTTGGCGGCGACATAAGTATAGCTTTCGTTAGCAACAATAGTGTCTCCGCCGAAAACAATACTTTCGGCGGCAACATTTTGTAATTGATATTGACCTCTCGAAAACTTCTCGGCGTCCAAAACTCTTATGTGGAAACTTTTAAAGCAAAAATGCCCCTTAACCCTATTTTATAGACCTATCTTTATGCACTACAAAAAAAAGGTCAATTAGTAGCGGTTAAAATAAACCGCTACAAATATGCACATTTGTAGCGGTTTATATCGAAACCGTTACAAATTTGTAGTGGTATGACTTGCGCCAAGTGGCGCGCTAGTTCATGAACAACATTTGTAGCGGTTATCATAAACTAATTGCTACAAAATATGGTGCCAAGTTGGTGCCAAAATTGTGGCGGTTATTTTGTAGCGGTTCAGTTATAAAAACCGCCACAAATATGGCGTCCGTTTGGCGCCTTATGGCGTGCCATTTAGTGGCGGTTTATTTGTAGCGGTTTATAAAAAAAAAATCCGCTCTAGACTGCCAAGAGTCTGAACTTTTGTAGCGGTTATAGAAAACCGCTACAAATTTTAAGTTTGTAGCAGTTTTTTAGTTAAACCGCTACAAATGTGAAGTCTTTAAACACATTACAAATAGAAGTTATGAAAAAAAAATATTTTAGAAAATATCTTTTAAAAAAATGCGTTCATATTTGTAGCGGTTATTTAGCTAAACCGCTACAAAATGTAATATTTTAAAATTTATTATTATTTATTTTTTTAAAAATACCAATGAATTTTTGTAGAGGTTTTGTAACCACTACAAAACGAAAAAAACCGCTACAAACATTAAACCGCTACAAAAAACCGTCGCATCAACCGCTACAAAGTGTGTAATATTGAAATTTGAATATTTCGAATCCCGCCAATGTTCATTAATTTGTGGCGGTTTTTAGTATAACCGCTACAAAATATGATATTTTGAAATTTATTTATTTTTTAAAAAATACCAATTTTTTTTGTAGCGGTTTTGTAATCGCTACAAAATGGAAAAAAAAACCGCTATAAACGTTAAACCGCTACAAAAACCGTCGCATCAACCGCTACAAAGTGTGTAATATTGAAATTTGAATATTTCGAATCCGACCAACGTTCATTAATTTGTAGCGGTTTTTAGTATAACCGCTACAAAATATGATATTTTGTAATTTATTTATTTTTAAAAAAATACCACTTTTTTTTGTAGCGGTTTTGTAACCGCGTAATACCCCAAAATTCATATGTCTCTTAAATATTATAGTTTGGCCAAATAATACCTATTTAAAATAGGAAAGTATGTTGTCTCTAATTTTAGTAATTTATTTGTTTATTTTCCTTGGAATTTAAAGAGGCAAAAATCTAATTTTATTTTAGGGACCATAAGTTGCCCTATAATTATTGAATTAATACATGGTGCATAAATGGCCATGAAAAGCTAAAAAGTTGTGAGGAAATAATTAAACCAATTACAAGGCTTGAAATAAGGGGTGTTTTGTTAATTAAAAAAAAAACAAATTAAATGGCCAAAAGGGATCTGCATGTCGACGGAATTAATGTGAGAGAGAGAATCAATGATGATGAAATTAAAAACATTATACAATTAGAGTTGAAAAGAAAAAGAAAAAGGTGACGCATGGTATATGGAATTAATCTGATGAAATGTTGCAATGAACAAAGAATGTTTTTGGCTATTAAAAAACTTATTAAATGAATAAAAGAGGTGAATGTCGGCCAGCATTTATGGTGGATGAGATTTTTCTTTTCAAGCAATAATCAAGCTATTTAGTTGATTAAAAAGCATATGAAATGCTTGTGAGTAAAGAGGCCACGGTTGCCTAGCTTGATGAAGAAGAATGAGTTATAATATTTTAATCTAGATATTATTAAAGCAAGCACATGCAAGCATTTAATTAGGGGACAAATTGGAAGATGATAGGAAAATGCATTAATTGAAATGGAAGAGGATAAAGAGAGAGAAAAAATTAAATTAAAGCAAATTTGATAATGGTTTGAAATCCAAAATATCTTATGTACACGCAGAAGAACTCAAAACAACAAATAAAGTGAGAATTTATACAAATTTAAATAGTTGTGAAGAAGTAGGAACCTTGGAGAAAATATAAGAACTTATCTTGAACCCACATAATTTAACCTCGAAAGTAAGCCTAGTAAAAGCTATTTTTGCAAACGTTGAAGAATAAGCTTAGCACAACCAGGGAAATCTAATTAGACCATAAATCTTGATATTCAACTGCTAATCAAGATACATACATAGAATTTAAAAGTGTTGGTGATTGATCAAGCAACCAAAAATAGATTTCATTAAAGTAAACTAAAGCTTCTAGAGTAACTAAATCAATTTGCATCTAGTTACAAAAGGACATTTAGGAGCTAACTAGAATCACTAATGAGTCATCCCCAAAGTCTTGATGAAGCAAAACTTAGAGGTTAAGTTTTCTAAACTTATTGGTTAAGTTAGGGTTTTCTAATCACATGAAGGGATAAGATCAACTCTTGTAAAGTAGATTGCATCCAATGGCTAGGGTGAGAGATGCTCAAATTTAATTGCCACTTGTGTCCTTAGAATTCTCCTATAAATAGGAGGCTCCTCTCTTCATAATCTTCACACCAAACTCAACCAAAATAGGTGAGTTTTAGAGAGCAAGAGTAGAGAGAAAGAGAGTGGGAAGCATGAAGGAGGAGGAGGTTCTTCAAGGGTAAGCTTCCTTGTTCTTGAGTTCTAGTTTTAAATTCATAATTAGTTTATGTTTGATCTTTGAGTCTTCCAAGTAGTTTTAATTTCATGTTTTTATGGTTAAATATGTCTTAATTTAGAAAATATGATAGAGAATATGATAGAGCAAAATTCTTGGAAGTTGAAGATCAAAATAGCGAAAATTCTGGCAAAATTTTTGGTGGAAATTTTGGGCAAACAGCGATAGAAATGCTTATATTTTATATTGAAAATGAAGCCCATAAATTATGAAACTTTCTAGAAATAAATTAGATATGTAGGGCTTTCCGAATATATATAATATGTAGCGTTTTGATTCCTATACAAAGAAATACAATCAGTTGAAGTTAGGCTATTTTTCTGGACGAAATTCTGGACAACGTTGTGAAAGATGAGAACTGGGAATTTTTCATAAATTCTGGGTATATAAAAGTATTTGTTCTTGAAAATAGACATCTTAAGGATTCCGGGGAATTTTACGGATCCTCGTTTCGATGTTTCTAGAATTAATTATGATTTTCGAAAGTTGCTGCAAAATCTGCCCAGAAAACTCAGCATAGCGTTTTTAATAAAATGTAAGGGCAAAATGGTAATAATAAATCCACCAAGGGTAGAAAGGTAAATTAAAACCCTTAGGATATTATTCTAAGCAATATGATATTTATCAAATATCATATAATAATCCGACGATAATGTATAGGATATCTGGGAAGTCCGGAGTCGGTTCAAAGGTCGGGCTAGATAGCCATTACACGGTGAAAGGTACGTTCGCGTACTGTAACACTAACTCTGATGCTTATTGTATGCTTATATGTGATAGACTATTTCATAGAGTCATGGACAGGACTTTGTCTTGGGTCATGCACCGTGTCTAAGACTCTGTCTTAGTTCACTGTTTATACATTCAGCTTTGTTTATACGGGTTACAGTCTTGGTAATGCCGTTGAGTTTTCCTAGCGCTGAGGACACGATGGGCCGTCGTGGCACTGGTTAGTGCAAACGTGGGTAACTTTACATGTGCTGTGTGCTATGTACTGTTGATATGTTAATCTTGCATCTGCTGTGTGCTTATGTATTGATTACTATTTGTAATGTCATGAATATCTCATCCATATACCGTATTACCCGAGCATGAGGTTAATCGTTACCCGAGGTTCAATGGGTATTGAACCTCAGCTCTTAACATAGCGTCGGGGCCGGAGGACCGAGGATCGAGGAGAAAGGCAAGCGGCACGCATAGGGACTCGGTGAAGACTTTCTTCTTTTGTTATTTACTTTTGAAAACACTCGGTATAACGTACCGCTACTGTAATTTAGCCAGACTTACGGCATTTTGAAAAAAATATATCAGTTACTCAATCGCTAATATTTTTTTCCTTCTTATAATATTAATACTATTTTTTTCCTTATCCAGAACTGTAAGAATATTTCCTCAATATTCCTTCTATCATCATCAACATTCTTTCTGTAATACCTGAAAATTTCTACTTAATATAAGTATTTTGTTTTGGTGAATAATTAGTATAAAAGGAAGGTAAATATGGGTCTCAAATAATTATAATTTATCAACTATAATTTTAGGCAAATCTTATATTGAAATAAATTAACACATGATTAATTATGAGACTAAAATTTGGGACAAAGCAAAAGTGATATAAAAAAAAAGATATTATGAAAACACTTAATCAAATTAAAAGAAATTAGCAAAAACTAATGCGTAATTAAAATACACTAATTAAAGATCAATTTCATAATTACTTAAATTAACCAATTAACCAATGAGAGATGTAATTAAATGGCAATTAAGCTTGATGAAAGAGATTAATAAAGCATTATATAGATGGGTTGAAAAGTCAAATAAAGGGGCGCATGAGTAATTGAATAACCTGATGGAAGTTTTTGCATTGAATAAGGCAATGTTTTTGGGCCATTTAAAAGCATATTTAATATTAAAGGAGGTCATGTTGGCAAGCTCTTGTTTCTTTCATAAAGTGAGATAATCAATTCATTTTGATAATTAAAAGTACAACAAATGGGCCGATTGGTTGGAAGATGTCGACCATGAAATGAGGGGGAGGATTAGAAGTTGTAAAGTGCAAAATGATCCAATGGATGGGGTGAGTTTTGGGCAAATTAAATTGCCATTTGTGTCCTCAATTTTCCTCTATTAGCCAACCTCTCTTTCACAAATTCTTCACACCACCACCACAAACACCTCTGATCTATGATTAAGAGAGTGAAAGTGAGATCCCTCTTGGAGCTAGAAGGAAGAAGCAAGGTTCTTCAAGGGTAAGTTTTCTAGTTCTTAATCTTTAGTCTTTAGTTTTTGTAGTTCTTAGCAAAAATGTTAGTTTAATCTAGAAAATAGGTAAAGTAGATTTCTATAATTGTTTTTAAGCCTCATTGCATTGAAAGATGTCTGACGAGGTAAAAACATGTTGGGAAATTACTCTAGGGATTAATGTAACACGTTAGAGTAAAATAGGGAATTGTTGGGTTTTGCTGGGCTGTTGGGGTCAGTCAGATAGAAGGTATTATTTTATGTGCAACATTATATTACAAAATTCTGAAATAATTCTTGACTAAATTAGACATCTATACCTTTCCACATATGCATAATATGTGTCATTTTGAGTTGCTATAGGCTTCCGAGAAAACCTTGTATCGATTTTTTTGGAATTAGTTATGATTTTTCAAAGTTATCCGCATGGAATAAGGTACGTACGCGTACTGTAACATTAACTCTGATGCTTATTGTATGCTTATATGTGATGGAATTATTCATGTACTGTGGCTAAGACTCTGTCTTAGGTCAATGTTTATATACATTCAGCTTTATATGGGTTATAGTCTTGATAATGCCGCTGAGTTTTCCTAGTGTTGAGGACACGAGGAGCTATCGTGGCACTGGATAGTGCAAACGTGAATAACTTTACATGTGTTGTGTGCTATGTATTGTTGTGATCTTACATCTGCTGTGTGCTTATGTATTGATTATTGCTGTAATGTCATGAATATATGTCATACATATACTGTATTACTTGAGCATGAGGTTAACCGTTACCTGAGGTCCGATGGGCATTGGACCTCAGCTCTTACCATAGCTTCAGGGTCTGGAGGATCGAGGGCCAACGACAAGGGTAAGGAGCCTGTGTGAAGACCTAACCGGAGTTTATGTTTTGGATTGTATACTATTTTGTAATATTGGATAAATGTACCACTACTATAACCGGATACACCATGGTTAATATTTTGTCTAATACATATCAGTTACTTGCTCTTTTGAATTGCTCCGATGCGCCACTCTGATAAAAATACATTATTCCGCTTTTGAAAAATGGGGTGTTACACTTTTTGGTATCAGAGCAGTTCATCCTGGCACGGATTTAACAAGTTACTCTAAACAGTTTGGTGCTGAAGGTTGGGCTAGTTTATGTGGATCAGTCAATCAGTCGCCGTGAACTCGGTGAGACTCCCATGATAGACACCCACCTGGCCAAATTGTTTGATTAACTGAGTTAGGTTCTAAGCCTTAAACATAGAGCATGTTTTGAAAATAAGTACTGATATAACCTTGGTGGTATAATGCAGTAAAGATGGACAGAGATGGACACCCTTACATAAACTATCATGGAAAGATGAGACGTATTGCATGAAACTCAGTGAACCCTGTACCTATAAGAATTAAGATCAACCTTGAACCTGAATATCATCCTGCACCTAAATACACACCAGGACCCGAGTACCCTTCCGAACCTGAATACCATCCTTCACCAGAGTACTCTTTTACCCCTATACCTTTATATTTTCCTGAACCCCTAAATGTTATACCCTTAGACATGGCACAACCTCTGCCGGAGCCAGAAAAACTAGATCCATCTGGCAATTCGTCTGTTGGAGATAACTTTGATGATCCCCAGTTTTATAACCAGATCTCAGATGATGAATCTTGTTCTCCGTATAAACCTATTATCCTGAACTATGCTTTAGATCAAAACAGGATACTTGTAGACATTCTAAGTTATGATTATAGACTAGCTATACGTCAGTCAACAACGATAAAAGATGAATATTTTCAATACTCGAAGTTTGTGGAGACGACGTATGATCGGAGAAATGTGTACTTCATCCCTTACTACTCCCTCGAAGATTGAGAAAAGTCTACTTTGTACCATTTCCCTCGAACCCACTTTTGGGTGGAAAAGACGAACAAACTTTTGGAGACAGGACCGATCAAATGTTTTCACGTTTTCCTTTGGAGTCTTAAATGTCTTGTATACCATAACATATAGGAGCAGAATCAGAGATAGCGGAAAGAAGATAAGATGGAATAAAAGACTTGTATAATAGTATTGTAGTATAGTTTGTAATGTTAGTATGTAATAACACTTCTCTAAAAACCCTGCAGAGTTGTAAAATACATGTTATGTTGAATATAATTAAGTTTGCAATAAATGACTACTTCTCCCTGATATCTATTTTTTTTTTAAGATTATAGAACTTGAAAATGGCAAATTTAAGAGGAGCCGGGATTCCCAGAGGTAGAGGTAGGGATAGAGGAAGATGCAGACAACCTGGAATAGTACAAGAACCAGTACAAGTGCCTAATCAACAAGGTGAACAACCTAATCAACCTAACCAGGATCTTCTGCAACAAGTTATGGGAATGATGGGAATGCTGCAAGAGCAAAGGGGTTTCATAGATGAACTCCTAGTAGATATGCAAGAAAGAAGAACAACAAGACAACAAGTAGAACAGCAGCAAGCTGAAGCAGAGCAACATGCCGAAGCTGAAGAAAAAAATGCTGAGGATGAAAATGAACAAAACAGGGAACACATGAATGAAGCTGAGGAGTTAAATAGAATGAAGCCACCTCCTCGACTTGAAAGAGGAATAGTAGCATTACCTCAACCCAACAGAATTGTTGAAACAATGCAATATTGGGTCACTCAATTTTGTAAACTGAAGCCACCAGCTTTCCGTGGCAAGCTCGATTCAGCTGAGGATTGGCTAATGAGATTGGACAAGATCTTTGAAGTCATGGAGTGTCCGAAAAATCGAAAAGCTCAACTTGCAATTTACAAGCTGGAAGGAGATGCTGTACCTTTACAAACACGGTATTGTCCCATTACGTGGGAGAAATTCCTGGAGAAATTCAAAGAACAATACTTTCCTCTCTCGGTACAAATAATCAAGGAGTCGGAATTCATCCACATCCAACAAGGTCATGAGGAGTCATTCGATGACTACTATGCCCGATTCACCAATCTGTCAAGGTATACATCATACTTAAAGCAAAATGATGGTGAAAGCAGTATGGCAAACATATTGATATATGGGCTTAAGTACGAGATAAGGGAAAGGCTTGTATCTCAACAGTTTAAAGAGTTGATTCAAGCAGTTGAAGCTTGCCGATTGATTGAACGAAACTTGAAGGAACTGTGCACTTCCAGGAATTTTAGCAGTAGTAGTGCAAGTCATGGCAGTTTTGGCCATGTAAATTCCTCACAGAAGAGGAAGGCACCTTGGAACAACTTCCAAGGTGGAGGAAACAAACCATTTCAGTCTGGGCAGCAGAGCTATGCTAGAATGCCGGAATCCCGACCGTGTATGAAATGTGGAAAGTACCATCCAGGAGCTAACTGTGAAGGGAAGCAAATCTGCTTCAAATGTCAGAAGCCAGGGCACATTAGCTTAAACTGTCCTCAAAGGGCTTTAGAGATAAGACCACAAAACCCAGGCCGAGTTTTTGCATTGACAAATGAGGAGGCCAGGAAATCTCCAGAGATGGTCCAAGGTACTATCTCTCTTAATGGACATCTACTTCAGGCATTGTATGATTCGGGTGCTAGCCATTCGTTTATTTCATATGATTGTGCAAATCGCTTAGGTATGCATGCCCATAGATTACCATATGATTTGATAGTAACTACACCATTTGGCGTGAAATCTTTAGCTTCTGATGCATGTCTGAATTGTATTGCGAGTCTGAATGGTCGAGAGTCTAATATAGACCTTATCCGATTACCACTTCATGACATCGACGTTATTTTCGGTCTTGATTGGCTAACGGTGAACATGCAATGATCGATTGTGGTAATAAGAAGATATTATTCTCACATTCACAAGACAAAGATAAGATTGATGTGAGCCTAAATTTCCTCTCTACTACGGAAGCGGAAAGATGCATGAAGCACGGATGCCAGGCATATATGGTTTTCTTCTCAATCAAGGCGGAAGCCGAACCTTCGCTCGAAGACATCTCGGTTGCAAATGAATTCCCTGATGTATTTCCAGAGGATCTCACAGAGTTACCTCTAGAAAGGGAAGTCGAATTTGCCATTGAATTGATGCCTGGAATGGGGTCAATATCAAAAGCACCGTAACGAATGGCATCAAACGAGATGCAAGAGTTAAAGAAGCAACTTGAAGAACTGCTGGAGAAAGGGTTTATCCGACCCAGTGTGTCACCATGGGGAGCTCCAGTGTTGTTCGTGAAGAAGAAATACAGGAGATTGCGACTTTGTATCGACTACTGAGAGTTGAACAAAGTGACCGTTAAGAACAAGTATCCACTCCCCAGGATTGACAATCTACTCGACCAATTATCTGGTTCCTGTGTCTTTTCAAAGATCGATTTGCGCTCGGGATACCATCAGCTGTGAGTCAAAGCTATGGATGTTTCAAAGACAGCTTTCCAGACTAGATATGGACATTACGAGTTCATGGTGATGCCTTTTGGTTTAACCAATGTACCTGCTGTATTCATGGATTATATGAATCGGATATTTCATCAACACCTAGATAAGTTTGTAGTGGTGTTTATTGATGACATCCTGATCTATTCAAAGAGTAGAGAGGAGCACGAAGAACATTTGCGATTAGTTCTGAGTATACTAAGAGAGAAGAAACTCTTTGCTAAGTTAAGCAAATGTGAGTTTTGGCTACCAGAAGTAAGATTTCTGGGCCATGTTATATCACGTGACGGAGTTACTGTAGATCCCAGCAAAGTGGAAGCAGTTCTGCACTGGAAAAGGCCAGAGACGGTGACGGAGATACGTAGTTTTCTAGGTCTAGCGGGATACTACCGTAGATTTATGCAGAATTTCTCACGTCTTGCCTTACCTTTGACAAAGCTCACGAGGAAAAATCAATCTTTCGTGTGGGATGAGTTCTGTGAGAAGAGCTTCCAGGAACTGAGGAAGCGATTGACTACAGCACCAGTGTTGATTATTCTAGATCTAGCTGAGACTTATATAGTCTACAGTGATACCTATGGGCAAGGGTTGGGATGTGTCCTAATGCAGCAAGACAGAGTAGTTGCTTATGCCTCTCGTCAATTGAAGCCTCACGAGTTGAACTATCCTACGCATGATTTAGAGCTTGCGGCTATCGTGTTTGCTTTGAAGATATGGAGGCATTACCTATATGGTACAACTGTGGAACTGTACTGTGACCACAAGAGCCTCAAGTACTTGTTTGACCAGATAGAACTCAATATGAGTCAACGACGCTGGATGGAATTGATAAAAGACTATGACTTGGAGATTAAATATCATTCGGGTAAAGCGAATGTTGTTGCAGATGCTCTAAGCAGAAAGATAGTACATGCGGCATATATGATGATTCAAGAGCAGAAGTTGCTTGAAGATTTCAGAGACCTGGACTCATCAAGTCAGGTTTGCATGAACTTTGATACGCCTAGTGAAGCCTATCTTGCAAGTCTTCAGGTTAGTCAAGGAGAATATGGTCTGAGAAATGAAGTCAAGGACGCTCAGAGACAAGATGAGTGGGCTATTGCAGTACGAGGGAAGATCTCGCGGGGCGAAACTCAAAACCATGACCTATCACTTAGTGGGTTGGTCAGGTATAAGAAGCGGATCTACATACCGCAGATTGACGAATTAAGGCGGAAGATACTGGATGAGGCTCATAAGAGTAAGTACACTCTACATCCAGGAATGGTTAAGATGTACCAGAATTTAAAATCTGAGTTTTGGTGGCCCGGGATGAAGAAAGATGTAACCCAGTATGTGGCCAGATGTTTGACTTGCCAAAAAGTTAAGATCGAACATCAGCGACCCTCTGGTCCTCTTCAAGGACTAGAAATTTCGGAATGGAAATGGGAAAATATTACCAAGGATCTGGTGGTGGGATTGCCCAAAATCAGGAATCACGATGCGATCTGGGTAATTGTTGATCGATTAACAAGTCATCACATTTTATTCCCATCCGCGTTAACTATTCTTCAGAACGATTGGCAGAGATTTATATCAAGGAAATCGTGAGACTCCATGGTATACCTAAAAGCATTATCTCCGATCGAGATCCGCGATTTACATCCCAATTTTGGCAAGCATTGCATAGAGCATTGGGAACCAATCTAAAACACAGTACGGCTTATCACCCTCGAACGATGGCCAGTCGGAAAGAACAATACAGACGCTTGAAGATATGTTGAGAGCGTGTGTATTGGATTTTAAAGGGAGTTGGGATCAACATCTTCCATTGGCAGAATTCACGTACAACAACAGCTATCATGCGAGCATAAAAATTGCTCCGTACGAAGCATTGTATGGGCGAAAGTGTCAATCACCTATATGTTGGATGGAGTTATCTGAGAGAGAATTTCTCAGACTGGATATA
Organism: Acacia acuminata; assembly: GCA_019022655.1. Lineage (NCBI taxonomy): Eukaryota > Viridiplantae > Streptophyta > Magnoliopsida > Fabales > Fabaceae > Acacia > Acacia acuminata. The sequence continues at coordinate 801,439 of JAFJYI010000275.1, read as the reverse complement.
GTTGATAAGACCTCTGAACAAATTGCTTTGATTAAAAGGAGACTCCTAGCAGCACAAAGCAGACAGAAGCGCTACGCTGACCAAAGGAGAAGACCTCTAGAATTCAAAGTTGGAGAACGTGTGTTTTTGAAAATACCCCGGTGACTAGTGTTAGGAGAACACTTAATAGGCTGAAATTGAGTCCTCGTTACATAGGGCCTTTTGAAATCTTGGCAAAGCATGGACCCGTCGCTTACCAAATAGCCTTACCCCCGAACTTGAGCAACCTCCATAATGTTTTCCATGTTTCTCAGTTGAAGAAATACCAACCAGACTGCGATCATGTCATAGAATATGAAGAAATTGAAGTACAACATGACAATACCTTCAAGGTCGAGCCGGTGTAAATCCTCGAATGCCGAGAGAGACAAATCAGACGTAGAAGTATTCCGTTCGTGAAAGTGGTCTGGAAGAGGTTATCTCCACAGGAGGCAACTTGGGAAACGGAAGAAGACATGAAGAAGAAATATCCAGAGTTTATGGCCCGGAGTATAGTTAGTATAGAGTAAATTTTGAGGGCGAAATTTTGTTTAACGGGGGGAGAAATATAATACCCCAAAGTTTATGTTCATCTTAAATCTTTTATTTTGATAAATGGTTAGTATAATGAATAAGGCAATGTTTTTGGGCCATTTAAAAGCATATTTAATATTAAAGGAGGTCATGTTGGCAAGCTCTTGTTTCTTTCATAAAGTGAGATAATCAATTCATTTTGATAATTAAAAGTACAACAAATGGGCTGATTGGTTGGAAGATGTCGACCATGAAATGAGGGGGGAGGATTAGAAGTTGTAAAGTGCAAAATGATCCAATGGATGGGGTGAGTTTTGGGCAAATTAAATTGCCATTTGTGTCCTCAATTTTCCTCTATAAATAGCCAACCTCTCTTTCACAAATTCTTCACACCACCACCACAAACACCTCTGATCTATGATTAAGAGAGTGACAGTGAGATCCCTCTTGGAGCTAGAAGGAAGAAGCAAGGTTCTTCAAGGGTAAGTTTTCTAGTTCTTAATCTTTAGTCTTTAGTTTTTTGTAGTTCTTAGCAAAAATGTTAGTTTAATCTAGAAAATAGGTAAAGTAGATTTCTATAATTGTTTTTAAGCCTCATTGCATTGAAAGATGTCTGACGAGGTAAAAATATGTTGGGAAATTACTCTAGGGATTAATGTAACACGTTAGAGTAAAATAGGGAATTGTTGGGTTTTGCTGGGCTGTTGGGGTCAGTCAGATAGAAGGTATTATTTTATGTGCAAAATTATATTACACAATTCTGAAATAATTCTTGAGTAAATTAGACATCTAGACCTTTCCAAATATGCATAATATGTGTCATTTTGAGTTTTGTACAAAGAGATAAAAATTCTGGAAATAAGGCTACGTTTTTCTGGAAAATTCTGGGCAGAGGTTGAAGATCATCAAACTGGGAATGACCCACTAATTCTGGGTGAAAACCAATATTTTTTTTTAATCAAAAATAGACATGCTAAGGTTTCCGGGGAATTTTACGGAACCTCGTTTCGATTTTTGTGGAATTAGTTAGGATTTTTCAAAGTTGTCAAAAATCTGCCCAGAAATGCTGAAGTAGCATTTTTCAGAAATAAAGGGATATTACTAGAATAACAAATCCACCAGGGATAAGCAAGGGTCAATAGTGGCTAAAGTACCTCTTAGACTGTGATTTATAGAGAAATAATGCGGTTATATATTTATACGCAATCCGAGGAGACATACTGAACGACAAACGTACCACTATATCCAGACGGACTAAGGTACAAACGCGTACTGTAATACTAACACTAATGCTTATTGTATGCTTATATGTGATTGATGAATTCATAGACTAAGACTCTGTCTTAGATCACTGTTTATACATTCAGCTTTATATGGGTTATAGTCTTGATAATGCCGTTGAGTTTTCCTAGCGCTGAGGACACGACATGCTATCATGGCACTGGTTAGTGGAAACGTGGGTGACTTTACATGTGCTGTGTGCTATGTACTGTTGATATGTTAATCTTGCATCTGCTGTGTGCTTATGTATTGATTACTACTGTAATGTTATGAATATCTGTCATACATATACTATATTACTTAAGCATGAGGTTAACCGTTACCTGAGGTCCAATGGGCATTGGACCTTAGCTCTCACCATAGCTTCAGGGTCTGGAGGACCGACGGCCGTCGATAAGGGTAAGCAGCCCGCTTGAGGACCTGGCCCGAGTTTCTTTTTCTTTTTGGACTGTATAATATTACTGGATGAATGTACCACTACTATAACCAACCATGGTTAACTTTTTGTAATATACTCATCAGTACTCACTCTTTTGAATTGCTCTGATGCGCCACTCTGATAAAATTATATTATTCCGCTTTTGAAAAATGGGGTGTTACACTTTCCATAATCAAATATCATCTAATGGACAACATAATATTTTTTGCTCAGAGGTAGACAACACAATAAATCCTTGTTATCTACACATTCTCAGTATTATATCTACATAATATTTATACTTGTCTAACTTAAGTTAATCATTTTTTAAATATTAACTATTATCATTTAATTTGTCACTTAAATAATAAAAATATTCAGCAAAATATTATAATAATGGACTCAAATTATGATTTTTTTTTTGTAATATTTTGTAGCGGTTGTAAAACCGTTACAAATTTTAATTCAAATTTGGCTTAAATATTTGGCGCAATTTATGAAATTTTATCCAATATTTGTAGTGGTTTTACAACCGCTACAAAATTTTGGCGCCCTTTTTTTTTTTTTTTTTGAGATTCATCATCTTGTAGCGGTAACTCAAAACCGCTACTAATATAGTAGCAGTTTTATTACATGAGTTGCGGTTTTAGAAAACCACTACAAAACATCTTGTTTCGGTGTATTTTGTAGCGGTTCTTTAAACCGCTACTAATGTCATTTGTAGCGGTTAAAACCGCTACAAATACGTAATTTCAACCGCTTCAAAACGTCATTTTTTTGTAGTGATGTTTTCAACCCTAATATCAAATTATTTTATGAACTAAAAACATGAAAAATAAGTGCTAAATACATTTGGGGGTTGCTTAGTATGAGGTATTTGGAAGGGAAGTGAATGGAAGGGAGGACAAAAAGTTTTTGGGTTGAACTTAAAAAATTAGAGAAGTGGCGTTAAAAGTTTTTAATTAATTTTTTTTATTCTTTATCTTACATCTTGTCTTTATTAAGATTTTATAACACTACTTCTCCTATCTTTTTAAATTCAACTCTTAAAAATTCTCTCCCCTTACATCCAAATCTCTCATACCAAACAGCCCTTAGGAAAAACTTGAAAGATGTGTACTAGAAATATAGATTTTTTCCATTAATTAAAATTTTCCCTTTAAAATGTTCCTAAGTTATTTTTTCAGCACTTATCTTCTATATTTTTAATGCAAATCTTCCACAATTTCATTAATACTCGGCTTTTCAACTTTTCACTAATGATCTTAACTATTTATAGTACTTATCTTCCATATTTAGTAATAAAACATGAAAGATAAGCTTGGAAAATATTTAAGATGACTATTGAAGAGAAATTAAAAAATTGATTTTTAAAATGTTGAAGGTGATTAATAAAAAAATGCAAGATAAGTACTGAAAATATGAAAAAGAGTAATAAAAAATTAAAGTAAAAAAAAAAAAATCAACTCAAAAACTACTTTAAGGGAAAATTGCACCAAAAAATGACTTCAGGGTGCTAGATGTACCTTAGTTTAATGGACCTTTTTGCAGTTAATAACAAGCTAAGACAAAATTGAACTTGAAAAAAACTTTAAAAGTAAAATTGCAACTAAAAAAACTTTAAGGGAATAATTGCATCAAAAACAAGATTAAAGTGTTTGACACAGCTAAGAAATAACATCAGACTTCTGATTGAACCATATTTTCATATGATTTTTTATGATTAAATTGGGATTTTCAATGCATTTTCTGGTACATTATTTCATGATTAAACACTAATTTGAGTTAGAGACATTTGTATTGAATTAAGCGTAATTAGGGGTAAAATGGTCATAATTTGTTAATTATCATGCAAATGATTTATGGATTTTTGATGCTACCTTGTGCTTAATTTTTGCATTGTAGGTGTTTAAGAAGAAAATGGAGATTTTAGAGGGTGAGAATTAATATTTTGAGGATTGGGGAAAATTACAAAAAAGGGCCCTATAATTTCTGAAAATTGGAAATCAATGAAGAAAATGGATCCGAGAAAGTTACAGAAAAGTACCCCAGATATATTGGAAATCTTAGTTATGCGCCACCAGCATTTTGCAAAGTTTCATTGAAGTCCCTACAAGAACTTTTATATTCTTTCATATTGGTTCATGGTCAAGACTTATGTTTTGACAAGGAACAAATTAGGTTCTATTTATAGAGAAATGGTATGGCATTTTGGTAGTTTTTCGAATATGAACCCTCTGAAAAAAAAAGGAGGTGGCAACACGGACACCTAGGGATACCACTTTATTTGTTGTTTTGAGTTTTTTTCTGTGTACATCGAGCGTGAGAATAGGAGAGTTGAACCTCTGAACCTTTGACCCCATTCCTCTCATCACCTCCATGCTCCTCCATTAACCACCAACAATTAATTAGCAAGCTTTATGCTAATATTAGCCATAAACACTTAATTAAAGGATTTTCCATAATCTATCTTAAATATTCTCTTGTTCGAGGCTTAAACAATTAGCCATTAATTACTTAACTAATCACTTTCTAATTGTTGATAATTTTCTTAATTATGATTAATCATTATCTCACAACTATTTCTTGATATTGACCCTTAAATATTTAATTTTGCCTCATTATTTTTCACCAACAACTACAATGTGATAATTATCCTGATTACCCACCACCGCGTGACCCTTAAAACTGACACAGGGAGCAAAGGAAAGATAGACCTGGGAGACATATGCAGGTTGCGGATTGAGAAAAGTGACAAATTCAGAGAGAAGCTGTGAGAGGAGAGTTGCAGATCGAGAGCTATAGCGTTAAGGCAGAACTTAAGCGACAAACCTCCGATGACCTTCACTTCCTTACAACCATCGTCCTTGCATCGTCTTCCATTATTTTTGAAGACCTTTGACACCTCAGAACAGAGCTACAACAAACCAAAAAAACCACCCAACCTTCAGATCGATACTCAACCTCTAAACCACATTTTCACCACCAACACCGGAAACTACCATCGACTTTTCTCCTTACTCCACTATCCTCACCATCGTATCTTTCTTCCTTTCTCCATTTCAGTCTCTCTTCATTGCACCTCTACGTTCTTCATCGTCAATACCGCCGGCCTTCCTCTATTTTCATTGTCACCAGAAATTCTCAAGCCATCATCGTCGCTCTCTTCCTCTCCATTCCAGATTCAGTTTTTCTTCTTTACTCAATTCCCATGGATTTTCAATGTCTTGATGAACCTATGGCTAAGCTCAAACTCATGAGTGGCTAATTCTTTTGTTTCTTGGTTATGGAGATTCATGTTGAGCTTAATGGACTACATAAGGGAGTTTTTCTATCATTTTAGTCTAGAATTAGATATTTGAATTTCCTAATTTTAATATATGATTTTGAAATTGAGATTGATGTAAATTATCTTTGTTAGTTTGATATTTGTAGTTGAGATTAGATTTTGTAGTGTTAAAAGTACATTATCTTTGGTTTACTAAGTGTTAATCGGTTTAGATTGACCTCAAGTGTTATCTTGAGGTTTTTATTGAGGGTTTGCCCTTGTAAAAATAGCTTTATTTTCAGCCTATTAGGTTTTCTTTCATTTTTTTACTTATTTTTTTTTTTGGTAAAAATAATTCATCAAAGTGTCTTGCATCAAAAGTTTTGCAAAAAACAATCAAATATATTGATTTTTCATTGTTTTTGCATTCTAACATTTCCTTACTTGATTTAAATTGCTTTTTTCCTTTGTTTTCTACATAGTGGTTTCATTGAATTTGGATTGCTTGTGGATAACTTGCTTGTGATACTATTTCGGTTCATGATTCCAATTTCAAAGTCACAATTTTGGTGAAATACTTTTCTCATTTGGATAATGAGCATTTCTACTTGTCCATACACATCATACATACTCATATACTTGTACTCCTTCCACTTTAGACATTTTCTCGCTTGAAATTGTGTGCAATATAGTTTTGGTACTTCATTATTTCATTGATTGCTTGATAGCTTTATATGTCCGACCAATTTGAGAGGGAATTTGATCATTCCTCTAATCTTGATTTTGTCATTGACTTAAGTGATTGTGTTTTACAAGGTATAAATAAGGAAGACAATAACAATGGTCAACCAAGGAGGAGAAATATAAGAGATGTAACAAGATTGGATGTCACTTATGATCCTTTCAACATTGCATGCGCTAATTTTGAGGTCAATTTTGAGCTTAAGGGTCTTTCGCTTAATTCACTACCTTGTTTTCATGGACTTGAAAAGGAATACCCTTACAACCATCTCAATGCTTTGCACTTGGCTTGCTTAAATATGAAGGATGTTGGTGCTCGCATAGAAGATGAGCAATTAAAGGTGTTTTATTTCACTTTGGAGGGGAAGGCCAAAGAGTGGTACATGATTCTACCAAGGCATGTTAATGATGCTTTTCATTCATGGCCTAATTTGAAGAAAGCTTTCTTGGATAAGTGCTTTCCCGATTCAAGGATTGTAGAACTTAAAAAAGAGATTTACTTTATAAAACAAGACCCTTTGGAGTCCTTATATGAATATTGGAGTCACTTTTAGGAGCTTTTAGCTAAGTGTCCACATCATCAAATTATTGATGAACAATTGATTTAATACTTTCATGATGGTCAGTTAGTGAGAAGGGCATTCTAGATGCTTTAGCTAGGGTTCTTTAGAAGACTACAGGCTGAAGAGGCATAAGCTCAAAGTTGAATGAGAGCTAGAAATACTCAACAATATAATGTGAGAGAGATAAGAGGAGTATGTGACATAGGTTCAAACCAAAGGATGGTCTTACTTGAGTTTAAAATGGATACAGTTATTTTAAAACTTTCTCTTATCTCATCAAAAGCTTCATCATTTGAGTATTCAGCAAGCAACTCATTCTCTTAATTTACAAGCTCTTGTTGCACCTAGTTGTGATGGTTGTGGTTCAATGATGCACATTAAAAGTTTATGCCCTAATCACCATGAGGAATATGTATAAGGGAAGGTCTAATCAACAACAACAAAGATGTGATTCTAACACTACCACCTGTAATGAAGGTAGAAGATTAGTTCTAATTTTGGTTGGAGAAATCAAGAAGGTTTGTCATATCAAGTCCAACCATATGGGTCAAACCGCGGGCAAATGGTGCCTCTTCAAGAGTCTAAGGTGATGAGACCAATCAATTATTAAAGAGTATGGCTGCTCAACTTACTATTATGGACAACTGGATGATGAAAGATAAAGCTTTGAATGATAGTCAATTCTCTTCTTTTGCCACAATCCTACAAAAGCTACAAAGTGATAGGACAAGCGATAATACTCAAATGGCTCATGTGTTCAAGAAGTTGGAATTGAAGAATAACATTATGAAAGCTCACTTAACTCAACTCTCCAATTCTTTGAATGATGTGCATGCTAAGATAAGTGGTTCTATTCTTTCAAACACTGGACAAGTGAAAACAGAGTATATCAGAGGAGAAGGGTAAGGAAAGCTTGCACAAGAGAAATTATCCTGGTTCGGTCTTATCCTTGACCTACATCCAGTCCCCAAGCCACACTTGGGATTTTCAATCCACTAAAACTCAACAATTGATTACAAACTCTGTACTCAGAGTAGTTCTCTCACTAGAACTCACTCCCCCTTACAAGTTGCAATCAATACACCCAACCACCAAGTCCCCTGACTTGTGGTTATCTCAATCAATGAATGATTTACAGAAATAACTCTCTTACGAAAGCGAGATGAGATGAACACTCAAGTACAAGTATCAAATTGATACAATACGAAAAGAAGCTGAACACAATAAATATACTTAATAAATTTTCGCTCTCGGTAGGTGTATCAGCTTGAGAAGAAGTTAATGCACTCTATTTATAGGTAGAGAACATTAAATGACCGTTGCTTGATGAATCCAACCGTTGTAGGTGATTAGCTTAAGGTCTGATCATCTTCTCTCTCTAAACTTCGCTAATCCAGGTGTTAATTTGATCTCGTGTGATTCTCGAGAATTTGCCCGTTGGAAATTACTTTGCTTGTTGTAGTAAGCATTCTTTAACGTTCGGAAGGCGTGCTCGATGAATTAGCTGAAAGTAGGTTGATTTGCGAGAGGTGCATTAAATGCACTGTACACTTTTTGCTTTATGGCTTTGACCTTCAATAATCTTCATCTGATCTTAATGAAATTCACTCAACAAACTTGTTAAACATAGCTAGGAATATGATTGAATGAATTATGGAAGCAATAGGATCAAACAACAATGATTTGCAAATTCGTATAATTCAAAAATCAGTTTTTGCCGTTGTATACTCGAGTATGTTCATGCTTACTCGAGTATGGCACTGTTTACAAGTGTCCATACTGCAGTATCCAATGGGATACTCGAGTATGCACCTTTCGTAGGCAAACCAACGTGTCTTGTGTTTGAAAGACAAAACCTATACTCGAGTATGTTAGTGGCTTACTCGAGTATGACACTATTTGTGTGAAAAATTCTAAGTTCAAAATGCCTCTATACTGGAGTATCCATTGGTATACTTGAGTACACAAGAACAAGTGCCAAGTTGAAAAACAATTTAAGAGCTCAATACTCGAGTATGCAAACCCTTACTCGAGTATGCATTAGTTATAAAATGTTTGGAGCTCTCTGTAACACTCTATACTCGAGTATGCACTCCTTTACTCGAGTAAGCAACTTTGTTTGAAAAATCCTTTTGCTCTCTGGAAGTCCTATACTCGAGTATGGCTACCCATACTGGAGTGTTGACTTAGTTTGAAAATCCTGGTTGCTCTCTGGATGGCCTTTACTCGAGTATGCATACTTATACTCGAGTATGCACTTAAGTTCAAGACAAATTTGATTGTTCTTCGGAAGTCCAATACTCGAGTATGGCTAACCATACTGCAGTATTGACTTAACTTGAAAAAATTGGTTGCTCTCTGGATGGCCTTTACTCGAGTATACATACCTTTACTCGAGTATGCACTTGTAAAATGCAATTGAGCAATCTTTTAATAGTCCTATACTCGAGTAAGCAAACCTATACTCGAGTATGCAACTATCAAAATGTTTTTAACTGACTTTGCAAACTTCAAAACATGTTTTACATTTGTTGTTAATCATCAAAACATATTGAGAACTAACAATCAATTCTAAGTCACTTAATGCTATTGAGTTAACGAGTAGTAAGAAGGTACATTTCCCTAAAGACGTTCATAATGAGGTAGATGAGAAAATAGAGGTTGAAAGTCTACTATTGAGCTCAATGAAGCTTCCTCATTCTGAAAGCTTTAAAGAGACAGTTATCCTTGAGAAAAAGAATGGAAAAGTAGTTGAGCAACCTCAAGTGAAATAACAACCACTTCTGAGAGAGGCTGGCTCCATGGAAAGAAGCACTTTTGAGAAAGGTGAGACAAGCGAGCAAAGCACCCTATCCAATACTAATGGTAAGGAGGAAAAAATATCACAACTTCCTTTTCCTAAAGTTTACTTTCATGGCAAGAAAATACATAAGGAACAAATTGACAAATAAATGTATGATTTGTTTAGCAAGTTGCATATCAATGTACCTCTTTTTCAATTGGTTAAGTCTATGCCTAGTTATTGCAAATTCTTGAAAGAGCTTTGTATTAACAAGAGGAAGTTTAGGCCGAATGAGAGAGTACAAATTATCTCTAATGTGTTTGCCCTTTTCAAACCCCAATTCACTGTTAAGTGAAAGGATCCTGACTTATTCACTATACCTTGTACTAATGTGAATGTAGCTCAAGCCTTGTTAGATTTAGGTGTAGCCATTAATGTCATGCCTAGAGCCATTTTTAAATCTCTCGGTGTCAAGGAGCTTAAAAGGACTAGTGTGGTTCTCTAACTAGTTGATAGGAGCATTAGGTACCCACAAGGCACCATCGAGGATTTGCTTGTTAAAGTAAATGACTTGGTTTTCCCCGCTGACTTTTATGTGTTAGATATGTCTCATGAGTCTAGTGAATCCACTCTTATCTTATGAAGACCCTTTATGAGAACAGCTAGTACCTTAATAGACATGAGAGGTGGTTCAATCATTATGGAAGTGAGTAACCATTAGCTAAGTTTTAATATGTATAAAGCCATGAAACATCCTTTTTAAGATTACTCTTTATTAAGTGTGAATTCAATTGAATTGAGTTAAGAGGTTTGACATCTAAGAGAGGGTGAATTGGGTGTATGATGAAAAATTAGGAACTTTGAAAATATTTTTGCATCTTAGTAAAAACAATAAGTATGAAAGTAACGAGTCCTGAAACATTAGTCAGTTATTCAAATAATATATTATGGAAATATATGGGTTTAAGGAAGAGAATATGAAAAATGTGATTTATCTTGGTTTGGCTTAATCCACGATGACCTATGTCTAGTCTTCAGCCTCTTCCTGAGATTTCATTCCACTATCTTCCTCAAGTTTTAATTGGGTACTTGAGAACCACTACAATCCCACAAGTTCAGCCGGGCACTTATTAAGTTGTTTACAAATTTCATACTGAAATAAAATCCCCCCCACACATTGTAAGAATACAATTTGTTTTCCACTCAAGATTACCCAATCTTGAGTTACTCTTACACAGATAGAATGATTACAATGAAATTATACTTCTCTCTATATGAAGTAGATAATAATTAACACTGAAGTACAAGGTAGGAGTAAGATTACAGAGCTTTGGTCGGGTCAGAGTATTGGCATATTGACATAGTAGGCATCAGCTCATGTCTTCATTTTTCATTTTGTTTCTATTTGTCTTTCTGTCTTTGAATGAGTCTCCATTTATAGCCGATGAAGATCATTTAACTGTTGAGCATGTTCTTCCATTGAGTATTTCACTGTTGTGAATATTACCATTGTGAGAGCCTTCAGTCTGTTGGAGTATTACCATTGGTTTGCCATCTTTCTCATTCATGTTTTTCTGTTTGCAAGTTAGAACGTGGAGACGATCTTCTAAATATGACCGTTGTGAGTGTATATGTTTGTTGGAGCATTGATAGTTGGAAAAATAGCTATTGCTTCATCTTTCTTATTCTATCAAATGCTTTGTTGAATTCCTTTATTCTTGTTTTCTATTTAGCTTCATTAAATGATTGTTGCTTTCTTTGATTCAGCAAACGCTTCAACCTCAACCTCACTTTATGCTTTGTTTGATAGAGTTTTGCTTCTATTGGTCTTGAACTTAATATGAGTTTTAATCACATGAAACTTATACATAAATGAGATAAGTAATGTTAAGAAATAGTATAAGTGATTTTGGTGTTCGTCTGGATGTTTGGTATAAGCATCAAGTTTTCTAGACACAGTGATTTTCATAAACTCCTTATGTTTCGATTAATAACAGCTGTTCCAAAAATAGAGTGAGAACATCATAATACTGAATGTCAACTTTTGAGATCCATATCTTTTTCATATGAATCTATTTGTGCTTGATTCTAAATTTTGTGAAACAAATTTTGAGTCTAGTTTCATATGCAACAAGTTTCACTTCAATTGGATGTGTGTTATGTGAGGTACATCCAAATAACCAAACCTATTCTAAAATGACACAAGAATTTCCAATATCAACTTTCGAAAGCCATATCTCTTTGGTCCAAACTCCTTTGAGCTTGATCTTGGTGTTTGTGTGATGCATTGGGAGTTTAGTTTCATATGAAACAATTTTCACTTCATTTGGACATGTAGTTTGTGAGATACATCCAAATTATTGAACCTATGTTTGATATGACATGAGAAGTCCAATGTTAACTTCCAAAATCCATATCTCTTTCATTTGAAATCCTTTGAGCTTAATCTTGGTGTCTATATGTCATATTGTGAGTCTAGTTTTATATGAAACAAGTCTTATCTCAATCGAATATGTGGTTTGATGGATATGACCAAATTACTGAACCTCATACAGGTTGAAAGTTAAACAAAGTCAAAAAGAGTGGTTAGAACAATGTTTTCACTCGAGTGAATAGTGTCATCACTCGAGTGAACAATTTATCACTCATAGAACTCACTCGAGTATGCCGAAGAGTTATGTATTGTTCATGTACTTGATTGGTATTTTGGAAATTCGTGGACTAAAATTGGCATTTTTGAAATTTTAGGTATTAAACTGTCATTTTTTAAATTTGAGCCTCAAAATGCCATTTTCAATTTTAGTACACTTTCTTTCTTCTTCTTCCCCTTAATAAATCCAACTTAATAACTTCTTTATTAATCTTCTTCTTGAACATTCTCCATAATTGAAATTCATATCTTCTAATCTTTGAATTTACATTAAATATAAGAATTAGTCAATGTATGAGATAAGTATACTATACAAACTTTTTTCTTTTAATATTTGGCATCTATATTTGACATCATCGAAACCAATCATATCTAACATTCTGCTTTTTTTTTTTTTTTTTAATGATGACAAATCCTTTCGAGAAAAATATGTATGAGTATGAAAACATATTAGGTGCAACATATTTTTTTTGCCATTCTCTCCCCCTATCTAACATTAGCAAAAAGTTTGAAGTATAAAGAAGAAATGCTTGTGGAGAGGTAGATATGAGAAAAATTAGAAATGATTCTCCCTCCTTTAATCAAAGAAAACTGTCAATTTTGAGAGGTTTTTAAGAAAACTGTCAAAATTAAAGAAAATTGATACTAAGGATGTGTAAAATATTTACAAAATATAAGGAGATAGGGTTTAAAAATGCTCATTTGGATTTTGTAGCAAGTTGATGTATAATCCATGAAGTCCAAATTTCTTCATTGAGGTTAGGGTTCACTATAAAAAAACCACGGATTACCCACAGAATTACTGACAGAAACAATTCCATTGGAAATTACCCACAGAATTCTGTGGGTAATAATTACTGATGGAATTACCATGGAATTTCATCGGTAACGGACATTACCAACGAAATTCCATGGGTAAATTCCGTCAATAATTTGAAAATTTCCGTCGGAAAAAATGTCATCGGTAATGTTGGTAGAATAAGCCATGGCCTTTTTTGTGACGGAAATTTTCCGTTGGTAATTTTAATTACCGACAGAATAACCCACAGAATTTTGTGGGTAATTTCAGTTACCGACGGAATTCCGTGGGTAATTCTGTCGGTGATTATTACCCACAGAATTTCATGGGTAATTTCTAATGGAATTTTTTCCGTTGGTAATTCTGTGGGTAATCCGTGGTTTTTTTCTTGTGGTTTCTTCCATAATGATCATGTCAAGCTAATTGCTCAATTATATTGGCAAAGATGATGTTGCTTTGAATGTTGTAGCCAAGTCAATATATTTCTCTTGATTGATAGTCAAATCATCTTTCCTCAAATTTGATAGTTTCTTCTTATAGTACATTAAGAAAGTCCTTGCACAAAATGAATTCTCCTGCCACAAATTTAAGACTTTCTTGCAAAAGAGAATTATTAGTTCAATCAAATATCAAAATATTTCTTTTTGTATCATATATAATTTTTTAAAAAATTAAGATCATGAAAGGAAAATATAAGAGCAATTCATCAAAACTAATCAATTGACGTTGAATGAAGATGAGTATGATGTAAGAATTTTCTTCAACTTAAAGAGATGACCTTTTAAGATATAATACACATGTGAATGTGAAGCTCCCCCTTAATGATACCAAATGTGTGAGGTCTGGAGGTATCCGGCTCCAGTGGACACCTAAAAGTACCTTAGAGTGAATTTTCCCCTGAATAATTTTTTTTTGAAATTTTGCTGTAAGTATTAAAGTTTGAAGATATGACAAGATAGACTAATTGAAGAGAAAATGATCAGGGGATAAGCTATAGCAGAATGCTTTGTCTTAACTTGTAAGTACAACTCCATTGGATGTTGGTCAATCATGTGATGCGACCATGATTGCATCCATCACTTGTAGTTCACTTGAGTGGACCTTACAAGTGTTCCTTCCTCTGTTTGTCTTTGCTTTTCATTGATAGAAATAGAGAAACCTTAGATAGACATTCTTTCTAGTTCTGCTTAGAGTATCTCATCTTCTTGAATCATGTAGAAAACTTCAAGTGTCCTTTGATTGATATATTGACCAAGTGATGATTTATTTCCCTTATTTGCTCAATTAATATCATCATTTCATATCTATCAACTCATACTTGATATAAGCATGTTTTGAAAACATTCTATGTTTCATAAAATGAAATTTTCAAGATAGGATATGCAACTTGAAATTGATTTGAAGAAATTACCTATGCTTTCTATGATGATAAGAATATTAAAGATATCAAAACATAAGGAATATTGGATAAATGAGTTTCCTTGACTAAACCTCATGAAATAATAAGGCATGAATGAAATGAAGCTAGCCTAGCTTGATCATGATATATTATTTTAAATATTCAAAATACAATATCTCACTCGAGTAGGTAATGTGAACACTTGATTCCCTTTGCTTTAAGAGTGAACATCTTGTGTCACTTGAAAGTTGTCTCACCCACTTGAGTGATCTTCTACTTCCAGGGTGATAAATCTGATCACTTGAGTCCTGCTTTGCCTCACTCTTAAATTAGAGTTGTTGTTTTTTTCCTTTCCCTTCATCACTCGAGCTTTGCCTTACTTTTAAATTAGAGTTGTTGTTTTCTCGCCTTTCCTTCATCACTCGAGTTCCCTTATGAATCATTTTATTGATTTACTATCAATTTCATAGTCACTTGAGTTACTTTTGCAAGTGATCCCTTCTATGTTCATCCTTATTTTAAAGTGTAGCAATAGAGGATCTTGCAAAACAAAAATATATGCTCTTTGGTACTCGAATTCTCTTGGGTCCACTTAATATTAGGCATAATAACTCTTATGCTCGCTCTTACATAATTAAAACATATTATATTTGAACAAAGAGTATATTAAACCAACAAAGACCATAATTATAATGTTATCAAATTGATTTATGTCATTAAACATAAACGACAACAAATAAGTGATACCAAGAATGTTGTTTCTCAATGACAAGTAAATTTGTCAAAAATGATAATGAAATATGCAAATTATTTCAAAACTCACATGTTCTTCAAAACCATGATAATGCATTATGAGATTGAGATTTTGAGTGTACAAAAAATCATTTTTGAAACATGTTCAAAATTATTGCTAACTTCAAACATGCTAGAAGTCAACATATTAAAGAATATATCAAAATGCTTCCGTTTTGGAGAACATGTCGAACATTGAAGTTAACATGTTGAAGAATTCTCCCAAGAGCAAAAGTCATAAGGGTAAAGCATTCGCGAAACATGCTTAGTATAATAGAAATATATAAGCACGATGACTTTGCTATTAGCCAAGAGATAATCTTACCTCTTTGAATTGAGTCTTGAAATATCTGAATATTCTAGGAAAGAATTCGAATACAAGTCTATAGTTACTCAAAAATGAATGAAGACAATTGTTAATGCATTAGAGCAAGAAAATGAGTACAAGGATTTATGGATGAAAATACATACTCTTTAGTCCAAATGACTAGAGTTCTAGAGTATTATCTTGGTGAGTTATTCCACTATAATGGTTAATTCATTAACACTCAATGCATTAATGATAATATTTGGAATAACATGGTCAAGTAAGAATTTATGCATTAAGCATAAGATTTGCACAAATTGAATTCTTTTCTAGGAAATAAACTTGAAACTCATAGATGATCAACTTGTTAGACATGAGGTCTAACTAGTTAGAGAATGAGACTAAGGAGTTCAAGCACAAGATAGCACATTGAATATCAAAGATCAGTATGTGAATGATAGGGAAAAATCTACTAGACAGATTTGAAACATTTCTGACTTTTAGTACATAAAAATTTAACTTCAAATTTTGAAACACCATTTGTGTAATGACTCAAAAAAAATTAATTAATTAAATTATATGATTATAAGATAATTATATATTTACTATTTATTGTAGTTGGGTATCAAGATGAAGCTTTAGCTTGATGATATTGGGGATGGTCAAAGGTCCCTTGGGTTTTGGGTTCAAATCCTCATTATGTAATACCCGATTTTCAATTTACCGAAATCCGATATTTTGGAATATATTACCATATTAAATTGGTTAACATATGTGACATAGAGTCACGTAAAATAATGGCTATTGTAAGTTTAAAAGAGCCATGAAAAAGTTATAAAAACACTTAATTGAATTAAGTGACAATTAGAAGATAATGGGCAAATTAGCTTGTATCAATTAGGATTAATTGCATAAACTCTCCTAATTAATTAGAGACAAATTAAAAGCATCAAAAGAGGGCTAATTATATTTGAAAATAATTAAGCCAAAGAGAATGAAATAATACTGATCTAAATAAGTCTTAATTGCTATGGTTAGCTAATAAACCAATGATACAATAAAACATTTAATTGGTGGGCTTATAAACACTTGAATAAGGAAATAAATTAATCTTCAATCAGCCCCAAAGGTCTAGCACTACAGCTGAATTGAGGGAAGAGAAGAGATTAATAAAGCATAAAGTAGTGTTGAAAAGTCAAACATTGCAACTAGCTAATAAGAGGATGGAACAATGGGATAATTTGCTAATGGAAAAATACATTAAATACTTTAGAGAGGAGGAGTATGTCGACCAAACATGAAGGAGCTGAGATTGGAGTTTGAAAAGTGCACTTTGATGCTAAGGTGGAGAGGAAAGAAGAGCATTTGGATTACCTTGCAATTTGCCACCATAACCTTGGCATTTTTCCTATAAATAGGAGGCTCCTCTCTTCATATTATTCACACCAAAACCAAGAAAACATCTGATCCTAAGTGAGGGTGAGAGTTTCTTGGAGCAAGAAGGAAGAAGAAGTAGTAGTTTAAGGTAATGTTCTTGGTCTCTAGCTTTTAGTTCTTAGTAAAAGTGTAGTTTAATCTAGGAAATGGTTAGGGAAATTCCCTTTCATGTTTGGAAGTCTCCATTGCTTTTAAAATGCAAAATGGAGTGGAAAACATGTTAGGGAATAATTTTTAGAATTAATAGATCATTGTGATAAAAGTTTGGAAAAACTGAAGGTGCAAATTCTTTGCTGGCAGCGAAAATAGATGATATTATTTTATGTATGAAATGAACTTATTAAATCATGAAATTTTACAGGAATAAATTAGACATGTAGGGCTTTATAAATATATAAAATATGTAATTTGTTGATCTCTGGAAAAGGAGATATGAAGTTTTGAAATCAAGCTATTTTTCTGGGATTAAAACTGGGCAGTGTTGAGAAACTTAAAACTTGGGAATGATTCTTGATGTTCTAGCTTCTGGGAATTTTTTTACTTGAAAATAGAAATGTCAAGGGACATGAGGAATTTTTCAGCACTCAAAAATGATTTTTTTAGAATTAATTATGATTTTGCAAATTTACTGAAAAATCTGCCCAGAAAATCCAGTAATGCGTTTTTGAAGAAAATGTAAGGGTAAAAATGGAATAATTAATCCACCGAGGGTAGAAAGGTAAATTAAACCTTTAGGATATTATTATAAGAAATATGATATTTATCAAAATATCATATAATAATCCGACGATAATGTATAAGATATCCGGGAAGTCTGGAGTTGGATTCAAAGGTTGGGCATGTTAGCCATTACGCGGTGAAAGGTACATTCGCGTACTAGTAACTTTAACTATGATGTGTCTTGTATGCATGTATGTGATGGAATGATTTATGAAGTGATGGGGAAGACTAGGTCTTGGATCATGCACTGTGACTTAGGTCACCTGTTTATACATTTAGCTTTATACGGGTTATAGTCTTGATAATGCCGTTGAGTTTTTCTAGCGCTGAGGACATGAGGGGCTGTCGTGGCACTGGTTAGTGCAACGTGGATAACTTTTCATGTGCTGTGTGCTATGTACTGTTGTTGTGTTGACATTACATCTGTTGTGTGCTTATGTATTGTTATAACCTTACATTCGATGTGTGCTATGTATGGTTGATGCTGAAATATAATGAATATCTGTCATATATACTGTTCATACTTTTCATATGAGGTTAACTGTTATCTGAGGTTCGATGGGTATTGGACCTCAGATTTGACTAAAGTTCAGGAAAGGAACTTGGGACAGAGAAGGCACCGGTAGATGGAGCCGTGAAGAGGCACCGGTCAAAGCAAATGCCGAAAGAAGTTTAATAGAGCCTACCTTCTGGCATGAATCTAATAAGGTTACTTCAAGCCATTTGGTGTTTAGAAAGGGTTCGTCTATGTGGTTCAGTCAATAAGTCCCCGTGAATTTGGGGAGACTTCCACTAGACACCGGCCTGGCCAAATTGTTTGATTAACTGAGTTAGGTTCGTTGCCCCAAGTCTAGTTAAGGCTTGGTTTAAGGTTGTATAGTTACCATGTAAGAATTGTAATTATACAAGCTCTGTATTATTGTATCACACGAATATTCCTTCAGGAAAATTTTAATATATCATCTTATGTCAGGACACCAGCATATTCTGGGCATTTTATATCAGTCACTCATTGTCCAAACGTAAGTGCATGCTCTCCGTTTTCGTGTTACCCTCAGCTGTAGCACCTCAAACTCTGTCGATTTTTCTAAAACTAAGTGTCAACCGACATGATTTGGAGTATGGAATTTGGGGTGTTACACATTAGAGCAAGGTATGATTTTTATTTTTGCATCAACTCAATAGAAATTACAAAAATACCCTTATTTGTTAAAAAAAAGCATCAGAATTTTTTAAAATGATTGAATGCATCGATGAAACATAGATAGTGTGGAAGCTTCATGATTTTTGGACCAAACCCCAACCCCATCATTCAACCCTATTCCTTCATCCTTTGTCTGCATGCCACTGGCATCGATCACTCGTTTGTTCATCTCTGGTCAAAATCTTGCTACTGTTATTTTTTTTCTGTTTTGTTCTATATCGCGGGTTCTATTCGCTGCTATGATGTTTGGAAATTTAAAATTGAATAATGATTTCATTTTGTTGCTGGATGGTTAAAGAAAATAGGTAGTTTGTAGGTTATTCTAGGTGAAAGGAATATTGAAAAGAAAGGACTTCAAAATTATTTGTTTTTAGATGTTCAACGCTGTTTTTTTCCTCTGGCCGTTGGTGTTTGGGTGAGGGGATCTATGAATTTTCAATCATTCTTTCACTTTGCTATTCATTTGTCCTGGTTGGTTATGGGTGTTCACCTTGTGTGTGTTTTATTGCCTCATTTCCCCTGCTATTGTACATCCGAGCCAGAAAGAAATAAAAAGAAAAGTTGGAGTGTTCTTCCAATTAAAACTTTGATGTAAAATGAAGCCATAGTAATTGAATGTGTGGGTCCTCTCTTTATTATACCTTAAGTTTGAAAACCATCTTTTGTGTGTGGGTTCCATTTTTTTCCTTTGATCTTCATTGGTTCTTTCTAAGAGAAGTAAACATGAATTTTTATTGTAGTTACGGCTGAAATGAGAAAAAAAATGGAACCAGATATGGACAAGTATTTATTAGTTAAGAATGGTGAAGTTCCACTATTATTTGGGCTATGAAAGAGATTAAAGTTTAAGTTTCTTCTAGTTTTTTTAATTATAGTAAATTGGAAATTATGTCAATTGTTGTATAAGCTACGAATGAGGTGGATAAGAAGAATTTGAATTGAATATGAAAAATAGAAAATTTTATATGAAGCTATAATTGATGGATGTGTTTGGGTGTTAGGAGGAGAAGGAGTCAATAATTTGAAAACTTATAAGTTGGAGAAATAGGCATAGCATAAATTGTAAAGGTGAGAATAACATCCCAATTACTCTATGAATAAGTTTTTCTTTTATTTCAATATACGATTTTTAATAGATTCACATATATTTTAATATAATTCTTATTGTAATCTTAATTATTGTGTTATTGAAGTATTTCAGTTATTCTAGTTTGTTTTTGAAAGGAAGTTGTATTTATTAATATTCTTTGTATCTTAATGATAATGTTTGAATCTTTAACCTAGTTAGCAAAATATTTGATTAATGTCTTTTGTACATGGATACGGTTGAAAGATTTTCCAAATGGGGCATTCTATTACGAAGTATTTGATAAAATCTATCGATAGTTGAAAAGGAAACCTTTTCATTGCTTTTGATATATTAGCTCCAAGCATGTTTGTAAATGTTATTCAGAGAAAAAAATACAGAACACTGGATACTAACAACAATACTGTTAGTCCTTGGTGCACCATGGTTAACATCGAGCTCATTTGATTTCGTGCATGGGTATAGTACTCATGCTTGATATTCGTGGGATTTGTTCTTACTCTTATTATTCATGGGTTTTGTACCTGCTCTTATTTCATGGCCTCTTTTTGCGCTTGTTTGGTTACTTACCCCTGTGGACTGTGTGTCTATGTTTAATTTCATGGCCTTGAGCTACGCATAGTGAGTTATCCTCATGGACTACGTGTTCACGCTTGTCATCCGTTCTATAGAAGCCCTACAATTTGATGAGTGTTAAGATTTATTGTTTTAAATTGACTTTGTCAAACAAAATGATTTATTATGTATCTTGAGTTATTGAATTAGCGATCCTATATAGAGTTATACTTTAATTCATGATCATATGATATAAAAATCATGATTTATTGCCATATTGTTTTTTTCATAAGATAAAAATGTTTATATTATTTTCTTCTGTATTTTAGTAAATTGTATAAATGAGATGTTATTCACTAAAAAAATTTGTTTTGGTTCATATAGCATTGCTACCCAGTACCTTTTGCTCAATAATGAAGAGCCTCCTCAATAATTTAAAGTTCGCTAGCTCCTTTTTTTTTGTAGTGTTTCTCTTTGATGTAATCATTAACCCAAACTTTTGTATTAGTACTATAGATAGATGCTCCACGTAGTCTATAGATAGGATCATTGTCTTTCTTTTGTCTAAAACATATGTATATGCATACATAATGGTGCAGCAGAGCTCTGAATGTCATTTTGACATTTCAAATCATTGTAGGATCTTTAGGAAGTCTAACTTACAAAGAAAGCTTTATCATGATTTCTACAATACATTTACTATGTTTTGACCACCGTGGAAATATGTAGATATAAATTAGAGATAGTAATTGTATATTCTATATTAAGGTTACAAGGTATGACAATTTGAATGCAATCAAATTATAAATATTATTCAAAACATGTGCATGCATTTTCATAACATAGGGTGAATTGAAATCCAAACAAGTTTTAGAATCGTGCATTTCAAAAACATAAACTCATAAAGTTATGCACTATTTCACTTACAGTCTATTTAGCAATCTCAACATTTTGAAAATCATAAATGATTGATTGCTAATGGAATGCAATAATGGACAAATATTCATTAAACAAATATGAATTTCATTTAAGTGTAAAATAGGATAAGAATTAGATATCAGCGTAATTCCTTTTGTTCTTGTAGAAGCTTGCTTGATTTTGGTGGAATATGTCAAATTTCCTTCTTTGCTCTTTCAATACCAAATTCAAATTCAAGCCCCATTTACTCAGCTTCCTCAAGACTTGAGTTCATGTAGCCACAATCTTGACATGAAGCTTTTTCTATGTAGTTTCAATCTTGAGAAGCTTTTTCACATCCTATAAAATTGTATAAATCTTTTTCTTCCTTGGTATCCAACCTTGGATCCAATCATTGCTAGCTTGTAAGAATAAAATTCCTAGGCTCTTAGAATATAGTCAATAAGAGGCAATTGAGCATTGTTACGGACCGGCCCAAAAGCCTCCAAGTCCATAGCAAGGCCCAAGCGGAAGGCGTAATCCGTCAATCATGGCAGGAGAGCCGTAAATCCCGGCTTGGCGGATTCGCCCCAATCATATCAATCCACCGAGATACCCGTCCCATTTAGGAAGTATCTCGATATCCGCCCTTAATGACACGTCACATTAATGGGATATCGTCCAATATCCGCCCCATTAATGGCCCCCATTAATGGCGTGCCTCGATATCGCACCGTAGGCCTCTATAAATATAGAAGGCAGTAACAAGGTGCACACACTCTAAACCTAGACTATTTACCTACATACCACCGTGCACACACAAGCACCCCTTTGTCGTGTACGGTGATCCCACGCTCTCCCGGTTATCTCCTTCATAGATACCCAGTGTCCGCCGATACATCCAAGATCAATCTACCACCCCCCCGGCCGGACATCTCGTGTTCTACACCGAACATTGGCGCCGACCGTGGGGACCATAAATTTCTATCCCCGTGACCATCAATGGCTCACACCGTAAGCCACACGCAAACCAAGCAATTGGACCGGCCAAACGAGGAAAGCATGGTACCCCCAAATCAACCTCAGCCGGCCCGAGTCGACCTCGACCCGCCAGACGGCCACGCACCCATGATCGACCATCCCGAGGAAAAACTCCGGAAGGATACGTTACCGACTCGAAACCACCTCGCCTTCCTCGACAAATCTCTCGCATGAAGAATCCCCAAAAGACCAGCCCCCCAGACAGACCCGATTCCGACGCTCAGTACTAGACACCGACGTCCGCATACTAAGGAGAACCCAAGAGGCGATGATTCGTAGATTCGAAAACAAGGAAAAGTTCGATCACCTCCAAAGGCAGGAGGATTTTCATGCTCTGAACAAATGATAGAGGAAAAGCTTGAAAACCTTTTTCAACGCGAATCCCGAAAAGCCCACGTAAGAGGAAGGAGGTTGTACGCCCGGATAGCAATAGTCCGCGTACCACCCGTAAACGAATCAACATCCCCGTGGCAGAAAGAGGGGGACGGCAGAGGGAGCGAGACCGCCAACCAACCCCAAAAGGCACAAAGAGGCACCTTTGTGGATCCGGATAGGGAAGGCCGAGGCGAGCAGACCACCATGACGACGATAGGGAACCGAGAACCGAGATCGTGAACACGACTCGACGAACTACACGAGGCGATCACTACGCCTCGGACACGAGGATCGCCGCGCGATAAGATGAAATACTTGGCCGGCACGGGTGGGACTCCATTCTCACGAGCTACGGCCACGGCTCCTTACCCGAAGAATTTTGACCTAGCCGACCTCCCCAATATGATGGGACCCAGGATCCACGTCATCACCTCGAGTTATTTGAAAAGTTAATGTGGGTAAGATCAATAGAAGGTCTGGTGATACTAAGACTCTTCTCGGCCACGCTAATCGGGCCGGCCCACAAATGGTTGAGTTCGCTACCCAATAATTCCATTCGGAATTTTGAAGACCTTGGTCGTAAGTTTGAATTACACTTTGCCACCAAAGAAGAAACAACCGAAATCTCAATTCACGCCGAGTAAAGTGAAGCAAAAGAAGGGCGAAACATTGCAGAAGTATCTGGATCGGTTCGTAGATACGGCAATACAGTACGATCCTTATCCGAAGAGGTCCATGTGACCGCCTCGTCAACGGACCGGACCCGATGACGCGCCCGGCCCGACATCTATGCAAGAATCGAGTATATTCCTTGACGGAATTCTATACCGAAGCGAAGAAATATCTAGACGTCGAGCAAATGGAAATCGCCAATGCGCAGATGAGCCCGAGAAGGCAAGGAATTCATCACCCGAAAGAAGAGACCGACCGACAAACACAAGGCGGAACCCCGCAGACGTGCGAGAGAGCCGGCCAGACCGAGCGAACTGACAATAAGGGGAAGTACGGAACTATACCCCCTTGAATGTCCCGCGATCCCAGTGGAAGGAGGTCGCGCGACCGAGATGAGGAAGGTGACCAAGCCAAAGCCTCTCGAAACCGGTCCAACACGACCGGGGAAGTTTTGCAGCTTCCACGATTGTCCCTGGCCACACCACCGACGAATGCTACGAACTCGGGATGCTATTGAAAAATTTGTAAGAGAAGGGAAACTACGCCAATACGTCATAAAAACTCAAGGGAAATCGGCAAGCGGAATGGTAGCCGCCGAAGCAGAGTCCAGCCACGAACGCTTCGGACTCAAAAGAAGCGTAGAACCGGCCCTCCGTAGGGCTACCCGGACGCCGATCTCCAATGCACGGGATCAAAGGGCGGCTTCGAGGAGGCGGAGATACGATAAGTCGCCGCAAGAAATACCCGCGAGAGGTGTTAACGGTAAAAGAGGTGCCGAGGTTTAAGGGCACATCGTCAAACCCGAAACCACCCTTGGTCTTCACCGACGAGGAGCTCAAGGAGGTTATTCCCGCCACCAAGACGGATTGGTCATCACCGGATCGTCGTGAACCGCCGGTCAAACGGATATTTGTCGACGCAGTAGTTCGGCCGACATAATAAGCCGGGATGCATACCAGAATGCACCTCGATGTCGAAGACCTAAAGCCATGTAAATCTACCCTCATCGGGTTCAATGGAGAGCGTTCCTTCCCAAAAGGATATGTTGACCTCGGACGACCTTGGGAACTAAGGAAGCCTTCAAATCGGATCGGTAAGGTTCGTAGTGGCGATTTCCGCTCCTTATAACATTATACGGGCCGACCCACTATACACAAGCTTGGGATATGTCGGCATCCACCAAGCACCGTAAATTGAAAATGATCAATGATCGAATCGTGGGTTGAAGTGTCCGGGACCGTAAAGCGTCGCGGCAATGTTACTTCAAGCCCTCCGTGTAGAGGAGGAAAAGACGCCATCCCCGCCACGGCTTCAAACCAACGAGGTAATGACTAATGACGAAAAGAGGGGCGACCCTAAGCAATCGGTCAACATGGTAGAACTAGACCTCCGTGAACCGTAAAACCCACGCCCGAGCCTTCGGAAGGAGAGTTGGAGGAATTAATCCTCGGACGGACCCCTCCAAGACAACTAAAATCGCGGGGACATGGACGCAGAGATCAAGGCAAGGCCGATCAAATTTTTAAGGCAAAACCAGGACGTCTTCGCCGGACGTCGCCCAAAATACCCGGATCGACCCACACTTCGCCGTCACAAGTTAGCCATATGGCCGGGTCGAAACCAAAGGGCCCGAGAAGAGGAGAAATATCTCGACGACAGCGTAAAGCCCTTGAGAGTCACATTGAAGAGCTCCTTGCTGCCGGGTTCATAAGGGAAATACAATACACGACCTGCCGGCTCTCTAACGTGGTCATGGTGTTAAAACCAACAGGCAAATGGAGGGTGTGCACCGACTACACCAATCAATAAAGCATGCCCGAAAGACTCCTTTCCCATGCCCAAAGATTGATCAGCTAGTGGATAACTCGGCGGATACCAACCGCTTTCTTTTATGGATGCCTACTCCGGTACAATCAGATCGCTATGCACCCCGACGATCAAGAGAGAACCGCCTTCATGACGGATAAGGCGAACTATTGCTACAACGTCATGCCATTTGGATTGAAGAATGCCGAGCTACATACCAACGCATGATGAATCGAGTCTTTGAAGATCAAATCGGTCGTAATGTGGAGGTATATATAGACGACATGATAGTGAAGTCAAAACACCGGAGCAGATATCCGGATCTAGAGCAGACGTTTGACAAATTAAGACAATACCGCATCAGGTTGAACCCAAATAAATGTGCGTTCGGGTGCCCGCCGGCAAATTTTTGGGTTTTATGTTGACCAATCGAGGGATTGAGGCCAATCCGACAAATGCAAAGCCGTGCTAGATATGCAGGCCCCCAACTCCAAGAAGGAAGTGCAAGAATCGACAGTCGCTTGGCGGCCCCGACAAGATTCCTACCGAGGTCACCGAGAAAACTCTACCTTTCTTTAAATTATTGAAGAAAGAAACCCGGAGGATGGAATACGGGCGCGAGACGGCCTTTGAAGAAATTAAGAAATGCTTGGCAACCCCGCGGTACTAACAAAGCCGGATCGGGGAGACCTTGTTCCTATACCTCTCGGTAGGAGATGAAGCGGTAAGCGCCGCCTTGGTAAGGGAAACCGAGGCCTGGACAGACACCCATCTACTTTGTGAGCAAAGCATTACAAAACGCCGAGCTCGATATCAAAAGCGGAGAAAATGGCATTCGCATTATCGACAACGGCAAGGCGACTTCGCCCATACTTCCGTGGACATCGGATTGTGGTCCTGGACCAACCAGCCGATCCGCAGATTTTGCACAAACCGGATTTGGCTGGACGGATGACGAGCTGGGCGATTGAATTATCTGAATTCGACATCACCTTTGAGGCACGGCAGGCAATCAAATCACAGCATTGGCGGACTTCATCGTGGAATTGACTCCAGCCATAACCGACAATGAATTCGAGGGTATTTGTTGACGGGTCTTCAAACTTAAAAGGCAAATGAGCAGAGTCATCAGTGGAAAGCCCGCAGGGAATCGCTACGAGCATTCCCTCCATCTCGGAATTCCCGACCTCTAACAATCAAGCCGAGTACGAGGCCCTCTTAGCCGGATTGACTCAAGCTAAAGAAAGCGGAGCCGGGCGGGTTAAGGTGTTCACCGACTCACAACTCGTCGCGCAGTATCGATGGCAAATATCAAGCGAAAGGCCCCTTGTTGGCCAAGTACTTAAATAGAGCAAAAGAGGTAATGACGGAATTTGAAGAAGTCATTGTCTCTCACATTCCAAGAGAAGAGAACGCCCGGCCGATATCCTCTCCAAACTCGCAAGTACCAAAGGTCCCGGAGTCATGAACCGTCATCCAACGAATTTGGCCGAGCCCACGTGCATCATGACTATCTCGTCCGCCTGACCGGAGAAAACCAATTGAAGATTACCTTGAAAGAGGGATCATTCCTACGTACTCTACCGAAGCCAAAAAGTTGATCGAGAAGCCGCCATTTACACTATGGTCGATGATCGCTATACCGGAAAGGAGTACACCGCCCATGATGCGATGCCTCGGCGAGTCCGAGTCAAGGTATGTACCGACCGAGATACATGAGGGATGCAACGGCCAACACATGGGCGGCAAGGCATTGGCAAGGAAGGCATTGCGCGCCGGCTATTATTGGCCCTCCATGATGCGCGACGCCATGGAGGCCGCCAAGCGATGTGACAATGCCGTAAACACGGCGGGATCTTATGGCCGCCGCCGGAGTTAAAGGGGATGCCGCTCCCCGGCCCTTCTATAAGTGGGGAATGGATATTCTTGGACCATTTAAACCGGCACCCGGACAACTTAAATGTCTCATTGTCGCTGTAGACTACTTCACCAAATGGATTGAAGCGGAAGCATTAACTATAATCACGTCGTCCAGGATTATGAAATTCGTTCGTCACAATATCTTCGCTCGGTTCGGGATACCTGCTGAAGTCGTCACTGACAATGGAACCCAGTTCTCGGACCAAAGATTCCAGGCCTTAATGTCCAACCTCGACATCAAACAACACTTCTCTTCCGTCGAACATCCACGCCTAATGGCTGTGCCGAGTCCGCCAATAAGATCATTCTCGACGGATTAAAGAAACGCATGTTAAAGGCCGACTCTAGTTGGACCGAACAACTCCACAAATGTTCTATGGGGATACAGGACAAGTGTGCAGACCTCTACCCAGGAAACTCCCTTCCGGCTGACATATGGATGTGAAGCAATGATTCCAGTGGAAATCGGGCAGCCATCGTGGAGGAAGATCAGAACCGGACAGGAAGGACCGGCATCCAATGACGACGCCTTAAAGACAGATCTCGACCTAATAGATGAGATCCGAGTCACACCATTGCCGGAACTTGCCGCTGCGCTACTCGCGGCCAAATATAATCGCAAGGTTCGGCCACGTTCCTTCAACCGGGGTAACTTGGTACTTCGGAGGGCCGATATAGATAATAAGAACTCCCGAGACGGAAAACCGGGCAAAGAACCGGGAGGGACCGTATCGCGTTAAAGAAAAGCTTGACGCAGGGGCATATGTTCTCGAAACTTTGGCAAGAAAGCCGGTTAAAAGGACATGGAACGCCGATAAGTTGAAAATCTACTACAAACTAGCCCAAGACTACGGCTCGGTCATTTCTTACTTTCTTTCATGTTTTTTGCAATTGCTTTCCAACTTTCCCTTGCTTTGCATTTGAATAATTTATGACCATTTGTACGCTCTTTAGAGCTGCTTTATTTAATGAAGGAATACCTCAAAGAGGAGGCGCCAACGTGCACGATTATTTGCTTAAGCTTGAAGCCGAGGTCACCAAGCCCGGCAAAACCCGACTCCGAGGTACCCATACCCGGTCGAAACGAAAAACATCTAGATGTATGACACCGGCCGTTGTACTCCGACGCGCATAGGTAAGAGCTCTACAAAACGCCATACGTGGCCTTCGCGAAATTGACGCGTCAACGCTCGCCCGATTTAAGAAGGCAGTCATTATCCCGACTCCCGATCAAGTCAAAATGTCCGATCCGAGGTACTAGACACCTCGGTCGACATGTGACAAACCTCGCCTTAAAACGGTTCCTACCATCTTTCCGGCTATTTAAGCCAGGATGAGGCAAAGGCGGTTAAGTGAACACCCCCGAGGGTACGACATACAACCCCCGGGTCTCCCACTCTCCCACACCGCAGTGTTGGTTGAGTACACGACTTGTATATAATGCAAATAATAAATTTCAAACAATGGAATTTAAGAAACCGCGTAAAGGGCGGATAAATAAATTCCCCATAAGTCATACAAAGTTACGGCACAAACGCCGGAGTCAATAAAATACAAAGGCACGACGCCCACTAACAATAAAGATTAAAGCTTAACTAGAAGGACCGGCCTCGAGAGCACCCCCGGTCGCCTCACTCTCCACATCCGACTCTCCCCTTCCGCACCCGGACGCGCGGGCGTAAGGAGGTTGATACGAAACTAACGCTCCGTCTTCCACAAAGGCACGGAAGTCGTAGCCGGGCCCAAGTTAAGCTCCGTCTTCGGATTCAAAAGCCGGATCTGCTCCAGTGCATTCTCGAAGCAATCGGCGCGCCCGCTTTAGAAGTTCGTCGACTCTAAGCGCTCCCGCCGCGATACGACGCCGAGCCTCCTCGACGGCTTTAACCTTATCAAACAACGAATCACGCTGTTTTTGCGGGGTTTTCACCACATCCATACTTTCGCTCGCGATTTCGGGCCCGGACACACTCGTAGGCCGACTTCTCCGCCCTTCTCGCGCCGTTGCATATCTCGACTCCACCTTAACGAATGCCTCCTTTGGCAAGATCCCGTTCCGGCCGGGCAAAGATCCCGCTCCTCCTCCATAAGACGCAGCTTGGCCTCGATCGACTAAAGCCTTTTTTACGGATGCCGCCTCGGCCCGTGCCTTCGGTTGGCCTCAACCTCGGCCCTAGCCGCTTCAATTTCTGTTTCTCCGTATCGCCCGAAATGTACTTTTCCCTTACAATCATATAGGCCTGCAGGAAACCTATGGATTTACACAAGTACCGTTCTGCGGCTTGTACTTCCTCAGCACTAGGAGGGGACAGGGCTCGGTTATCCATGAATTCCCGGGGAGGAACGCCACATCCAGCTCCTTGGTCACCCCCTTTTCAAATACAAAACTCCGAGGAAGCATGGAAGAAGGACGTAAGTGGCACGCTTGAAGGAGGAGGAGGAGGCGGAGCGGCCGAAGACGCCGGAAGAACCGAGGCGAAGGAACGGTCGCGGCCCCGCAGGCTGCACCTTCACCCTCCGAACGACAACCCGCTTCCCTTTGGAAGTTTCGAACGCCCGCCCGAGGGGATCCGGAGGGCACCTGGATGGGGCCGAAGTCTCGACACCGACACCTTGGCCTTCTTGGCCAACGGGGGCATCGCCTCGGGCATGGTAGCCTTGGTAGGGGCAGCCCGCTCCGAGACCGACCGTCAAGAAACCACGGTCGGATTCACCTTCTTCAAGTAGCCGGAAGGGCCTTCATGTCTTGGGCTGAAAAGACAGATAAAAAGAAATCAGCACTAAGCACAAAGTAGGCAGCCAATATACAAAACATCACTAAAGGAATAAAGAGCATGGCAAACAGGGGACTCCTACAATTCGAAGGAATTGGCCTAGATCCCTCCCTGATATGAAAAAGGCTGCACTCAGATGCCATAATGCTCCACAAAGGCGTCCAATCTTGGGACGTGAGGAACCATCTCGGGTAGGAGGTCCTCTTGAGAGATCTGGAAGGACGAGGGGCTGGCCTTGTGATGATTCTCCACCCAGTATAAAGGGAAGCGCCACCCTACATCGGCAGCCTCGACCCCCTTCGTAAAACCAAGCCGCTTACGGTACAATGACAACCTTAAAAACGCACTCTTAAACCGCTTAAAAGATTCTCGAGAAAGGCTTCATAAGCTTCCTGGGTCGGGATTAACGCGGAGAGACACTAGCCCTTTTAACTTATCACCTTCCTTAGGTGTGCCGGGGTAAAAGGGCCGAAAATAGTAGAAGAAGAGATTGGTCGAACAAGGGATTGGAACCGGGTAGGAACGACACAATTGCTCGAAGGCTACCGGAGTAAGCCCACCCGTTCGGATGAAGTTGAGACGGGCGAGTCTCAGTGTGCATCAGGGCAAGCATTTGAAAACGGGTGAAAGGAAACCGACACCAACCCGTGTAAGGTAATCCCGATAAAAATGAAAGAAATTGGGACCGCCTACTTCTCGTTCAACACAAACAAGCTCGTCGGCTTCCGGGCACAGACGCACCCCTCCATGGTGGGTAGGTCTAACCGGCAATATCCTCGTCCGACATAATGGACCGGGTCTTCAAGACCTCGTGGGACACCTAGGGATACCTACGACACGTGGGGCCTCGGGTGGACTAGAAGAATCCGATGTCTCGGCCTCGGCCCTTTTCTTTGAAGGCAAAGATTTCGGAGCCATTAACCTATATGCAACATAAAAGGAAATTAGCAGAGTTGGAAATACCTGGAAAAACAGGATTAGAAGGCAAAACAGACGGCGGACTCGGACGAAAGGGCACGCCGGAAGGGGGACCCAAAGGACGCCGATGCCGGCAAGATCCAATAATCGAGGTGGCCCTGAAGTCTTCGCCACGCGCGATGTGAAATGAACTCTCAGCCAAGCAGTCCCAACAGGGGCCGAGGTAATCACCAGGGTAAGGGTCCAAACTTGCAGGGGATGGACCCTCACAGAAACTGATCGGATGGGCCATCAAGGCAGGAGCACTAGAACCGGTAAAAGAGCCTACCCCGGCCCGGAAAGGTGAAAAGGTAGGAACGGTGTTTGCCGGAATTCGAACCATGGAAGGTGACAAAGCTCTAGTAGATATGGGTTGAGGCCCACCCGCCCGTAAGAACCATTCCCACCTCGACGAAGAGGTGCTAACCTCTCTGTTTCCGGAGCTCGGTCCCAAGAACCCGCAAGAAGAAGCTCTCGGAGTAACGAGCGCGAAGAAACTCCTCTTCCTCGGGGTGAGCGTTGTTCTCGACTCTAAGGAAAGGTCTATGTCTATCCATCGAAAGAGGAACTAGAACCTAAGGACTACGTACTTCACGTCAAAGGGAAGGAGCATATAGAGCGGAACACGAAACTAATCTTAAAAGAAAACTCGAAGGCCGGGAGAATGGGAAAAACAGAGGAAAAACCGTAGATTATCTAAACAAGACGAAGTATGCCGTAAAAGAGTAAAGGCAAGGACGGAAAATACCCGAGTAGAAACAAAGAAGATGACTTGAACGAGTGAAATGTAACGAAAAGGATGACTTGAACGACCAAATTGTAGGACAATGGAGTTCTCACGGAAAGAAACTTGGAGCAAGTTCACTACAAGATTGTATGCGTGAAATAGTGAAAAACGCAAATATAAAACAAAAACTGCGAAGAAGGAGAGGGAACGCCGGGGCATTTCGGTCTTTGAATATGGACACGATGGGAAATGCACGACATGATAAAGGAG
Organism: Acacia acuminata; assembly: GCA_019022655.1. NCBI lineage: Eukaryota > Viridiplantae > Streptophyta > Magnoliopsida > Fabales > Fabaceae > Acacia > Acacia acuminata. Next base: position 769,448 of record JAFJYI010000275.1, on the reverse strand, counting down.
CATTAAATGCGCACACAAATCGGCACACGAAACGGCGCGACGTATGCAGACCCCTTCCAATCAGGACACGCCAGGTGTGAAAAACACAATGATGGCGCCTACGGAAAGAAGACCAAACAGTTTACCCGCGAACAGGGGACTTACCATTTAAATCCGAGGCCGCCTAATATGCCCCGTGCCTGAACGGCCCAAGGCACCATCCAGGGCGACATCACGAGGTAAGCCGCGGCATAAGGAGCCGGCCGGGCAAAGCATAGGCCCCGGCCACACGCCGACCGGAGTATGACACACCTCGGCCGTCCAACAACATGAACAAACAAGCCGGGGGCAACCGTGACCGGCCCAAAAGCCTCCAAGTCCATAGCAAGGCCCAAGCGGAAGGCGTAATCCGCCAATCATGGCGGGAGAGCCGTAAATCCCGCTAGGCAGGATTCGCCCCAATCATATCAATCCACCGAGATACCCATCCCATTTAGGAAGTATCTCGATATCCGCCCCTTAATGACACGTCACATTAATGGGATATCGTCCAATATCCGCCCCATTAATGGCCCCCATTAATGGCGTGCCTCGGATATCGCACCGCAGGCCTCTATAAATATAGAAGGCAGTAACAAGGTGCACACACTCTAAACCTAGACTATTTACCTACGCCTCACCGTGCACACACAAGACCCCTTTGTCGTGTACGGTGATCCCACGCTCTCCCGGTTATCTCCTTCATAGATACCCAGGTCTGCCGATACATCCAAGATCAATCTACCAGCCCCTGGCTGGACATCTGTGTTCTACACCAGAACAAGCATAATGGATTAAACATGACTTTATGCATAAAAGAAATACTTTCTTTTCAAATCATAATGTACGCATAACAAAATTAAATTATTGAACATTGCAATCCCTTTATAAATAAATCCATTAAGTGGATTTTTAAGGGATGTGAAAACCCAATTTCAAAATAATTTGCAATGCTCATTCCTAAGATTCTAAAATATAAAGCCTCAATAAATATTACAGATAATAGTATAGGAGGTTTTACCATTGTATACATTTGTCTTAGGTACTTGATGAATTGACTTTGCTTACCCACTACCTCTTTCTGTCACATTGATTCCTCTTATGTCTTCTCATGGGTATCTGTAGGGATCCGTACAACGCAATGGATTAAAATTTCTACGAATCCCGTCCCGAGGATCACTCAGCGCGTTTAAACCAAGGCTAAGGAATCCGGATATTACCTTTTAAGAACTCGTTCGTGGTTTCTTCTTCGTTGAACAAAGGTGGGCTACCTCGATCGATCGTGAAGACGACTCTTAGAATCCTCTTCCTCTACCGGTATCCACACGAACAATCCTCATACACGGCTACGCGGCCACTAGCGCCTTTTTGCATCTCTCTCTCGCCACTCTAGGGTTTCTCGCGGCTTTTCGTAATACGCTCGACCGAAAGTCCCGTAGGTTTTCTAAAACCTGTTCGCCGTATTTAATGCAAAATTAATCGTATTAATTTTTGAATTCAAACTTTAGATCTGGATTAAATATATATTAATTAAATCTATCTGATAGATCTAATATAATAATATTTATTTAATCGAATTAAAAGCCAGATCTGAAATTTCGAATTCGAATCTAGATTAAAAAATAATCAAATAAATCTATCTGATAGATTTAATCCAACCTATTTATTTAATCCAAATTTAAAAGCCTTCTGATTTAATTTATCTCAATAAATTAAATCGGAGAAATGATATCTATCTATTTATTTAAATCTAAGATACCAATATCTCAATTTAAATTAAATAGACAATAATATCTTTATTCGAAAATTAAATGAGATACAATATCTCTCTTTGTTTTAGATATTTAATTTATCAAATAAATTAAACATAAAACAAATAATATAATAATAATATTTTAATCTCAATTAAATAATATCATTATATTTTTTTTTTTCGAATTTAAATATATATATATATATATATATATATTTACCCCGATTAAACTCGCATTCATTAATCTCGATTAATCGAGATTCAATGAACCCGGACACTTTTACCCGTGTTGGATTATTCTTGTGTGCGACCTGTGAGCCCATGTGAGATTGGCAAAGGGCCAACACCGTGTCAGCCCACAAATCGCAAGCGGCCTCTAGCAAGACATTGCGACTACCCAACTCACATGGGGATCGATGACACGATACACCTATCGTACAACCATGTCACGTCCCTTTTGTCACGCGATAATTTGGTCAAGGATGAGGCATGGATAATGTCAACTTCCTTTTCTTGACCATTACTTTCTCGATTCTCGAGTAGTCTAATAAGTGAAATGGAAACTCCTTTCCATCACAAGATGGCCATACATTTCTTAGACTCACTCATCGAGGGCCCAAGATTATCTCTCTACGAATGTGAGGGACAAATTCCGTCTTGACCATTCACGTCCCTCCGCATGAAAACCACTGATCCCGATCCTGACCTTTATCATCACCCGGTCAAAGGTGACTTTTGACTAGGTCAAAGACCAGTGATTCATCATGTAGGAATCCATGATGATCTCAGTCATAAGGCGTTGACGCGGTTATACATGAGATAAGCTTATGACTTAATCCATGCGCTTTCTCATAGTGGGTCGGTCCAAAGACCTTGTACTCTTACAAGTGCCCATGACTTTGATTGTATCTCCATACCTCATCAAAGTCATACGGTCTTAATTCATCTTCGCTCCCGCGTAGGTGACCGACCAGGGGACATTTAGGATAATCTATAAGATGTATCCAGGATGCGCTTATCAATACGAACATGCGGGACGAAAATGATAACTAAAGAAAATACTTTAAATAACTCAAATATCCAAAATACAATGAATTGCCCCTAGGGCATAATTTCCAACAGTATCAATAAAGCTCTCTCAAAAGATATAGACTTCAAGAGTCTTCTATTTGATATTTGAGAGATTCTCCTCTTCATCCTCTCCTCAAGATAGTTGCATAGTACTCTATGGTAGTTAGTTCTTGAGATGGAACATGCTCTTCTTGCTTGTATCCATTGCTTCTTTTGATTTGAAGATGAGGTTGTCCAATAGCTTCTCCATGAGTTCTCTTAACTAATGTGAGTTTGCTTTTAGGTTCATGAGAAATTTTTGGCTTATTCTTCATTTTCTTCATGCCCTCATGTCTACTCTTTTTAGAGTCAAACTGCACACACAAGGTATTAGATGGAGATTTTGGTACCCATATATACTTGGATCCTTGATTGTTAGTATTGGATCTTACTTGTCCTTTCAGAACCCAAACATATTTATTTCTCACATTATAATTTCTCCTAATATATTTTGTGTGAGAAATATATACAAATTTTCCATAAAATAATTGCAAAGAATATAATGTTGTTTATTATGAACATTTTTCAAGTCTTATGCTGGTCGAGTGAATGCAATATCAAATTACCCATATTTGTATATTCTTTCCTCCCACATGATTTTTCAGCATGATTGAAAATACTTTTGCTTTTCATAATAGACTCAGTAATTGGTTTAAAAATAATTTTATGCAATTGTTCAAGATCATTTTTCTTAACCACACAAGAAGAATTGGAATTATTTACCACATGTATATCTTGAGCTCTAGATAATGATTCATCATACGTTGATGATGAACTCTTCTTGGGAATTATCTTTCTCTTGTTCTTTTGTGTTGACTGGATCATGAAAGCATTCTTTGTTTTCACCTTCTTCTATCTTTTCTTCCATTTGTTCATCACCTATAGATATGCAATATATAATTCCAGATGAACTATAAACACTTTCAATTTTAACACAATTGTTAAAAGTATAAATAGAATCATGAGTATCCAAAATATCTTTAGAACAAGAGCAAAATTTTATTTTCTCAAGATTATTTTGGTCAATGCTAGAGCTGGGAAATAAGGCTGAGCCCATCGGGCCGGCCCATTTAAGTCCTGGCCTTGCAGGGCTCGGGATTGAAAAATAGGCCAGAAATTTGAAATAGGCCCTGCAGAGTTGGCCCTGTAAGGCCTCGGGCTTAATCGGGCCGACCCTTTAGGCCCGTTTAACTGTAGCTTTTTTTTTAACAAATAAGGGTTAAGGAGCAATTTTTCCAACAAACTATTGTCTCAGGAGCGTCCACCACAATAAACTTTTAACTGGACCTTAAATACCAACCAACTTTTTAAAATATTAATTCAGCACAAAATCGTTAGTTTAATACAAACGGCCGTTACTGCGTGGGGGAAATGAATGTGAGTGTTTTGTTGGATCAAGAATATCCATGTCAGACACAAGAGAGAGAAGAGATGAGATCTCTCTTAAAGTACCCTTTAACCCCTCATTGTTTCACAAATTGACGATCGTATCCCTACGTGGCACGTAGATTTTTTCTCCAATTGGCGTTTTTATCAATAAAAAGAAATTGTAGTCTTCTCTATTGATGAGGGCCAGCATAAGAAATGGAGAAAGAAGAATTGGTTTCGACATTTTTCCTTGCTAGTTCCTTTTCCAAGACTTCTCGAAATCCCATCCTCAGTTCGAAGCTCTTTTTTGGCTGCTTCACTCCCCGTTGAGATCTGACGACTTTCTTTAACTATGGATTTTTCCTTCACTTTCTCCCTAATTTGAGAGCCGGTAAGATGAGATTCACTTTGATCAAAGCTTGTCTCAGTTTGGATCATGTTAATTCTTGCTTTTAAACCTGTCTTTGGTGCAATGGTGTTTTTATAGTGAAAGGAAACTGTGTGGCTTGGTTTTCTTGCTGGAATTTTGGTATTCTTTTTCCATTTAGATTCATCAGGAAGTTAGTGACGTTAATTTGGTTTTTGTTCTCTCACTTTCTTCGTGCTCTCAAAGGCTAAAGATTAGTTTCTTAGATCCTGCTCTCGATTTTTTCTAAGATCAGACATTGATGGGGTGGGTTTAAAATAAGTCGTTAGCCTGAGCTTGCCGAAAAGACAAAACCTCGTCGAAATCACAAAATAAAGCTGACGAAGGAGGCTGTGGTGATGAAGTTGAGAGTCCAGGTGTTTCAGGCTCTGTAACGGCCGTTTGTACTAAACTAACGATTTTGTGCTGAATTAATATTTTAGAAAGTTGGTTGGTATTTAAGGTCCAGTTAAAATTTTATTGTGGTGGACGCTCCTGAGCCAATAATTACTAATTATATTTCTTTGAAAAAATCAAAGGAAAAATAGTTAAAATTTGGAATAGTAATTTTCAGGCCCTATAGGGCCCTGGCCCTAGTACTATCGGGTTGAGCTTTGGAAAACAGATGTTTTCCTTACTCCAGGCCCTATAGGGCCAGGCCCTATCGGCTGAGCCGGCCCTGATTCCCAGCTTTAATCAATACATTATATAAAATTTTCATTGCTCTAATTTTCATTGAAAACTTTTTCTTTTCTTTTTTCAGTCCAATCCCTCTTTGGTTTGAGAGAAAAAAAAAACATTTGTAAAAGGATTTCACATGTCAAAATCAGATGCTTTAATAAAACTAGTCGTTCTAGCTTTCCAAAACCAAAAATCAATATCTTTTAAAAGAGGTGGAATTGTATAGTCAAAACCTTCAAAAAGCGAATAATGCCCAAAATCAATCATTGATAACTTTTGAGATGATTACGTCATTTAAACAAGAGCCCTGCTCTGATACCAAATGCTAAGAGGTCATAACCTAAGAGGGCGGTGAATTGGGTTTGTGATAAAAACTTAGAAACTTTGAGAATCTTTTCACTTTTTAGTAAAAACAATAAGTATGAGAGTAACGATTCCTAAATCATCAGTTAGATATTCAAATAATAAATGTTGGAAATATAAGAGTTTAGGGAAGAAATATGCAAATTGTTATTTATCATGTTTCAGCTTAATCCGCGATGACCTACGTTTAGTCCCCAGTGTAATATCCTGAATTTGGGCTTAGAGACTTGAGGATAAGCCTATATTAGGCAGATGACTTAGCCTCGTTTGGGAAGTGTGACAAATATTATGAATGGAATTTCCCTCAAAGCTGGCAGATTAAGGTTTCTAAGAGGCAGTCGGTTTGTGACGTTCCTTTGACTATGCAAATGATATCTAATGGCTATGAAACTTTCTAGAACCAAAGTATACACGATAAGATTTAATTTGAATGGTCATATAGGTCAATTGGACATGTACACTATAAGTTATGAACTTTTGAAGTTAACCCTTGAATATGGAACATTTTCTAGACTAGTGTGTATTAGATGTGGATTCTGTAATAGTTTATGTGTGATTGATTGTAGGAAGTATTTTTTTTTCCTAAAAATGAAACATAATGGTCACATAGTCTTTAGAAACATTGCAAATGGACATTTTCACAATGAGATATGAATTTTCAAAGCTGATTAAAATTTTGTCAGCTTTAGGTTGTGCGAAAATGAGTTTTGTAGAGGGGTAAAATGGTCAAATGACATTAGTAGGGGGTGGACCCCACATAGGGCATGTTGCCTTACCTCCTCCTGACCTATCCTCCAAGATGCCACCTCACCTCTTTGGATGACTTGTTAGGAAAGTTCTCCTTGCTTGTGGGCCAAGTTCTCTTGCTTGGTGGCCAAGTTAGTCAAGGCTTATTTAAGAAGCCTTTGACTTTCTTATTCTTTCTCTCCCCCAATCCATTTACATGGCCAGCACATGGAAAAAGAGAGAGAGAGAGGACTGAAAACTCAAAATAGAGAAGGAGGGTTAGTGGAAAGAGAAACATTGGGAGCCAATTGCACCTTCGATTCGGTGTTTCTAGCTCCCAAGCCATTCTCTAACATTGTTCCTTTCAGTGTGAGCAAGATTTATATGGTTTTGGATTCTTGATCAGAGGTCTTTGGCACCATCTAAAGCCTGGAGGTGCCACTAGAATCAAGAACTGGCTATGAAATCGAGTAGAGGTACATATTAGCTCTGATTTAAGCCGAATATCTTGAGGTTTTCTTAAGATGTTATGTTGTCATAATTTTTTATCAGACCTAAAACCTAGGGAAGGAGTGTGTTTTTTCTTGTTTTGATGCTTCTAATGAGTTTAGAATGAAAAATTGTGTACAATAAAGGTGCAAAACCGATCCCAAAAGCATCAATAGAGAAAATCGAATGTTCTGGCCAAAAACCCTATGGTTTCAGTCTGACCAGGGAACAAGGAAGAATGTAATTTTTCTATTTTTGAGGTCTCCAATGGATTCCTTGGGGAAAATTGTGTAGGAATACTTATTGGCATGATTTTAGAAGGGTTGGATTGAAAACCCTAATATTAAAGTTTAAGTGATAGTGCTGCAAGATTTGTTTTTTGAAGGCAGTCTCTGTGTGTCATGTTGTTAACTGACCAAGTGATGCTTAATGGCCTTGAAACTTTGTAGGATTGTAGTAGACATCCTAAGATTTAATTCAATATATAATATGTGTAGTTTGGATCAGTATAATGTAAGAATGAATTGTTGAATTTTGAACACTAAAAGTTGAATGAATTCTGGATAGTTTAATTTGTCTAATTATTTATGGAATGTTGTGCATCTAGTTGGCTAGGGAAATTATTTTTTTCTTGAATCTATACTAGGTAAAGGTCGTTTAGCCTCCAGAACCACTTCAATTGGAATTGTTTAGAATTAGTTATGATTTTTCAAAAATAAGTGAAAAATTTGGCAGTGTAAGCTCTTACCCGAAAATGAGGAATTAAGGGCAATGAGTAGTGAAGATAATCAACCCTAGTATTTTGAGAATATAAAGGGTTTGGATGGATTATAACCCCCTATCTGTGAATGTATGTTCGTAGGAGCCGACATTTGCCTAGGATGATGAAAGGATTGGGAGCCGATTTGAGAATTGGTATAGCGTCCAAGTAGTAACTCTATCTCATATACTCTGTATGGTTGTATATGCTTGTTTAAACCATGTTTGTAAAATGTCCCGCATGTATTGGCCTAGTACCACATATGAGCCAATTGGCTAGAACAACCAATGTAGGGTAACCTTCCCAGTGGCTAGGTATAAGGCCTATTGGACTGGTACTCCTTAAGTTACAAACCTAGTGTATTCAGTTGTTATGGGTTATTGCCTAGCTTAGTACCTAGTGATGTGGTCATGGATCATGTGATTATTTTTTGCAATCTATTCTGCATGTGACTTGAGATATTTGATGTTTGATCCCTGAATGCTTTGTATGTTGTTATGGACCTTTCCTGTGTGTGGTTAACTACCATGTATTGCTTATACATTGTATATGAAATTAACTGTTATTCTGGGATTCTTCGGGATCCTGGCCCTTGTTAATATTTGTGAAACGGACATTGTACTGTACATAGCTCCCACGAAAAGTTAGTGGATTCCGGTGAATGAAGATCCTGTACTGGGCCAAGCGGTTGTGTCGACTATCTTTAGTGGTGTAAATAGTTGTATATAGAGTTTGTAAATGTTATGTATAGATACTGTGGGATTTCCTGTAATGTAATCAAGAGCTTTGTATCAATATATTGGACTATTTCTGTTTTGCCTACTAAACTGCGTATAAATACTTTAATGAATGTCATTATACTAAGCGGTATGATAGTTGTGGTATCAGAGTAAGCCGTTATGGCGGCAACAGAATAGTATACTGATACTTGATTACATAGATACATGAAAAGAAACAATAGTGAGATGTACCCTGAGGAAGAAGAGGGTTCATGCTCCAGTGAGTTGAGGCTTTAGAGATAGATGAGATAGCTCAGAATATGGATTTTGTTGCTAAATCTAGGGTTAATATGTATACAAATTGCTGATAGCCAGTGATATGTGGATTTGTACTGACACAAATACCCCTGTCCTATCAAAACCTTGAGGTTAAGTGTGGTTAGGTGAGAGAAATCTCGATATAGGTGACATCCTGGGAAATATCATAGGAATTTGAAATTCTTTGATTTAAGGCCTGAGTACCTTGTGGTATGAAATATGGTGATTCTTAGGGATGTCATGAGAATGATAGAATGAATACGATAAAGGTTGAGGATAGGCTTGAATATGATCTTAGCTTAAAATATTGTTTAGGTCAAAATGTGAATAAGGTTGCACTATGGTTCCCATATATTATAGTATAAACCTTGCGATTAATGTTGCATGGTCAGCACGTGTGTTGTGTATGATTAATGATTGACTTTGAGGTGAAAGAATGATGCCTATGTGATATTAAGAATTTAGGTAGAATTAGAACCTCGTGAATAATGCTGGTGTGTTGAGAATATTTTTGAATATTTCAAGGAGTTTTTAGCTCAGCTGAAGTTAAGTTTCTAAGAGTTGAATTGCAAAATTTGACAATTGTTGTTTGAGAATATTTGAGGATAATGCCTATATGTTATGAGGATATAATAGAAGCTATGAATCATGTTGATCGTAGCATGTTTATTGGGCATAGTCGAGGTTTCAGAATTAGGTTGATGAACCTAAAAGTTGGATTGGCATCCAGAGGACTGCTACCGACTGAACTGTGGCATAAGAATCCAACGTGATAGTTGAACTAATTCCTTAGGCATTTGAATCAACCTGAATGAATTGTGGTATTAGAATATAGTATCAATTGATCTGAACAAATTAAGGCACTAGAATGTGGTACCAATATATATGAGGTATTTGGAGGTTGCTAGTTGCTAATCTAGCATAAGGAAAGATCTTAATCTCAAAATATTCCCTTAAAAAGAATGATTGAGAGTTTATTCCTCAATGGAACCAAGTGGTAGTTAGAAACTCAGTAGCCATGAGTTATTGTCTCATGACCGAGACAGATAACCATAGATATGCTAGTGGCTAATAAATTCCTTGAGAGATATAAATTGCATACCCGATAAGGGAAAGTTGAATTTTGAGCTGGACTAATATCGAAAGTCCATACAAACTGACCTCGTGTATCGCCATGGAGTGGCCCAATGCTGTATGTTTACTTTTAAGTAAATTCGTGGTATGAATATGGTGGGCAGTGAGACCTATTGGGCCGGTATATCCTTAGGTTGTCAAACTTGCTATACATTCAATGAGAAGCCCTAAGTCTTGTGACACTTGTGTGTCCACAGGCTAGTAGAAGTTTACAGTTATTAGATCATGATGAATACCGGGCAACATTCCAAAGAGGCTGTGAGGCCTGAGAATCACGGCGACTCGGAATGTGTTTATAGTTGATGATATTCTATAGCAGTTATCTGGTTCTTGAGTATGTTTGAAAATTGAATTTTTAACATGCTAATGTACTAGCTATATTTGTGAATTTTTTGAACTGAACTTTTGAATATAATGTTTTCAATAGAATTTATGACTAGTTTGTTGTGGTCACTTTTGAATGTTGTCTCTTTAAAGCGATCCTTATGGAACCCAGAATTGTGGAACAATACGGAACTAGAAAAAGCCAAAAACTGTTGTAGACATACTTAATTTGTTAGGTCTTGCCATCTAGGTTTGAAATGTTTCTTGAATCACTTGCCATTGATAAAAGCTTATTTGAATAGAGATTTGAAAGAAACAATTGTTTTGATGGGATATGCTTATGAAAGGTTGACACTTATGAAAGGTTGACACTTGCACTAGTAGTTTGTTGTGGTCACTTTTGAATGTTGTCTCTTTAAAGCGATCCTTGTGGACCCAGAATTATGGAGCAATATAGAACTAGAAAAAGCCAAAAACTGTTGTAGACATACTTAATTTGTTAGGTCTTGCCATCTAGGTTTGAAATGTTTCTTGAATCGCTTGCCATTGATAAAAGCTTATTTGAACAGAGATTTGAAAGAAACAATTGTTTTGATGGCATATGCTTATGAAAGGTTGACACTTGCACAGTAGTGAATACCCTCAACCTGGGAATGAAAAATTCTGCCTCGTTAAAGGTCGTTATCTCAAGTGAGTGACCCTTGTAATATGGTGTCCTTCAGGAAAGCTTGATGGTGGTCAAATGTAAAGAAAAGAAAGGATTGGCATATGTCCCGGTGAGGTAAGACGGAATGGTGGTGTGTGCCTCTCAACTGTTGAATCTTATTAAATAAATTATCCTACTGATGAATTCAAGCTAGCAGCGAATGTGTTTTCTTGAATTTTAGTTGGTAGGGAATGTATTTTCTTGAACTTGAGCTAGAAGCGATTATTTTTTCTATAAAAAAATGTGAGAGCACTAATTTTTTTATATATAATGTGATTATGAAAATGCACTGCAACCACAGAAATTTTAAATATTTAAAACTCAGAAATGTTGAAAATGAGATAACATAGAAGAATGAAAAAAATGTTGTGATAGTCGTCACTGACGTGTTGAATTGAAAAGTGACGCAATTTGTGATCATAATGATACAAGAACAGAAACTGGTAGAATGGTCTAGAAAACTAAACTAGTTAAGGTGTATAGTACTTTCCAACTACATTCTAAGCAAGAGGAAAGTAGTATGAGAGCTTAAATTGAAGAAGCTCAAACACAAGATAGACGAGTAGAGGCTCGAGGCGATAAGACCCAATGTGCAAGTTTGTATGGGGGCAGTGTCCTTGGACCACAAGACCTATGTTCTTAGCACTGTGTTTGTTGCCTAGCATGGTGACTTTGGACTAGTGTGTCCAAAGTATATCTTGAGGCTGGCAGAATATTTAGATTGTACCAGATTGTAGTCAAGATGCCTATGGTGCATGGGGTGATTCCCTAGGCAGTAAGGCTAGAATATCTAACGCTATGGTAAGAGAATGATTTGGAATGGAAGAATGAAATAAGCCAAAAGGCAGAATGTATCAAGCAGTGAGGCATACGTTATCAAGCACTGTAAGGATGGACCAATTGTTAGTTTTGATTAGTTTTGATTATGTCTTATATTGGTGTCTTATCCAGAGCAAAAATTTTGTATACTACATTTATCTTATACTTTTAACTAATTCTTATATTTAATGTAGATGCAAAGTTTAATACAATGAAGAATGATCAAAAATGGAGTTTGAAGAAGGAAGAACTTGTTAAATATTATGAGAATATCAATATTCAAGCTCCTATGATCAAATAGAAGTTGGAACGGATCAATTCAGAGTTAAAATAAGCAAGTTGAAGCATGAACAGTTCCTTGCTCAAGCAACAAGAGGATCCATGCTCGATCAAGGTCATTTTTCACCTAAAAGATCTTGCTCGAAACAAGAGGAGCCATGCTTTAGCAACATCATTTTTTAGCCAAAATCCGTTCTTGCTCGAGCACAAAGAAGAGGCTTGCTCGAGCAACATCATTTTTCAGCTACTCGTTCAGCTCTATTTTTGGCGACCTCCGGAAATCAATGATATCTCCCAAACCAAGAATCAGATTGACGCAAAACCAGTGGCATATGAAACTAAACATCAAATGCGTCATTTTGATATAAAATTCATGTCCAAAGGAGTCCAGATGAGGGAGATATGAGCTTTTCAAGTTGGCATAAAAATCACAACTAGATTCACATACCTTTCCAAAAAAATCAAGAACTCAAAAAATGAAGATCAATTGAAGGAGATATGATGTTTTTAATTTGACGGTCTGTTCAGGATATTGCAAAAACATTGGATAAGATCAACCTCCACTCATCTGATGTTAATGGATGAAATACAACTAGTTTGGAGCTGATTCTTATTGAAATAGAAAGAATATTTGAAGAACTTTCTGAGATGGGGTGATTTGATAAATTTGGATTTATGCAGAAGATGTTATGCCGACTGGAAGTTGCATCTTGTATTGTCAACATAATTGCTTCTTGAAAGTCTAAAATTTGCACAAGATAAGGGTAGCTAGCAGCCTGACATTCAGAGATGGCTATTCAAGCAGAGAACATAATGCCCAAGCATAATTTCACAATTGATCAAGTCATGCTCGAGTAGACGTAGTGCAGTGCCCGAGCATCATCGGGCTAAGCAAGAAAATTGCAAGTTGAAGAGTCATGCCCAAGCAGATAGTAAAAGCATGCTTAAGCAACATCATTATAACTGGAATCATGCTTGAGAAAGGTCTTTGTAATGTCCGAGCATCATCGAACTTAAAACGAAGAAGAGCAAATTGGAGAGCCATGCTCGAGCAGACAGTTGGCCATGCCCAAGCATCATCGAGATGGAAAGCCATGCTCGAGCAGAGAATGAAGCATGCTCGAGCATCAGCGTGACAATCAAAAAAATTCACTGAAATGAAGAGTCATGCCCGAGCAGAGATAAAGGCATGCTCGAGCAGCATGCTCGAGCAGAGGTAAATGCATGTTCGAGCAACATCAATCTCATTCCGATTCTTAGCCTCTGGAAGACTCTTGCCCGAGCATGAATAAGTCATGCTCGAGCACCATGCTCGAGCAGAAGAAAAAGGCTGCCCGAGCAAGCATGTGTCTGAACCCATTTCGCTCTCTGTCTCAACATTGCCCGAGCATGATATTTGGTATGCTCGAGTATTAGCGATGATTGAAATCTGTTTAAACCTTGGTTTGAAGCATGCCCGAGCAGAGTGAGAGGCATGTTCGAGCACCATGCTCGAGGAAAAACCATGCTCGAGCAAAGATCATTGAATTCACAAATCCTCGCCTCTGTCTATTTCTTGCCCGAGCAAGGATCATGTCTTACTCGAGCATCGGTGAAAGAAGGAGTCTTACTCGAGCACTAGCATGACTGGTTTAGAAGGTTTCCCAAGCATGGAATCTTCCTTACTCGAACAACATCGATATAAAACATTTCTCAAAGGACTCCAGAGTTGCTTGCCCGAGCAAGCTCAGATTCATACTCAAGCATCAGCGACAGAGATCACCTTTTCTATCATGATCAAGAGAAGCTTGCTCGAGCAAGCTTGGATTGTTGCCCAAGTGATGCCATCCCTGTTCTTCAAATCTTCGACTCCAAAAATCATGAATCTTGCTATATCACGTTATTACTTCATATTATTATTCATTCCAATTACCAAATGCTATTAACATGTTTGCTCATGAGTCTCAGATTGTTTAAACATGGGTTAATCAACATATTTGAATAAAGCAAGTCGTGTGTTAGAAGCATTAAATGCAAACTACCTAAACCGGTGATAATCTCGAAAACTGATACTCTGAACGAAGTAAAGGTACCACTGCTATTCCAACTACGCATTAAATGCTATCTCTCAATGGTCAAAACAAAAGGAATGAAGAATGTTGCTAAGACCAAGAACCATTGACAGTGATTAATACGAACGCTTCAACGGACATTTTTGAAGAAGACTCAATGGCCGCATTCAAGCTGCTTCCAACTGATCTCCAACAGTCGAATGCTCGCAACGGTCGAAACACAAATACCTATAAATTGCGAAGTCTTCAAACCGAAAGAATTGACGACTGATGAATGACTCGACGAACCCAATGAAATAATCTTTCACCGTCGATAGTTCAATAACTCATACACTCTGTTTCTCAATGCTCATATAGTTTACAGGAGAGAGTGAGATGATCGATTTTGTACTTCAGTGTTCATTTGTAATCTACTCGTGAGGAGTTATTAAACACTTATTCATTTAATTATGAGATTAAATCTTAAGGTTGAGGAACCTTAAGTGTGGGTGTATTTATTACAACTTGTAAGGGGGAGTGAGTTTGAGAGTGAGAGGACCATCCTTCGTTTCCAGAGTGTGTAATTGTATCCTTATAGTGTGTAAGGGGAAGTATCTCGGTAAGAGATTGTAAAGGCTGCACAAGTGCCCGACTAAACTTGTGAGGTTGTAAAGGCTTCTCTCTTGTGCCCGGTTAAACAAGGAGACAGTGGATTGAAAATCTCAAGTGGAGCTTGGGGACTGGACGTAGGTCAAGGATTGTGTCGAACCAGTATAAATCACAGTTTGCATATTCTCTTCCCTTATCTTTTACATTTCCAGTATATGCTTATTTGAATATCTAACTGTCAATTAAGAAGTTACGAAAAGATTTTCAAAGTTCCTAACGTTTTATCCGACACCCAATTCAGCCCCCTCTTGGGTGATAGCCAGGTCTTTCACCAATGGGTCTTGTATGATGATTACGTTGCGTGCTTGGTAAGCATGTATAGGAAAAGGATGGACTGAGTGTCTAGAATGATTCCTTGAGGTATACATGTTCAACTATCAACGAAATTTATTAAACGGGGGGAGAATTCTAATATTCTGAATTTTGAGACTAGAGACTTGAGCATAAGCCTGTATCAGGCACATGATTAAGTTAACCCTTCATTTTGGAACATTTTCTGGACCAGTGTGTATTAAATGTAGATTCTATAATAGTTTCCATGTGATTGATTATGGGAAGTATTTTTCCCTAAAAAAAAAACTTAACAATGGTCACATACCCTTTGGAAACACTGCAATTGGACATTTTCACAATGAGATATGAATTTTCAAAGTTGATTAAAAATTCTACGAGCTTTGGGTTGTTGGGAGAAAATGAGTTTTGTATAGGCGTAAAATGGTTAAATGACATTAGTAGGGTGTGGACAAAGTGGTTATGTACACAGACCATGCAATTGTGAAGTTTCTATTCACCAAGCCTAAGTCAAAACCAAGGCTCATTAGATGGATACTACTACTATAAAAGTTCAATATTAGCAGTAAGGATAGGCTTGGAACTACAAACCATGTAGTATATCACTTGAGTAGACTACTTGATGGTACAGCGAGAGCACTTGACTCTAACCTTATTTGTAAGGATTTCCCTAATGAGCCCCTTATGTCTATCTCCCTCCATGTTTCTTGGTTTGCTAATCTAATTAATTATATAGTGACTGGTCTTATTCTTGAGCATATGTGAGAAAGGCCAAGGCAAAGATTAGAATTTGAATTAGAGTTTTTTAAAGAATCTTGCATTTTCATTTCTGTTTGTGAATTTTCTAACTTAGGAATCATGTGCAGTTTAGTTTTCACTTGCAATATTTGATGTAATTTTGCTGATATGAAATGCAATACTGTTTAACCTTTACTTCTAATAACTATGTCTCACTCTGATATGTATCATGCATTTCATACTATGAGTGCTAAGCATTTGCCAAAATACAAATGTCAGATTTTCAAACACTGTAACTGCACATTCCATTTGAAATTGCAAATACTCTCAAATTCTTGAAACTATTAGTTTACAAGTGTTGTCATCATCAAAAAGGGGGAGAATGTTAGTTCTCTATGTGTTTTGATGATAACTGACAATTGTAAACAAAATGAGAAGTTTTTCTTTTGATAAGTTGAAAAACCCTCTATCAAAGGAAAACTCGAATTTTAGTTCAAAAATCGAGTTTTGATCTTAATGAGAAAATCCTGAACTAGGAAAACCACCAGTTTTCACCATACAGAGACATCTCTATATTTTCTGGAAAAGAGAAAACTCGAGTTTTCGATGGAAACTCGAGTTTTGGTCATACAGAGAGTCTCCAGAATTTTTAAGATTGTGCAAACTAGAGTTTTGGTACAAAACCTCCAGTTTTCAGTTTGCCATGAGTTTTCCAAGTTTTATTAAGATTGGTGAAAACTTGAGTTTCTGAGTGAAACCTCGAGTTTTGGTCTTCTCCCCCTTTTTGATAATGACAATACTTGTAAACCAATAGTTTCAAGAATTTGAGAGTATTTGCAATTTCAAATGGAATGTGCAATTGACAGTGTTTGAAAATCTGACATTTGTATTTTGGCAAACGCTTAGCACTCATAGTATGAAATGCATGATACAGAAATAACATATCAAAGTGAGACATAGTTAGCAGAAGCAAAGGTTAAGCAGTATTGCATTTCATATCAGCAAAATTACATCAGATATTACAAGTGAAAACTAAACTGTACATGATTCCTAAGTTATAAACTTCACAAACAGAAATGAAAATGCAAGATTCTTCAAAAACTCTATTCAAATTCTAATCTTTGACTTGGCCTTTCTCTCCTCCTTTGTCATCTTCAAAATGGAGAGTAACCAATGGTGTAGAAGGAGGGGAATCATGGGGAAAGGGTTCAGTAGCTGGGGTAGCTAGAGTTGGAAAGGCATGATGAAGTACTTCTGTAGTTGGGGTAGTGGGAGATGAAAATGAGAGAATTTCAGTGGCAGGAGTGGATGGATATGGTGAAGAGGTTGGAACCTGAGGACTCGGGAAAGTGAAGGAAGGAGATGAAGAACCAAAAGCAGGACCAAAAGCGCTTGGACCAGCAGAGGTTCCAAAAGCTGAAGAGGACCCAATGTTGAAGTGCTTTATGATCGGTCCATCTTGTCACTCAAGCTGGTCTTGGAAACCATCAATGTTGTGAGCTTGAGATCGTGATCCTCAACCTTTTCCTTAAGCTCAACTGACTGTCCAAAAACCCCTTCAATTTGCTCCTTCATGGCATCTTGAGCATCCACCATGAGATTATTTCCTCGGGTTAACTCATTTACCAATTTCCCAATTTCAAACTCTAATTGAATGGATAAGGAAGCAATGACAACATCCACAATTTGCTTCGCCCTTGACTCAAAGTCAGCAGGCAATAATGACTGAGGAGGTGGAGGAGCAGATTGAGCTTCTTGAGCTTGAGGCTGAGATTGAGCTTGAGCCTGAGAAGCCCTTGGTTGTGACTGTGAGGGAGCCCTAAATTGGCCAGATCCTTCTGCCTCAAAGGTGATCCTCATCAAGTTCAGTTGAGCTTTCCCAATGAAAGGAGGGTATTTCAGTGAGTTTACTTCTGCTCCCACATACCATATCTTGTGATAATACAGAATGACTGAGATTAGTGAGGGAAATGGCATATGTGAGGGCCTTCTGGAGGAAAATTTGAACTTGATCATTTCCTGGAAAATCCAGTGACCAAGATTAAGAGGGACTTTCTTGACAAAAGTAGTAAATAAAGGGTAGTCTTTTTGAGCAAAATGGGTGTAATTTCCACCCTTCTGAATGAAATTTCAAGAATAGGCATACCAAAGAACTCTATTAATATCAGACATAGAGCCAGGATTAAAAGAAAGCATATGTTGCTGGTTTTGAGGAAAGGGCTCATTCGGTTTGAGAGTTTCAAACATCTCTTGATTACTGTAAATGAATGTAGGGATGTGAGGAGGGTTATCAATTTTCAAGATTTTGTTTAAAATGGAGGCAGACAGAGTGAATTTGACACCCTTAACAGAAGTAGTGACTCACTCCTCAATCAATTCACCACTTGGACTCAGAAGATTATCAGACTCCATATTGTAATAGAATAAACGAATAAGATTTGGTGTATATGTAGCTGAAATGGAAATGAAATTTTCATAGAAAGCCAGCCAGGGAGACAAGTTTAAATGGCATTCTTTGTGAAAGTCTTCTAAAATTACAGCTACCACAAGATAGAATTCTCTTTTCATATAAGCTTCCTTAAATTTCTCATTCTCTTCATGTGTAAGTGTGGCAGAATCAGTAACAAAACCTCGTGGAGGAGAGGGATTTCGATAGATGTTTGTCATTACATTGGCCATGATTGGAGGCACATCCTCTTGTTGGTGTTGAGACGATGAAGGAGCCTTGGAAGAAGTTTGACCCTTTGAGGTTTGTTGGGATATGACATAGTGGCTCTCTTCGTCCTTACTGGTTTTGAAGGCTTAGAAACCTTCTTCTTCCTTTTGCCCTCAACCTCTGGTTCCTTCTTTTTCTTGGCCGGTGACTTAGTAGGTTCTTTGAACGAAACCCCTTTCCCTTTAGGGTTAGGCAACTGGGACTTAGGAATTTTGTTGCTTACTCCTCTAATTGAACGATCAACACCATGGTGGAAATGGTTTGGAACTATTTTTATTCTCACAGGTCGTTAAGGAGGAGGAGGAGGAGGTGACCACGATTTGGTCCCTTCTTCATTGGAATCGAGTCGTGAACCTCATGGGGTTTTGATTTCGAGGCCATTTGAGGATTTTTAGAGAGGGTTTAGGTCGGGAGGTGAAAGATTCAGAGAGAAAAGAGAAAAACCTAGGGCAGAACTTGAGTTTCGAGGCAAGTTTTGAAGAACTTAAGCAGTGTCACATATATATAGACTCGACAAAACTCGAGTTTTGATGAATGGTTGGTTACTAACCTGGATGTCAAAGGTGTAATGTGAACCTTTGAACTTCCGCGACTAAAACTCGAGGTTTTACTCAGAAACTCGAGTTTTCTCCATTCTTCAAAACTTGGTTGTTCTCTGCTCGATGGAAACTCGAGTTTCCACTTGTAAAACTCGAGTTTTCATCTTCTCCAGAAATCGTGATTGTTCTCTGACCCATGTTAAGTTTGCCAAAACTCAAGTTTTGTTTCAAAACTCGAGTTTTCTCTCCTCAATAGCAAATCTCAGAATTTCAAACATCCTGCATAAAACACAACTAGACACTCCGATGCTTAAGTCAGTAACTATCAATCATCAAAACCATAACTAACATTGAGTGAGAGATACTTACAACTCATTGGGATTTACCATTCCCAAATCTTTTCTTATGAAATTGAATTGCTCCTTAGCCAATGGTTTGGTGAAGATGTCAGCAAGTTGAAGATGAGTTGGGATGAACATGACTTTGACATCTCTCTTCTGAACATGATCCCTTATGAAATGACGCCTCACATCAATATTGGGATCTCCTTCAGGTTGATTCCCAAGTCTAATAGTTGCTACTTGAGCCATAAAACTTGAGCACAACAACTTGAGGCAGCCACATATTCAGCTTCAGTAGAAGATACAGCCACAATGGTTTGCTTCTTACTGAACTACGACACAAGAGAACCACCAAGAAATTCACATTGGCCACTTGTGCTTTTTCTATCAGTCTTGTATCCAGCATGATCTGAATATGCCACCAAATGTTCAGGTTGACCTTTGGAAAACTATTGGTCGATTTCCTTGATGGCAAGTGAACCAGTCGAACAAGTAATAAAGTATAAGTAGAGTATCGTCCCACAGAGACTGAGATACCAAGAAGTGACGCATGATTGCTATGATAGTTGTGCAAGTGAAAGTAAATATATTGGGATGAGAGGTTGTTGTGATTATGCTACTAGTAAAAGTAAACAAAATGACTTTAAACGTGAGAAGATATCAGTAAGAGGTTAGGCTGGACTCAGAATCACCCTTAAGTGCATCAATCCCCCAGTTGCTCTACCCAATGCTATAGCATCTATATTGCACAGCTTCCGCAATTGCTACAGCATAGCTACTAATTACAAAGTTATTTGGTTAACCTACCTCTATAATCTACCGAAGCTTCCGCGTTCGATACATATGATGCTCACTATACTCCTTCCATATTCCTATGGCAATTTTCTAGTCAGACTTGCGCTACGCTCAAGGTGTTATGGTTATGAGAGGTAGACCCATTCCTGAAGTATACAATAATAGGTCAAGCCGTGCACGGGCTGCCTAGCAAAAACTATTTCTCAGAGGTCTAACCTCAACTCCTTGCCAGTAAGCTGAGGCCACATATCTAGCCCTTAACTTCCGTTAACCGACTAGTAATTAAAACAATGATAAGCAAACCAAATTTATGAAATTAAGAACTTGCAACTGGGTTCATTCAACAACTTAAAGACTCATCCTCATCCAGCCATATGAAAATTAGTTCTTGACTGACGAGGGACACACAAAACAGACACTAACGGAATGACTTATGATCAAGAAAACAAAGGTAAAAAGGGAAAACAGAGAGCTTTAGTGGAATTTCCAACGGCGTGGTCGAGGTCCTGTCACGTCACCACTCCACGTCTTCTTCATTCCGTCGTACTATAGGGAAGGATGCTGGGTTGTCCTGGAAATCTCGTGCTCTTGTGAAATCTCTCACTCTTCTCTTGAGTCTGCCGAAAGATAGAATCTTGTTCTAGGGCTTTTTGACTCTCTTAGGGTTGGCTCCGCTTTTTTCTTTTATAATCAGGCTTTTCGTGCGTTGTAAGTCACAGCGAGCTGGACCTTTCCTAATCCGTCGGGATTTATTTTATCTCTAGATCCGAGTAGATTGCTTCGTTGATTTTGTGGGATTCTCCAAATCTGTAGTTCGATCCTCCGCATCTTCTATTCCGTTATATTTGCAACCTAACCGTTAAAGCGCCCTTTTCTTTTATTTCGAAATCATCTCGGGTAAAGAGGTCGAAAACATACCGCTAGCATTGCGTCCTTTACTTTGTTATAGCATTCGTGATGCCTTGTATTGCACTTCAACTTGCTGTCAGAATGCTATAGCATCGTATCAGCTCTGCTATACGTTCTTCTTTAAAAACCCTGAAATTTGTTTCATTCTTAGCACATGCAAATGATTTCTACTCCTCAGTCCCTCTGTCATGAATGTATGCCTTTTCGCTTAGATTATCTGCAGTTAAGCTTGTATTTAACATTCAATTCAGTTAATAAGTATAGGGAAAACATGGTACGAGTTGTGCTCATTAGAAACCACAATCCAAGTGTCTTCGTGTCAGCAAGGTATCTGAAGATTCTCTTTACATGCTCAGCATGAGACTCCTTAGGAGCAGACTGGAACCTTGCACACATCCCCACACTGAATTGCAAGTCAGGACGACTCGCAGTCAGATAGAGCAATGATCCGATCATTCCTCTATATCTTGTAATGTTGAAGTCCTTGCCCTTTTCATCTGCATCCAATGAAGCAATGGAACTCATTGGAGTGTCAGCTCCATTGCATTGATCCATCCCAAACTTCTTCAGCAGATCGTGAGATACTTGGTCCAAATATGAAAATCTCATTCTTCTTTTGCTTGATTTGTAGACCAAGGAAATAGTTGAGTTCTCCCATCATGGACATCTCAAACTCTCCCTGCATATTCTTAGTGAATTTGCTTAATCGCTCACACCAAGCTCTAGGAGCTTGTTTAAGGCCATAAAGGGCTTTCTTGAGGCGATAAACATGATCTGGATGATGTTCATTTTGAAAACCAGGAGGTTGTTCAACATAAACATGCATTGACTCTTCAACAATACGATTGCGAGTATTAAAAACTCTATAAGCCTTACTTCTATTTCAATAACTCAAGAATATACCTTCATCCGCCTTGGGATCAAACTTTCCCAAGTTATTCTTACCATTGTTGTGGATGAAGCACTTACATCCAAACACATGTAAGTGCGCCAGATTTGGCTTTCTTCCTTTGTACAGCTCATAGGGAGTTTTGTTCAACTTCTTCTAGAGGTATGCTCGATTTGAGATGTAGCAAGTAGTACTCATTGCATCAGCCCAGAACACTTGAGAAGTGTTATTCTCATTCAGCATAGCTCTTGCCATCTCGGTGAGGACTCGATTCTTTCTTTCCACCACACCATTTTCTTGAGGGGTCCTTGGGGCTGAGAAGTTGTAATCAATACCCATGTTGTCACATAATTCAGCAAATGCATGATTCTCGAATTCTCCTCCATGATCAGTTCAAATTCCTGAAATAGAGAAACCTTTCTCGTTTTAGACCTTCTTGGCAAACACAACAAATTGATCAAATGTTTCATCCTTAGAAGATAAAAATATTGTCCATGCAAATCTAAAAAAATCATTAACTATGACCAAAGTATAAAGATTGCCACCGAGGCTTTTTACTCTGGCTGGTCCAACTAGATCCATATGAAGTAGTTGGAGAGGTCTATTAGTTGAAATCTCATTTTTTGATTTGAAAGATGATTTAGTTTGTTTTCCTTTTTGACAAGCATCACAAATCATGCCATTTTTAAAGCAAAGTTTAGGAACACCAATCACCAAATCCTTTTTAAGTAATCTGTCAAGTTGAATCATATTGACATGAGCTAATCGCTTGTGCCATAGCCAACTCTCATCCAAATTACTAACAAAACATTTTTCAGAAATAGAACCATTGCTAGAGAGATTAAGTGTATACCAATTGCCTTCTCTAGGGGCTCTGAATAAAGCTTTTGATTTTATATTTTCCAAAGGGAGAATATCCTTACTCACAATTAAGCATTCCTCAGAATCGAAGATAACTAGGTTACCTTTATCAGAGCTTTGGCTTACACTGAGGAGATTGTGGCAAAGTCTTTCCACAAGGTAGACATCTTTGATTTGTGGTCCTTCATCGTTGCCAATTTCACCAATACCAGCAATCTTTCCAGATTGATTTCCACCAAAGGTCACCTTGCCACCATCCTTCGACTTGATTGATGCAAATTTGGCTTGGTCTCCCGTCATGTGTCTAGAGCATCCGCTATCAATGTACCACTTGTTGGATTTTGATGCTCTTAGACAAACCTGCATGACACAATAGATCAAGTCTTAGGTACCCATCTTTTCTTGGGTCCTTTGGGGTTAGTTTGTGTCTTAGGAACCTTGTGAGATCCCTTTAGCACCCATTGATAGTTTCCTATAGGTTTGCTTCTTCTTTCCTTTTTATGAAAACAGGAAGAAGTAGTATGACCTTTACGATTGCAATAATTGCAATGAGCAAAAGGATTTGAAGAATGAACAGATTTTCTAAAATAGTTCAAATAAGATTTTTCTCCAAATTTCTTTTTGCCTTTCTTTTTTATCAAAATCAGGTCTGTAACCAATCTGTAACACCCCCGGGGTGCCGGCATTCTTTACCTTAATCTTACGCAGTAGTGTGGCAAAATCAGAAATAGTACAATATACTGATACGGCGGAAATTAAATTTGATTACACAACAGGGGTACACCCAGGGTTATACCCCTTTACATACATTTATATTCATTACAGACGGTGAAAACTAAAACCAACTAAACACCGTCGTCCCTCGATTCTTCGAGCTGTCCCTCTACCGGACCGTCTTCAAGTAATGCTCCCTCCTTGAACCTCGTGCAACACTTTTCTTCCTGTGCTCACCTGCCTATTGGTTGGTAGTGGAGGGTGAGATTCTCGAGGAATCTCGAGCGCACAATACCAAACAATGCATGCAAGATAAATGCTAATGTATGTTATACTTGCCTTGCACAAGCTCATGTTAACATAATGACATATCTCGCATGCTCAATGCTTCATGCATCATACTCATGGCCATAGCATAATCATAAAAAGGGCTTCAATCATTCAAGTATGTTAAACATAGCAAGCAAGTATAGCAATCAAACATATACATACAAGCAATAATATCAAGTACATGCAAGTAAGGTAAGCCCACTACCTTTTAAGGACTATTATCCTTACTCGGGTTCCTCTTCCGTCAACCGTCGGGTTGCTTGAAGTTCTTTCCTTTATTCTTCTTATGGCCCTAATGATATAACCATACTTTTAGAACTAGAGAAAATGAATGTTTATTTTCCTTTTTAACCCTTTTTGCAAAAACTTATTATTTCGGCCCTTAATTTACTCATTTATGAATTAATCTCTTAATTGATCAGAAAATCCAGTAACTTCAATCATTTTTAATAAATTTCACAAAACTCGCTTTAATGTGCTGTCAACTCTCACATGTTCGTAGAGAAGTCCACTTTCATATAAAAATACTTTCAAAGGTCAGTACTTGTCAAATAATTCCCAGAATTTACGTTTTTCTTGACTATTCAGTTAAGCTTCCAGAATTAATGACTCAACTTTAAAAATTTGTTTCTCCCAGGTCAGGGCCTTAAAAATTACAACATTAATATCTCCTAAATTCTCAGGGAGTCCTCTTCATGCCTGATAATTTTCATCATTTTATAGGCACTTCAACCCATTCAAATTACATGCTCAAACCTTCTGCCCAGTTTTTATCTGCAGGATGCTGGGTCATTTTGTAACATTTATTACTCACTAACCAGAAATCAAAAAAATACAAAATACCCTTCCTTTTAAAGGTATTCATGTCCTCTACGTCCTGGAAAAGTTTCATAATTTTTAAAGGACACTAACTCAGTCAAACACGCATGCAAAGCTTACTGACTCCAGAGACCAAAAACTGGCAGTTTTAATTCCTTTGATGAGCTCGTTATTTTATGTGTGTAAACACCCTTTAAAAATTCACTCACCAACATATTCCCACTCCATTTTCCATGAGGAACACGTTGGTGGTCTCAGATTTCTCAAATTCCAACGTTTTCTTTGAGTTTACCACAGCTTTCCATATCTGGGTTTCAAACTTAAGGTTTCAAAAACTTGAAGAGGAATAGATATTATTACCACTATACTAACTCTTGAGCTTGTGGTCTCTTCCTTCTTCATTTTCCTTCTTAGCCTTTCAGCCTAAACCCAGAAGAACACATGCATGTGAATTTAAACTCACCAATAATGACATGCATGTAGATGGAAGAAACTATTGCAAGAAAAATTGCAACTCACTTACCTCCTTCTTCTTTTCTTGCCATGGATCAGCCCAAGATAATGGTGGATATGTTGTTAACTGTGAGGTTGAGGGAAGGAGGAGGGTGCCGTGGAGATGAGGGAAATAGTTGAAGAAAATGGTTGTGATTGCAAGGGAGGAAAGGTGCCGTGGGTTTTGGAGTTTAGAGGAGGGAATTGAATAAATGAGAGAAAAGGGGGAGGAGGGCCGTGGATTTAGAGGAAGAGAGGGGAGGTGATCTGTTTTTGGCTTGTGTGTTTGTATGTGTATTTCGTGAGAATTGAGGGAAGAGTGTGTGCGTGATCAGATTTGGCGAGGTGTTTGTTTGTGTGTTTGTGACAAGTGGCTCTCATGCACAAAGGAAGAGAGTATGGGTTGAAGGGGTTGTGTGGTGTGGGCTGGATGGAGGGGTTTGGGCTTGAGTGTTGAATGAAGGTTGATGGGCTGAATTGGTTTTGTAGCAAAGGGGACCATTTAGATAAATGGGTGATGAAGTATATCTGCTGTGCTGCGTTTTAGATAAATGGAATGAAGGTTAATTTAGCAAATGAATATTGGAGTGATTGTGCATGAGAGGGGGTGAGGTGGTGTCATTTGGAAGAAGGAAGTGTTGGTACGTGGCTGGAAAATAGAGAGAAGAAGTGTTGTGGTATCTCATATGCAAGAAGTGTGGGGCCCACTTACTAAAGAAAATACCAATTTGATTTTCTATAAGGCTTGTGTGCAATTTAGTCCTTTCCCAATTATTGCAAACAATAGTTAGGTAATCCAAAATTAATCCTTAATTCTATTGAAGGATTTCTCTTAATTAATTCCTTTAAGCCATAAAATATTTTCTCTAGAATATTTAGGCAATAAATTAGTACCTAACTATTTGTCCTTAATTTACAGGAAAATATGCCTTAAATTGCTTTACAATAATTAAGGCCAAATTTTCTATAATTAATTCCATTTCATATTTTAATTCCCATAATCCAAAATTTGGGATGTTACACAATCACTGATCTGTCATTTGTAAATCTTTGCTGTTTCAAAATGACAATGAGAATTTCACTACCTCTAGTGAATTTCTCAAGTGCCTTTGTGAGGTGTAAATTCTTGTTCTCTAAATCAGCACAATCTTCACAAACATCATTTTCAGAAAGATTTTTCACTTGCAGTTCAAGAGTTATATTCTTGTTTTTCAAAGCAAAATACTTTTCAGCAAGTTTTTCAAATTCTGATTGAACAAGATTATATTCAGCAAAAAGTTCATCATAAGGTGGCAGCAAGTCATATACCTCGTTGTTACTTTCAAATTGCTCTTGTTCTTCAGCCACTAAACAGACGTTGGCTTTGTCTTCCTCATCATCTTCATCTTCATCAGATGGACTATCTCCCCATATGGATGAGACATAGGCTTTCTTTTTGAATCTATTGAACTTCTTCTTTTCTTTGTCCTTGTTCTTCAGATTTGGACATTCAGACTTGATACGGCCAGGCTTTTCACATTCGTAGCAGATGATTGGCTTCTTTGCCTCATAGCTGGAGCTACCCTTGTGAAACTTCTTGTATCCTTGGTCCTTCTTATAGAATTTCTTGAATCTTCGGACCATCATGCTTAGCTCTTCATCCTCATCTTCTTCTTCATCAACATCTGACTCCTTAGCTTCTTTGACAGCTTTGAGGGCAATTCCCTTGTTCTTGCCATGAACTTCATCAAGTCCCTTCTTGAACTTGAGCTTTGTTTCATGTTCAGAGAGGCTGCCAAAGAAGGCTGCTACAGATGCCATAGAATCTCCACGAGCTTCTTCAATGGCAGTGACTTTGGCTTCCCATTCCTTGTTGAGGATATTGAGAATTTTCCTTACTTGGACAGGTTGCTCATACTCTTTGCCCAATGCAGCAAGCTGGTTGATCAGATGAGTAAATCTCAGTTGGAAATCGCTAATAGATTCTCCAGGCTTCATACGAAGAAGATCATACTCAGTCATGAGAGTATTGACTCTATTTTGCTTCACTCCAGCAGTTCCTTCATGAGCTATTTCAAGTGTATCCCACATGGCTTTGGCAGAAGTTAAGTTGCAGAAACGGAAATACTCTTGTTGACTAAGAGCACTTTGCAGTAGAAGAACAACCTTGCTGTTGAGTGTGACATTTCTTCTGTCATTCTCATCATAATCTTCTTCATCCTTTGGAACCCTGAGACCATTTTCCATAACTGTTGGATTGTAGTCTCCTCTTCCAAATACTCTCCAGAGGCCATACTCTGTAGCCATCACAAAGACTTTAAACTTGGCTTTCCAGAAGGAGTAATGTTCTCCATTGAATCCTGGTGGTCGGTTGATCGAAGCTCCATCAGGTAGAATACCTTCTGTAATGATCCTTCTCGAGTTGTTAAGCTCTTAAGAGAAGACGTTGCTCTGATACCAAATGAAAGTTGAGCTTAATCACTAAGAGGGGGTGAATTGGGGATTTCAAAAACTTTTCAGATTACTCTGTTTTTGGACACTAAAAACAGAGTTGAACAGAATATAAGGAAGAAGAGCAAGACACACAAAATTTATACTGGTTCGGTCCAATCTCTTGACCTACGTCCAGTCCCCAGACTCTCTGGGATTTTACACTATCTCAAATGATTACACACTCTGTA
The DNA here is from genome assembly GCA_019022655.1 of Acacia acuminata. Taxonomy (NCBI): domain Eukaryota; kingdom Viridiplantae; phylum Streptophyta; class Magnoliopsida; order Fabales; family Fabaceae; genus Acacia; species Acacia acuminata. The sequence goes on along the minus strand of JAFJYI010000275.1, from coordinate 741,682 downwards.
CTCAAGAGTAATTCTCTCACTAGAACTTACTCCCCCTTACAAGTTGCAATCAATGAACCCAATCACCAAGTCCCCTGACTTGTGATTCTTCACAATAAATGATTCAAAATGAAATAATTCTCTCTAAGAGTGGATAATGATAAACACTGAAGCTTAATGTTTCAGAAGATACTTTACAAGTGAAAACAAAAAGTAGTTGAAGAACTTTGAATGCAATTCATTTTCAGCAGATGTGTTAGTTGAGAAGAATTGAATGCAGCTCCATTTATACCAAGAGAGCATTATTAGCTTAAGCTTTGGTCTTCTTCTCTCTCTCCTCTTCACTTAATCCAGTTGCACAGAAGTTCAGAGTTCCGTTGGAATAGCAGCTATTGGATGTGGAAAATAGACATTAATCCTTTGCAGGAATGTGCAGAAGGATTACCCAAAATTATGCAACTTTTCTGGGTTTTGCATTTAATGTGCTGATGTCACATTTTGCTTTTGCTTTAAACCTTCATTTAATATTCTTGGAAACATATGAAACTCACTAACAAAGTGGTTAAACATAGCTAGGAATATTAGTGAATGATAATGAGAAGTATTAAGATCAAACAAGAAGGTTTCACAAAATCGTCAGGTTTTAATTTCAAACTTTACGTTTAAAACTCGAGTTTTGTTTATCAAAACTCAAGTTTTAGACATTTAACATAAAACATCGTTTTTAGTCCAAAACCTCAAAACTTGAGTTTTCTTCTAAAATTGGCGGTTTTCAAAACATCAAAAACTGAAGTGCTATCGGGTTGGCCAAAACTCGAGTTTCCAAAACTAAAACTCAAGTTTCCATTTAAGTATGAAAACTTGAGAATTTTATGCCAAGTCAAAACTAGAGTTTCCAAATAAAACGGGCAGTTTTCAAAACATCAAAGGATTGCAATGTTCTCGGGTTGGCCAAAACTCGAGTTTCCAAAACCAAAAATCGAGTTTCCATTTAAGTATGAAAACTTAGAGAAAAATGAGCCAAACCAAAATTGGAGGTTTTCATGAAAAACCGGTGGATCTCGGGTAAAATATGAGTACTCTTTGCTAGGACAAAACTTGAGTTTTCATTTAATCATGAAAACTTTGAGAAAAACTGCGCTAAGTCTTGAAAGCTCTTGGCCAAGTCAAAACTCGAGTTTTCACCAATCTTAGTAAAACTTGGAAAACTCATGGCAACCGAAAACGGCGGTTTTGTACCAAATCTCGAGTTTGCACATCTTAAAAATTCTGGAGACTCTCTGTATGACCAAAACTTTAGTTTCTATCGAAAACTCGAGTTTTCTCTTTTCCGAAAAATATAGAGAAGTCTCGTATGGTGAAAACTTGAGTTTTCCGAAAACTCGCGGTTTTGCCTAGTTCAGATTTTCTCATTAAGATCAAAACTCGAGTTTTGAACCAAAACTCGAGTTTTGAACCAAAACTCGAGTTTTCCTTTGATAGAGGGTTTTTCAACTTATCAAAAGAAAAACTTCTCATTTTGTTTATAATTGTTAGTTATCATCAAAACACATAGAAAACTAACAATGTCTTCATTTCAAGCTCAAAATCTTAAACGAGAAGTTGAAGACTACATTTGAGATAAGCCCTATTTGTGGTGAATATGCAATTATCAAGTTATTAGGAGGTTGTGTTCCAGAGACTGAGTCCAATGACATATTTGCATGCTCAATGCGTCATGCATCATGCATCATACTCATGGCCATAGCATAATCGTAAACAGAGCTTTAATCATTCAAGTATGTTAAACATAGCAACCAAGTATAGTAATCAAACATATACATACAAGCAATAATATCAAATACATGAAAGTAAGGTAAGCCTACTATCTTTTAAGGACTATAGTCCTTACTCGAGTTCCTCTTTCTATAAACTTCGGAGTTGCTTGAAGTTCCTTTGTTCTCCTTATGGCCCTAAGGATATAACCATACTTTTAGAACCAGGGAAAATGAATGTTTATTTTCCTTTTTAACCCTTATTTCATTAGGGTTTAATTAAGTAACTTAAACTTGTTACTTTCCGCCTTTATCTTTGACTGTCCTTAAAAGTCCTGTAATTTCAATTATTTTTAATTAATTGCACAAAAATCATTTTAATGTGCTTCCAACTCACACATGCTCTCTGCTCAATCGCTCTCATGAAAAAATAGTCTTAAAGGTCAGAGCACGCCATAATGATCCCAGTTTCCAATTTTGCTTTTAATGTCAAGTTAAGCTTCCAGAAAACATGACTTATATTCAAAAATTCATATATGGAGTTATAGGTGTCCAATTTAGGTGGTTCAAAAACCTATGAACTCCTTATAAGTCTAGTTTTTGAGAAAGCTGGTTTCATCAATTTATCACTTGCCATTCATTCCCAACTCCTAAAAATGTCCAGATTGTCCATATTGGTTTCCAGAACTCAGGGTCATTTTGTAAAATTTATTGCTCTCTGACTAGAGCTTAGAAAAATACAAAATATCCACAATTTAAAGATATGCATATGACTATATTTTGGAATATTTTCATGATCTTTGGAGGTCTTTTACGTGGTCAAAACACATAAACAGTGTCATTGACCTAGTGATCCAAAACTGGCAGATTCAACATCATTATTTAGCTTGTAATTTTATGTCTAAAACTGTCTTTAAAAATTTGTTAAAAATATTATTCCCATACCATTTTCCATAGAACACAATGGTGGTCTCAGAATTTTTTAATTCCACTTAATGCTTTGATTTTATCTCAAATTAACAAATCTGATTTCCAAGTAAAACTCCAAAATCATAAGACAAGGTTTATGATTCTTACCTTCTTATGATCTTCTTGGCCGATCTTCCACCTTGAGTGAGGAGATGATGATGATAACCGTAGGAGTGTAAGCTATGGCTGATGAAGAGTTGTTGCTGGAGAGGAAAGGGAGGAGGCCGTGAAGGAGGAAGGAGGATGGTTGGAGCAGGGAGAAGGAGAGGAAAGAGAGGAGAGTATTACCGAAATGAAGTGAAAGGGTGAAGGAAATGTGAATCTGATTTTGTGTGTTATTATGTGTATGTGACAAGAGTCACAATCTTGCATGCATGTATGTGTTGCCACAAATATACGAAGCCATGATCAAAGTGTGTATGTTGTCTTTGTGTGGAGTTGCCAAGTGTTAAAAATCTGCATGTGTGTGTGTGTGTGTGTGTTGGCCTTGTCCTATGGTGCCATGTGTCCTTGCTTGGGGCATGATGCCATTATTGGTGTGAGTTGTCTCAGTTTATGTGTTTTTGGGTTATGGTGTTTATCGTCTCGGTTTGCGTGTTTGGGTTGTTGTTGTCTCGGTTTGCGTGGCTGGGTTCCGGTGTTGTTGTCTCGGTTTGTGTGTTTGGTTTATGTGTATGTGTTGTCGTCCACTTGTGGTGCCATGTGGCATCTCACTTGAATGTCACTTGTCCATTTGCATGTGGAGGTGAGGTGTCACCTTCTTACAATGCCACTTGTCTCGAGGGAAGGAAATTTGTGCTAGTTGTCACCTCACTTACTTATAATGGTGCCATGTGTCACACAATTTTCCATAAGGAACACAATGGTGGTCTCAGAGTTTGTAAATTCCACTTAATGCTTTGATTTTATCTCAAATTACCAAATCTAATTTCCAATTAAAACTCCAAAATCATAAGAGAAGGTTTATGATTCTTACCTTCTTTCGATCTTCTTGGCTCTTGAGTGAGGAGACGATGATGATAACCATAGGAGAGTAAGCTATGGTTGATGAAGAGGTGTTGCTTGATAGGAAAGGGGAGGAGGCCGTAGAGGAGGGAGGATGGTGGTTGAAGAAGGGAGGAGGGAGAAGGAGAGGAAAGAGAGGAGAGTATTACCGGAATGAAATACAAGGGGGAAGGAAATGTGAATCTGATTTTGTGTGTTATTATGTGTATGTGACAAGTGTCATAGTCTTTCATGCATGTATGTGTTGCCACAAATATATGAAGCCACCATGTGTCAAAGTGTGTGTGTTGTCTTTGTGTGGAGTTGCCAAGTGTTAAAAATCTGCATATGTTGTGTGTGTGTGTGTGTGTGTGTGTGTGTTGGCCTTGTCCTATGGCGCCATGTGTCCTTGCTTGGGGGATGACGCCATTATTGGTATGAGTTGTCTCGGTTTATGTGTTTTTTGGTTTTGGTGTTTGTCATCTTAGTTCGCGTGTTTGGGTTCCGATGTTGTTGTCTCGGGTTGCGTGGTCGGGTTCCAGTGTTGTTGTCTTGGTTTGTGTGTTTGGTTCCGGTGTTGTTGTCTCGATTTGTGTGTTTGGTTTATGTATATGTGTTGTCGTCCACTCGTGGCGCCATGTGGCATCTCACTTGAATGTCACTTGTCCATTTGCATGTGTAGGGAGGTGTCACCTTCTTACAATGCCACTTGTCTCGAGGGAAGGAAATTTGTGCTAGTTGTCACCTCCTTACTTATAATGGCACCATGTTTCATTTCCATGCATGAAAGTGACATGTGTCACATTCTTACACATTATGGAGCCATGTGTAAGTCCTTGATTTTCACCAAGTGTCTTCTTTTGGTTACACGTGTTCCCAAACATATCATTACTTTCCATTGACTCCTTATTGGGCTAATGACTGGACTTCCTCTAGGGGGTCAATATCGCTTTTTAGTCCTCTTTGACTTGGGCCTAATTCCTTAGTCCAGTACGAAGCCAATTGCCCTTTTCTTTTTCTCCTTTAGTGTGACACAGGTTACCACATATCGGTGTCATTTATTCCAAAAATGTAGGGCACCCTTATTGGTTTAGGAAAGGTCACGTATAACAATATACTGACACATTTTGCTTGACTAATTGCCCTGTGCCTTCTAACATAGCTAGGTTGCATCTTCCTACCAGCCCAATGACACAGTATAAGTGCTATGTGCCCTTTTGCACTAGCACCTTACTCCCACTTCCTTTACCTACTAGGTCCATTGACTAGTATGGCCGAATTACTTACTCCCTGAGAAGCTTTCATTTTCTCATTATTCTTGGGACTCTTCTCGAATTGGGCTTAGTCATTTGCCTAATTTAGGCTTATTCTCAATTCTTAGGTTCAAAATTCGTGATGTTACATCAACATTCAGTGGCCATAACTCTTTGAATATAAATTCAAATTTAGCAAATAAACTATCCCTATAAAGCTCTTTAAGTCTTCTTTCCAATGAAAAAAGAATCAGCTCAAACTCATTGTATTCTGACAATTATGATCCGATCAATGAAAAATGTTCTGAAAACAAAGTGAGAAAATCAGAACACTGAATGTCAACTTTCGATATCCATATCTCTTTCGTCTTAATCTCTTTTAGCTTGCTCTCAACTTCTGTGAAATGCAATTTGAGTGTAGTTTCATATGCAACAAGTTTCACTTCATTTGGATTTGTAGTTTGTGAGATATATCCAGATTACAGAACCTATGGACTTCAGAATTTGAGTGTCAACTTCCAAAATCCATATCCCTTTCGTCCAAACTCCTTTAAGCTTGCATTTGGTGTCTGTGTGCATTGGGAGTCTAATTTCATATAAAAACAAGTTTCACCTCAATCCGATCTGTGGTTTAAGAGATATGATCAAATTACTAAACTTCGTCCATGTAAAACGCAAAACAGAGTCAAACAAAGTAGTGTAAATAGTGAATTTGAGAATGAAGTTACTATTCATGTATCAGTGAATTGGAATTGTTTACCACATGTATCTTGGAAATTTCGTTTAATGATACACAATCATGTTTTGAAAATAAGCTTATGTTGAGTATGAGTTGACAGGTGTTTGTCCCCATATAATTCCTTCCATTTCTGGCATCCTTCTCACATCCAGCTACCGTTATGATTGTCACCCTCACATGTCCTATCGACAGCTTCCTCCGATTTTCCTTTTCAACCAACACAGTCGTGATGTGGGTAGGGTCTGTTTCTGTGTGATACAAACAAACAAAAAAACAAAAAACAAAAAACAAAAATTCAGTCAAGTCTTTTTCTCCCTTTATGTCAAGGGCATTATGGGTATTTTACTTCTTATTCCTACACTTAACCAACGATCTTTTCTTCTTACCAAATATTTTATTTTCCTTCAACTTAAGTTTCATTTTCATGTTTGCCAAACAGCTTACATTTTTTTAGTTCACTCTCAATCTTCCCTTCATTTCCTTCTCCATACCAAAATTGCCTAAAATGTAAAAACTTTTACATTTGCACTTTTTTAGTCAATTAGAACTTGAGCTGTATTCAAACCAATGGACAGATAAATATATCTAGAGTTTTAGGCTTTTAGCTGGCGGAGTCGGTCTTCTTGGATCAGTTGACCATGTGGCCTTGACAGGATAGCCACTCCATATAATCCAAACAAACCAGACCCCTTGCGTCGTCTCTGATAGGGAATTGATTTGTGATTACAAAATGTTGATTTAATTTGTTTCTGACTGTGGAAAAATCACAATAACCACACATCCATTGCGGTCTCTTCACGCTGGTATTGAAGACACTTTTGCTAAATAACAAATGCTTCATTTTCATCCTTCCCAAAATCACGCACACTTTTGATAGTTGCTACATACCCTTTCTTTTCCCCTAATCATACGGTGCTTACAGACACTCTTCTTTTACTTATTCTAGAGTCTTATCCTGGGCAGAGAAATAGAGTGTAAAATTAGTAGAGATCAATAAAACACAGCAATAAGGTTAAAGGGCAATCAGCACCTTGGATTATTTTTTGCAGTAGTATCTAATATTTTGGATTACACAATTGACTAATTTCTTACCATCGCGCTTGACTATGACTAATGTTGGCATGAAGAATTTGATTAATTGAATAATTGCTTTCTAATTATAAAATTGCTCATTTTTTAAATACATTAGTGATTGAGGCTTGGACTCTTGTACTTAATTACCTTTATTCAAGAGTACAAAAGTCTAAATGTGGGAAATTAATTGAAGCATATTTTTATAGGCTTTTTCATTATTAATTTTTTATTTTTAATGTATTTTCGAGGATATTATTGCATGATATAAGCACTAATTTGAGTTAAAGACAACGGTATTGAATTAAGTGTAATTAGAAACAAAATGATCATAATTTGTTAATTATTCATATAAATGATTTTTTAAACTGTTGATGTCACTTTATATTAATCTTACATTGTAGGTGTTTAAAAAGAAAATTGGAGATTTTGGTAAATGTCAATTGTGATTGAATTAATATTTTTGAGAAAGGGGAAACTTAAAAGGACCCTGTAATTTCTGGAAATTGTGGGAAATAGACTAGTAAAAATTACAATAAATTTCCCAGAAGGTTTAAACATTACAGTTTAACCCACAAACGTTAAAAGTTGGAGTATATCCTCTCCACAAACTTTTGAAAATAATGATTTTGGTCCCCGGTCAAAACGCAGCCTCTCTCGACGTTGCAGACCTGGAAACAGAACAGAGTTGCCGCGAGACTCTTCTGGACCACACAGAGCTTGATCGGAGTTGAGAGGAGAGGGAAAGAGACCGAGAGCCACCACCACCATTGAGGACTTCCACCTGGACCGCCTCGTTTCTCCTCCATCCTCACACTCACAGGTGTTTCGAGAGACCAGACCGAGAGAAACGAACAAAAGAGGCGCCACGGATTTTGTCGAACATTAGAAACCTGAAGAACGCCGGAGACTTGGAAGCTCGACTTGCTTCTTTTTCCTTTGGACTCCACAGCGTTGTGAAGAACAGAGAATCAGAGCGAACACCGAAGGCCTTCTTTATTGCTGTCGGAAACCAGAGAAACCAGCGAGAGGTGCCACGAGTTTTTGGAGCAGAGAGTGGAACCGCGAGAGAGAGAGAGGGGTCGACGGCCGCGGGAAATCACCTACCACCGTCACCTGAGACTCATTAGCTAAAACTTCTTCCTTCTTCACTTCCAGATTTAATGTTAGCTTTGCCTTCTCCTTCCTTCTCTGTGTTATTCCGGCGTTATTGATGTTATTCGGCCGAGATCTGCAGATCCGGGCAAGTGTTCTGCATTTTCCGGTGAAGCTTTATTTTTCCGGCGAGGTTCTATTTCTTTACAACGACCCCTGTGATTTCAGTTCCCAGTCTTTCCACTCTTGTTTAATGGATTATTTGAGTTATAAAGAAGCTTTGTTCACTATTAATCTAATGAGTAGTTAAATCTCTTGAGTTTTGTTGTTGTCTTGTTGAAGAATGGGGCTAGAGCTTTAATATGCTACAAGGTTTATTAAGTTTCCATGATATGTACTGTGATCTGTTTGTTTGGTTTGATTTGCAGTTGGTACGTGTTTTTGAGATTTGGATGAGATTTAATTTGTATTAACATTTGTGTTAAATTTTGCTTTAATGTTTTTAGACTATGTATTAAACTTATTCGATCTCTTACGTTTTAATTAATGAGATTATATATGTGATTAAATTAAATTAATTAGAACTTATTCTCTTTGTGGTTTTCAAACATAGTTTTTAACAATTTATGACTATGAATGCAATAGTAGGATTAATCATTAATTACATAAATTGTAGTCAATGCAATTGCTTGGGGTTTTTTATTTTACTTGATGAAAAATTAACTTCCAAATTATTTTAACAACTAGAAAAGCCATTAAATTTGCTATCAAAACTCATCTCCTCGTATTCATCCCATTTTATATGAAAAAGAAAACCTTAAAATAATAGCTTAGCATTGAATTAAATTACATTACTCATTTAATTTATTAATTTGAAAAATCCAAAACCAATTTCCCTAATTTTTATTATATTTTCATGACATTTATGTTACTTAGGAATTAATCAAAAACTCATTGAGATGAAAGAACCATCCTAAATTTATCTATATACAATCCTATGAATTAAAGATGAATACCAAAAGTAAGAAAAAGGGTGATAAAAAGAATAACTTAATTAGAAAAACTTAGTACAAAATTAGAAAAAATTCACTTTACGACATTAGATGTAACTTGATATTGGCGCAGACTTAAAATCCTATGCGTATCAAATACTGCTGAAAGTTATATATAAAAATAATCAACCCAGAAATTTGCGGAAAGACAAAAAAAGAAAAAAGAAAACATAGGATGAGTTCAAGTCAGAGTCAACCTATTTATCATTACCTTTATTAAAAACTATGGATTTAATCATATGAAATATGATATTGTCACTACCAATTTTATGTCACTACCAAGTCACTATCACTTTTTCACCGTTAGATCAGAATCTCATATACCTTTATCATTTCTCTCTCCTATTAAGATTCTGATCTAACGATAACAAATTAAAAATGACAAAAAATGGATATCCTATCCCTAATAATATTAATTAGTCATTATAATTTAATCCATCTATAAGAACTAGCAATGATATTAAACCTAAAATGATTTAGTTAATCTGAAAGTATATTCTCTTTGCTTAATATTCTGAAACCAAAAATAAAGTTAGGATAAATTAGGGACCAATTTATTTCCGTGAATTAGGGAGGAGTATAAAACCTTGTCTATAAGTAACCGATAAATTAAAGGTTCACTTTTGTTCTCATATATTATTTTTTAAAAAAAAAAAATTTGCAGGATTTATATATATAATCGCTCCTTTTTTTGCTTATGAAAGCAGTAGCCATCCTTTAATTAAGCCACCCATTTCCTATATGTCTTACAACTTCCTATAAACTGGAAAACATGAAGAGCGCACCACTGTGGATGCTCGCTTTGCCTGTGTTTGTTTTGTTCATGATTGCTAGCCACTCAGCACAAGTTGTCGCAGATGATGATAAATCAGGTAATTAATCAATTATTTGACGTGCTTTGCCATTTTTAATCAATATATACATAACTGTACGTGTTTGTGTGTAGGTTTCATAAGCATAGACTGTGGAGCAAGCAGAGATTATGTGGATGAAGAAACTGGGATTTGGTACCAGACTGATGAGAGCTTCATTGAGAGCGGAACCAATCAGAGACTTGACCGAGACTATCCGACTACAAATCGGCAGGAAATGACGTTGAGAAGTTTCCCGGAAGGAGAAAGGAACTGTTATACACTGAGACCGAAACAAGAGACGAGCAAGAAAAAGTATTTGATGAGAGCCATATTTACATATGGCAATTACGACTTTAAATTACAAACCCCAGTGTTCGACCTTTACCTCGGCGTCAATTATTGGGCCACTGTTGGAATATCTCCCAGCATTATCGAAATTTTTGAGATGATAACGGAGAAGGATAGCGGCAGAGAGATGGTACAAGTGTGTTTGGTGAACACAGGACAAGGCACACCTTTCATCAACGCTATAGAATTAAGGCCATTGAACAATTCTCTCTATCCTGCTCCTCTTCCCCTATTACTTACTAAAAGATTTTACTACGGCTCTGGCCTCACACCCTCAACTTATTCCAGGTATATATTGATCTATTTCAACTTTGGTCGAGAGAGGCCTCTAATGCCTCACCTTCTAATATTTTATAATGTTTATTGTGATGCCCGAGTTTTTTAAATATAATTTTTTTTTTCATTTCCTTTGATCATTAAATTCTACCTAAAATGAGTGAAATTTTAATATCTTATGTTAAAAACGGTGTAGTTTTAAATTTTTTACAATTTTTAAAAGAAAAATGCTCTAATGTTGCGTAGTTTTATTTTTTTTATTTTTTTGAAAATTGAGGGAAAAATTAAAACTCCACCATTTTTTTTGCCATAAAATATAACAAAAAATGTCAATCACTTTATGCATAATCTAATAAATAAAATAAAAAAAGTAAAAAACATTTGGGAGGTTGGGGCATTATAGAAGGCATTAAGTCCCATTGCTCTTCAAATTCACACTTAATTACTTTTAAATTTTCTGAGTCTCAATTACTATTTCAAAACTTCAAAAAGGAAAGTACATATTTAGCACTCTTGTTTTACATAAAATTTCAGTTTAATTTCCTTACTTTTTAAAGTACGTACGTTTAGTTTTCCAATCCTAATACAATTAGTCTCAAATGGCGTTTTTTGTTTTTTGTCAAGTTTTATGGTTTTCCATCAACGTTATTTTCAAAAAAATTAATATGTAAATATTTTTGAATATTTTGTTAACATTTAAAATTTCAATATCTGCATTTTTCATTCATCAAACTAACGGTGTTAGGATAAACAGACTGAAAAAACAATTTGTAAAATTAAGGGACCAAAATAAAACCTTTTGTTAAATTAAACCTCTCACACACATATATGTAATTTGTTTATTTGACTCCCTATCAACAAACAGGAGACTTTAATTTGCTTAATTGTTTTATTTTTGTGAATTATTTGCTTAATTGTCTTAAAAAATACAGGTACAAGGACGATGTGTACGATCGCATGTGGACCAGCCTAGGTTATGTCAAGGGATGGGACACCTTACAAACAAGAGAAGAAGTAAAGGCAAAAGACTCCATTTATAAACTGCCATCGGAAGTAATGCGCACTGCACTGCAACCCTTGAATCATTCCAATCTCTTCGATGGCGGGAATTTCAGTTCCGATATATCCAACCAATATTATGCGTTTCTTCACTTTGCTGAAATTGAAAAGCTTCCTAGTGGCCACAAGAGAATCATCAATGTCACTTTTGATGATGAAAACTCCCTCTCTCAGCTACTTACTCTTGAATACTTGAAGCCTATTACCCTAATTTCCAACAAGATAATAAAAGGTTACATAAGTTTCCGTATTAGAGCAGCAGCTCATTCAGATGCTCCTCCTATCCTGAATGCCGCGGAAGTTTATCAGTTCCTTCCACAACCGAAGTATCCCACAGCTATACAAGACGGTATGGTTTTTTCTTTTGAATTTCCTCTGTCAGAAAAGCGGTATTAGTTTTTTATTTTTTATTTATTTGTCATCATTAATTTCTGGCTAAATTATATGTAACTTCCGTGAACTTTGGACCATGTATCGATAGCTAACATTCATAACCTTTGAAATTTTATAATAAACCCGTTAAACTCTTACATTTATAGCATACGACTAATGGTATAATTTTAAATAAATTATCGGCACACAACTTAAAGATTAGGGAGTTATTTACAAATCCATTAAAGTTTCAAGGGGTTATATGCAGACACAAATAAAATTTAAGGGGGGTCTATGTATATTGATGGGTGGGGGTTATATAGCCGCACAGACTTGAAAGCCCATAGAGGTTTACTGTAAAGTTTTAAAGGTTAAAGGGGTTATTTGTATACGGTCGACAGTTAAAAACAGTTTTGTGCAATTTAGCCCTTTTTTAGTTATCAATCCTTTCCAAAAGAAACTCTGACTTGTTTGTTCTGTTTATTATTGGAAATAATGAAGTTAATGCTATCATGGAAATCAAGCATATTTATGGGGTCTACAAAATCAGTTGGCAAGGTGACCCATGTGTTCCATCTTACTATGCATGGGAGGGTCTAAATTGTAGCTCGGGCAGTAATATAAGGATCATTTCATTGTAAGTAGCCCTAATTACTGACCTTGTCATGATCTGTTATATATGTTTGAAGCATCCAATTAAAATATGTTGCATATAATTGGTTAGAGAGGACTTAAAATATAATGCTTGATTTTATGGTGTGAACAATAATGTCTTACCGTTTTATATTCATAAAATGCTGAAAAACCTTGTGAAGAAAGCTTGTTGGCTTATGCCTTGATAATCTTTCAAAAATAACCAAGGATTTGCAATATAAGATGCAATCTCAGATTGTCTCTTGAGAAGCTTTTTATTAATTACCTTGCAACTAAATGTAATTAAACTAAATTATTCTAAAACAAACATTTTTGGATTTTTGAAGTAAAAGCAGATAAAATGAAAATTAATTTGGAAAAAGATAATGGAGATTGCCTAGATTAATGGATTTCATCTATTCTTTGCTTTAAAATATTTGTAGGGGTGTGCTAGTTTGACAAATTTGCCCAAAAGATATTTTGAGCTAGCTTGAGTTAAGTGAAATATATCTGCCATACTGGGCTAGACTTAATTCCTCTAACTGAAACCCGAATTAAAACTCTAGCAAATAGAATTAACAATATGTAAGATACAAGAGCTAAGAACCCTTGAATTACAAACATAAAATATTCATAGCAAATCTAAGTATAAGCTTAACCAAGTCGATAAGATCGCAGATTCTGGATCTAGGAGTTCAAGAATAATCGTGAATTAAATATGTTACAAGTCTCCAATTAAACTTCGATTACTTCTAATGGCCCTAAGTAAACATTAAATATCAATTACTAAACTTATTAGGACTATAGAAATCATTAACATCGAAGGAGAATAATCAAGTTGTATACTTGATATAGGTAAAAACTTGTTTCAAATTCATCATCTCTTCTAGTTTGATAGTTAAAACCTCCCTTAGCTTCTTGAAACCCTAAGCTCTCTTTCTCTTCTTGCTAAACATCAAATCAAGAGAGGCTTTAGAGGTTATAGTTAGTCTTGACTAAGAAAGCTAGAAGAGACGAAGATCTTGGTATTAAACTTACCTAGATCCACTTAACAACATATACTATTGCCTTTTTGGTCTTAATGTTTACAAGAGGAAAAGATACTAGGAACCCATTTGATACTATGAATAGCATGAAAGCCACTTTAGGGGGAAGTGGGTATTGAACTAGAATCAAGAGAAGGTGGTTTATCACTTCGTTCAGTTAAGTTAACAAGGGTCATATTCTATCCTTTCTACAATGCCCATAGACGAAGTGCTTCGTTTCAGATCAATTCTTCGCTGCAATTGCTTCGATCTGAAATAGCGTAATAGAAAGAAAGATTGTCTCAATATCAATTATATTCCCATATAATTTCCAAAGTGGGTATTGAACTAAATTTTACCTTATTCTTGGGTAAAATGCCCATAAAATATTCTTTAAGGTAAACTTTCCATTTCTAGGGCATAAAATTTTTTGTACAGTCACATTTACCTTAAAATTTTCCTTATTTTTGCAAAATTATTTGAGGCCTCTTGATATTTTGCATAATTAAATTTGACCAATTATCCTTAATTTAGCAAAAATTATAATAATTATCTAAAATTCATTTCTAAGGTAACTTTCTCACTAATACCTCAATAAAGTCTTATATCCCAAGGAATTTTTTTATTTTTTTTTATTGTTGTGTGTCTCCGGGGTTATTCATGAAATTTTGGGTATAATTTTCAAAATTACACTTATATACCCGTAATTTCATAAATTATACTTTTGTCCAAACTAGGGATAAAAGATACACATTGTTACATTGACGATCCTTTCCGGGCACTAAGGGAACTTATGCTAAAATGAGTTTAGCGGCCAACTCATTTCAAGCTAATTCTTTAACTTTTAGGCCTAAAATTTGGAATATGAGAGTCAATATATAAAAAATTGCTACTAAAATTTAAAATGTCAAACGCACAAAATTTAAAACAAAATACAAATTAATCTCAACAAGTGCATGGAACCCAACCCACAATTTTAATTGAATATATAAATTAAAATCTAAACCTAAAATTCAATAAATACAAAGGAAAGAAATAAGAAATTAAACACTCTCTATGAGCTTCAAACATCAGGACTCAAACCATGGCTTTAGCTAAAGAGGAATTAGCCACTGCAATTTATAGAAATAGCTTCAAGGTATAATCACTCGTTGATTCAAACACCCAGCCATGAAATCATCACCGGAAAGCAAGGTTTATGATGAAAGATGAAGATTTATGGGTGGCAACGGAAAGGAAACAGAGGAACCACGGCTAGTTGAAGGGAAATGAAGGTTGCTGCTGGAGATGGAAGATGAAGTTCACCGGTGAGGAAGAAGGACGGTGGAGGAGTCGGATAACGGTGATGGCGTTGTGAGATAATGAGATTGTGGAAAAGATGAAGATGATGAAGGTTGGCGTCTCCGGGTCTGTTCGCGGCGCTCCTCTCTGTTTTCAGGATCTTCAACGGAGGTAACGTAAGATTTTTGGTCGCCGGCGAAGATGGAGATGAAGGTGGACGTTGCCAGCGACGATAGCAACGGTGGATAGTGAGGTGAATCAAGAATGAAGGGGATGGAGGTCGCCCTGAAGTTTTCGTGGCGCTCTGTTCTCTGAAACTCTCGAATGCCTTGAATTTCAGACCTAATTGTGCCATGCAAAACGCTGCAGTTTTAGCGTGGACTGAACTGACATTTCTAAAATCCGTGGCACTAAAATGTTATTTCTAAAATTCAAGTTCAAACTACCATTTTCAGTTGTAATCCAATTTTTCAAGAACCTACATTTAAAAAAAAAAAAAAAATTTAAACCAACATATATATATATATATATATATTTTCCAAGAAATCAGTGATAAAGAGTAATTACAATTTTTTTATGAAAACATTTTTATCGAGTGGTTCAAACTTGTCATTAAAAATTGCATCATACTTAAAACCTTATCAAGATTCATCGAGTTTCTCCTTATTTCTCCAACTAATCTAGTGCTCTACTAAATCGTTTACCACAATTTGGGCTTGTCACATACATGCCTGTCCTACTCGGCAAGAATCATTAGCGGCATATATAAATACTTTATCTACTTCTACGTGATTATAAGTATCTAAATAAATATATACATCCCGAGCCACATATGGCTATCCCAAAATAATATCTAAGTCATAAGGAAGTAGTAAAGTTCATAGACAAAAGTGAAACCGAATGTTTCATCTACAATTCTTCACCACCTTCTTCTCAAAATCGAGGCAATTACTATGCCCTTGCCTCTTCCTCCTTGCTTACTAGTACGCACGCCCTGGATTTAAGGAAGGCTCGAGATTCAAATAAATGAATCCCGGAGTAACGGGTTAATCTCAAATTCTAGCATATGCAATACATGTAAATTCACCAAACAGAGTAGTCCACACAACATATAAAGCATTCAAATTCAAGTTCAAAATTCAAACAACAAGTATTACATACCAAGTATAATGCAGCTTGTAATACAAGTGTTGATTCAAATACTTTCAAATACCTTGGCGCAAGGAAGTTCATTTTGGCAATTCAATGAATGCACTATGCCCTGCCTAGCCACCGGGAAGTTGGCCCCATGGTCGGCCCTTCCGCTCAATCGAGCCACGAGTGGTGCTGGCCGTATAGGCGGGACATACAAATATGGCATACAAAAACATATATAGCTATGCAAAGAATGTGAGATTAAAGTTACTACCATTGGTCTTACCAGACAAAACCCCTTCCACTGCATTCTTATCACTACGCTTATCCTTCGAACACGGGCGATTCTCGGGTCCTATAATTAACATTTATACAGTGGTGGGTCATTAACCAATCCAAACATAATTATAAATTCAACTTCTCTAGACCCACCCCAAAAATACTTGTCTTTTAATATCCATGACTAGGGATGTATACTTATTGGGACTTATTTAATTAGATACTATTCACTATGGATAATTATCATCTCAGCCATTTAACCTTTCATTTTAACCAAAGAAACCTTTACTTTAAAGGTTTAACGCAATTAACAACTTATGTGACTTTTTAAATACTTATCAAAAATTCAGCAGGCTTCTTTTCTGAGAATTTAGAAAATTCATAACTCAACCAATATTACTCCAGATGGAGTGATTCCAATTTCTATTTAAACCTTGATAAGTCTATTTTCATAAATTAAAGTCACCAAGTTGATTATGGCTGAGAAAAATTCCCAAAATCCAGAAAAATAAACCATGTCCAGAAATTCTTCAGATTTTATGACCAAACTTTGAGAAACCATAACTCCTTCAATACTTATCGGATTTTGACGAATTACCTATCAAATTAAACCTCTATGAGTCTATTATTTAACTGGAAAATTTCACATTTTGATCATTTTTTTTAGTCAGTCCGAAATCCAACGCCATTTTGCTGTTCCTGAAGCTTACCAGAAATTTCCAGTTTTTTTTAACTCAACTTCGAAAAATCATAACCGGAGTTGTAGACCTCCGTTTTAGATGAACCAAAGCTTATTTTAAACCTCAAGAAGTTCACTTCCTCCTGTAAAAATTTCAGAGAAAAGCTAAACCTATAACTTTCGAAAAAATTAGTCACAAGGGGCTCTGTTTTCAGACTACTGTGCAGAGGTGAAAACACAACATGCAACTTCTTTTTATGGCCCTTAACTTTCAGAAATCAGATACCAAGCTCTTAGGCCAAACATGCACGGTTAGAATTCTTGTTTCCAAAACCCAAAGAAGACCGAAAATCAGTTTAGAACCAGCATGCAATCAGAATAATGCTATCATGAACTCTTTCTTTCACTAACCCATGAATTTTAACCACCATACTCTCTCATCTTCAATAATCTCATAAAACCAGATAGGAAACGTTTTAGGAAACTCACCTTAATCCCAAAACGTTTTTGCATGTGATCCTTGGTCTCAGATTTTCTCACGGTTTCCCTCTGAATTGACAACAAGGATGGTATGGGGTGGAGAGGTGAAATGCTGGAATGAATATTGAGAAATAGGAGGGTGTGTGGTGTCGTGTCTGGTTGAGAGAAAATGCAGTTGAAGAAGGTGAAATGGAGAGAGGGAGTTTACGAGTTGGAGAGAATGAGCATGCCGAAGAAATGAAATATGAGAGATAAGTAGGTGTGTATGTATCTGATACAAAGGATCGCTGTCGTGTCTCTATGTAATGGGGTCAGCTGAGGAGATGAACACGTGGAGAACAAGCAATTTGAAAGAGGCTTAGGTGTTAACTTACGGTGAGGTTCAGCGAAAGGTATTGGCTTGTGTGTGTGGGCTAATGAGATAATGGACTTGAGTTAACTAAATAGGAGAGGTGTGTGCACGTGTATGTACCGGAGGAAAAATAGAAATGGAAAATGATGTTGATTAGCTTTTGGGCTGATGACCAATGAATGAGTGTGTTATGTATACTGGGCCAAGTAAATTAATGAATGGAGAGTTAAGTGCGTTGGTGATTTTGCTTGTATGATCCAACACAAAAATGCTACTAATTCCCACATTCTCCTTTTTCTAACAAATATTAGGCCATAATCAATCGTTTGTAATAAATCCTTGGATTTGTCCTTTTCTCTAATAATTTCTTCAGGCCCTAACATATTGTTCTTAATTCACAAAAATTATGCCTTTAATTCCTAAAATAAATTCTAAACTTCATTAAGGCTAAATTTTCCCATAATTAATCCCAAATCCTATTTAATTCTCAATTTCTAAATTTTTAGGATGTCACACTTCTACATTTTATGAGTCTCAATTACTATTTCAAAACTTCAGAAAGGAAAGGACATATTTAGCTCTCTTATGGTACATAAAATTTCAGTTTAATTTCCTAACTTTTTAAAGTACGTACGTTTATTACTTGATACGGCCGTGTAACGATCCGTAAAATAATTGATAGAATAATGGGATAATGAATGATTAGGAATAAATATTTATTTGTTATTTTAAATACTTTCAATTTTATTTAGGAAATCTTTTTGATTTGTTGAGTGATCCTCAAGTTTAGGATCAGCAAGCTAGGATACTTGTAAATTAAAATTAATAATTTCATTTATTTATTTATTTATTTTTGGTAGTCACTTCCATAATATTAGTTGTGGATTAATGGGGTAGATTTATGAACATCTTAATAATATTTATTAGAGTATCTTAAATTATTTAGTATCTAAGATACCTTGATTAAAATATTTAAATATTTGAATTAAGATATTAGGATTATCTTTCGGTTTGATTTGCTGCCTTTAATTTTTTCCATTATTTTGACGGCTATCAATAATAATAATGATAAAAAAAATAAAAACCTTTGTTTTGTTTCAGCCAATTTCAAATTACCAAAATGCCTTATAAATTTATTGATTCTCTGTTGCAACAAGGGCATTTTATCTTCTTCTATTAAAACCCTCAGTAGATATTTCTCTTCCTCCTTATTGTCGATTCATTCATTCAGCAACGGAGGGGAAAAAATTCTGGAGACTTCGCCATTCTTCTTCTCTGTTCGGCTATGTCACCGTCGTCTATGTCCACCGGTGGTGCTTCCTTATCCGGCGCTGCCGTGATAGGAACAGTTTTCCCTTTTCTTTTCCGTCCAGCAGGTGCTTGGGTTCATTTTCCTTTCCTATCGGTGTGTGTGACCTTGTTTTGCCAAAGGCGTACCGTAGATGTTGAAGCCATCTTCTTCTTCCTCTTTGTTTCATGAAGTCGCTTTGGGTGGGTGTAGATGAAGCATCATCGTGCTTCTTCTATTTATGTGGATTGTCTAGGGTATGTTTTAATATTCTTCTCCCTCATTTTCTGCAACGTTGTTTCTGTTTTTCCCGAATGTATATATGTATGGAGAACTTGATGGTTTTCCTCTAATTGGTGTCTAATTGTTCTTGTATCAACATTTGATGATTAATTAGAGCTGAGCTTTAGCTGTAATATATGAAGTTTGGGGGGGTTTGATTTTAAGAGGAATATTTTTGGAGCTTGACAAAGTAACTGCCCATTAGGTGTTTGATAAAATGTCTGAGAGGAAAATTTAAAGAAGAACAAAGGTATTGAATGGAATATTAAGACATTTGTGAAACTATCTTGATGCTTGAGAGCTATATAGTTGTTAAGAAATTTAATTTAGGTGGTTTTGTTATTTAACAAGGTTATGAGATAGTGACCCTTGTGTAACATCCCATTTTCAAAAGCAGTATATATATTTTTCATCGAGTAGAGCATCGGAGAGATTGAGTAAGCGATATTTATATTCAAAATGCCGTAAGTCCGTCGATTACGGTAGTGGTACGTTATACCGAGTGTTTTCAAAAGTAAATAACAAAAGAAGAAAGTCTTCGGTGAGTCCCTATGCGTCTTTGCTTGCCTTTCTCCTCGATCCTTGGTTCTCCCGACCCGGCTATGTCAAGAGCGAGGATCAATGCCCATTGAACCTCGGAAGTAACGGTTAACCTCATGTTTATATATACAACATAGACAGTATATGAGCATACAAACAAGCTTATCCCAATAGCACACACGCCCCCTAGCAGATATGTCGCACTTAGCATACGTTTCGCACCTAGCAATCGTTTCGCACCTAGCATTTCGCACCAAGCATTTCGTACCTAGCAAACGTATCCCAACACCCAGCAAGCATACCCAGCAAGCATAATAACATTACATTGAACATACCACAGAGCTATCAACTACCTCACATAAACATACCATACACATAGCACATGTACGCATACAATAAACATCGAGTTAGTGTTACGATGCGAACGTACCTTCGTTGACGGAAAATGGTACTTTTTGACGATGACAAAGGTACAACGGGGTACGTGATTACGTATATCCTATAAGGATAATATCATATTATCAAGGCCCAACATCATAATAGGCATTTTAGGTACAAATTACCATTTTGCCCCTAACT
The DNA here is from genome assembly GCA_019022655.1 of Acacia acuminata. Taxonomy (NCBI): domain Eukaryota; kingdom Viridiplantae; phylum Streptophyta; class Magnoliopsida; order Fabales; family Fabaceae; genus Acacia; species Acacia acuminata. The sequence goes on along the minus strand of JAFJYI010000275.1, from coordinate 721,325 downwards.
CTCCTATGCGTACATGTGCTATGTGTATGGTATGTTTATGTGAGGTAGTTGATAGCTCCGTGGTATGTTCAATGTACTGTTATTATGCTTGCTGGGTGTTGGGATACGTTTGCTAGGTACGAAATGCTTGGTGCGAAATGCTAGGTGCGAAACGATTGCTAGGTGCGAAACGATTGCTAGGTGCGAAACGTATGCTAAGTGCGACATATCTCTAGGGGGCGTGTGTGTTTGTTGGGATAAGCTTGTTTGTATGCTCATATACCGTCTATGTTGTATATATAAACATGAGGTTAACCATTACCCGAGGTTCAATGGGCATTGAACCTCGCCTCTTGACATAGCGTCGGGTCGGAGGACCGAGGATCGAGGAGAAAGGCAAGCAAGACGCATAGGACTCACCAAGACTTTCTTCTTTTGTTATTTACTTTTGAAAACACTCGACATAACGTACCACTACTGTAATCAGCCAGACTTACGGCATTTTGAATATAAATATCAGTTACATACCATGGTGTATGGGCGCCATGGAGACATTTTGGTATCTGTGGTGTTGACCGCGGTGTATGGGCGCCTCGGGAAACACTATATATCAAGGTACGATATGACACAATCCTTGTAGTCAAGCCGGAGTTAGAGTAAAGATCCGAAGCATATGGCCCGAAGTTTAGCTAGCACAAGGTTTAGATTATATGGCGCAAATTTTGAGGGCGAAATTTTAATTAACGGGGAGAAATGTAATACCCAGGATAATTATCTATCGGAATATTATATTTTAGCAAATAATACCTATTTGGAAATAGGTGAATATGTGGTTTTAAAACCTTGTAGGATACTTATTCTATTGTCTAGGAAAATTTCTAATGAAATTAGAGGGATTTAAGTGTCAAAATCCCTAAATGCAATTATGGGCCATGAAATGCCCCGAAAATATTATGATAAATCCCAAGAGGCAATAAAATATTTATTGAAAATTAGAAAGTATGTTGTCTCTAATTTTAGGAATTTTTGGGATTATTTCCCTTGAAAAATAATGAGGCAAAATTAAATATGATTTTGGGGAGCATAAGTTGCCCCATGATTTTTAAATATGATATGTGGGACATAAAATACCAATGTGAATGAAATAGTTGTGAGAAAATGATTAATCCTAATTAAGAAAATTATCAACAATTAGAAAGTGATTAGTTAAGTAATTAATGCCTAATTGTTTATGCACGAACAAGAGAATATTTAGGGTAGATTATAGAAAATCCTTTAGATAAGTGTTTATGGCTAATATTAGCATAAAGTGTGCTTGCTAATCAATTAGAAAAGATTAAGAAAAATTGGTGAGATTAAGAACATGAAAACCCTAAATCCTAAAAGATTGCTAATCATGGGATTAAGGCTCTAATTAAGCTTCTAGCTAATTTAGATAAATTAAAGAAAAAAATAATAATAAAGGGAAGAGAAAACAAAAATTTGAGTGTGAAAAGGGTTGTGGGTTTTTCAAAAATAATATCATGATATTTTGTTAATTAAATAATAATATAATTAAGATATTTGTGGAAGAACCAGTTAGATGAAGGGGAACCGATAGAAATTAAATCCTACCTAGAAAACCGTGAACTAAGTTTCTTAGGTTAGGACATATTACAAACAAGTGAATTTTTGTCCAGAAGTCGGTGTTAGCGGAAGTCATTTACAGAATGCCGTAGGCGAATAAGGGATCAGATGAAAAGATATTTTGTAAACAAAGGGCAGATAAGAAAAGTGATAACCAATGGAAAATAAATCATAACTTAAAATCCTTGAACTAAGTAGAAAACAACTGGACATATTATGAATCGGTGAATTTTTGTCCCGAAGTTGATGTCTAATTTCATTAGAAATTTCCTAGACAATAGAATAAGTATCCTACAAGGTTTTAAAACCACATATTCACCTATTTCCAAATAGGTATTATTTGCTAAAATATAATATTCCGGACAGATAATTATCCGGGTATTACACCTTGTTTTGTGACTTGATTTTTTTTTTTTATGGCATACAAGGTGTTTGTGGAATTGTCTAAAACAGGAATTTGGTTAAATTAAAGTTGTTCAGATTTATGAGTTGATTTTGTGAGTGTATCTAAAGTGTTTGATCAAATGCTTGAGAAGGAAAGTTTATGGAATTGAAAACAGAATTTGTTGGTGATGACGTTGAATATTAGATAAGAGCCAATCATAGTTATAATTGAAATATGGTTAAAAATTAAATTGAAAAGTATAGAAATTCTATTAAGTTTGTGTATTCTTATGTTAATCTTTGGAATACCTATGTGGTGATTGATTGTCCTTCCTAAACTGTCGTAGGATATTAATAAATGGGTTAAATAACACAAGTTTAACCGATAAAAATTATATTTAGAATAATGATGATTTTGTTTTGGATATTAGGGGTTAAGGATTAAATATTGTTCGGAAGCTGATTAGTAGGAGTAAGTTGTATATTGGAAGTGTACCAAGTGAGTGAATAACGTCTCATTCTAATTTATAAATGATGTTTTTGCTACCTTTCATAGTTCTAACTTTATTTACCTAATTTCTTAGTATAAATTCATCAAAGTTAGTTTGACTAAATTATATCATTTGCTTGATGTTTTAAAAGGAAGTTAAACTTATCCAATAGCCGATTTTCAATTGTGTTGAACTTATAATCTAGTGAGGTACTTGATCATTGTAAATTCTGTGCGTGCTTGGAAATGGTTTTTGAGATGTTATTTCTAAACTTCCATGCGGGGATCCTTGTTATGAATTATTCGTTGTTAGTTCCACTATGAGAAGTTATTTCTCATTTCTAAATGGTAAATTGATCCCACGCATGCTTGGAAACATTTTTTTTAGGGGACTGAATACAGAACACTGGTTACTAACAACAGTACTGTTAGTCCTTGGCGCGCCATGGTTAACTCAAACTCGCTTGACATTCTTGAGTACAGTACTCACGCTTGATATTCGTGGGATTCGTTCTCACACTTGTTATTCGTGGGTTTTGTACCTGCGCTTGTTTCGTGGCTTCGATCCACGCTTGGTTACTTACCCTCGTGGACTCCACGCTTGTTCTCGTGGCTTCATGCTGCACTTGGTTACTTACCCTCGTGGACTGTGTGTCCACGCTTGTTTTCCGTTCTGTTGAAGTCCCATGAGAAGTTAGAACTTGTGACTTATTTATAAAATGATTTTGAAAGGGTAAAAAATGTTTATCATGTACTTGGTATTATTTATTTAATGATCTTTTATACATCTTTAATTATGCTTAATAATAAACTTCTATGTAGATTTATGTTTATGATTTCATAGTTGGGAGTTGAAATTAACCTTTACCTCTATTATAAACTTTCACGGTTTCAATTTATGCCTCCATTTAGAAGTTGAACATTTATTACCATGACTTTATAATTCAAGGTTAAGTCTATCTAAATGATTTCTTTCAGTATTATATTTATTTCTATCGATGGGACATTATTCACCGGAAAAATATTTTTTGGTCTCAGATAGTGTAGCTGACTCAGTACCCCAGCCTAATTGAAGTTGAAGAATTGTGTTGATCAGTCTCTATGGTGATGTAAACTCAAGCTTTGGCATTATGTCTTGAAAATCCCATTCTAGGAGCTCCACATAATCTATAGGTAGGATCCCTTTTTCCCTTGTAATTTGGAATATATGTATATGTTTATGCTATATGGAGCGGAGCTCTGTAAATTGTAATAAAAATTTGGACCATTGTAGAATTTTTGGGAAGTCTGATTTATTAGTTTAAGGCTTAAGGAATGTGAGTCCACTCATATTCCGTGCAGGTCACCTCTTAGTTTTCAGGGCATGACAGCCCGTATACTTGCGGAGTTATAGGCTATAAAGTTTTTCCCTATCAGATGACAAGCCATCACAAGCACACCTAGCTAGCTAGAAGAATTGTGAACAAAAAGGACATGATTTTTCTTCAAGAAAAGGAAAATGGTACATGGCATTTAAGAGAGATTGGACAATACAATTAAGTGAAATGGAAACATTTCATTTTCCCCAAAATGCCCATAAAATTTCATCCAAGAGGGAAAAATAAGGAGAAAAGAGGAAATTTCAAGAAAACTCTAGCTAATGTGAAGAGAAATTAAGAGGCATAAGGGTAATTCACCAAAATACAAGAAGGAAGCATCTTAAAAGGCCATTCTTCCTTCATTTTTGGCTGGTCATTTTGGTTTAGAGGAGGGAGAGGAGAGAGCACAAGAGTTTCCATAGAATAGAGCCAAAGAAAGATCAAGTAAGAAGAAGAGGTTGAAGATAAGGTAAGCTTAATGAACTTGGAACCTTTAACTACTCTCTTCTACCTTTTCTAAAGTAGTGTAATCACTAAAGAGCAACCTTTTTCTTGGTATATTGAAGTGAAGGTCAAGAGATTGTAGTGGTCAAGAAGGCAAAGATTCAAGGTCACTTTAGCTCAAAGACAAGTAAGTCACCTTTGAACCTTCTTATGTTTCTTTTGGTTGTATGAGATTGCAAATGGTTAATGACTTGGGTATATGTATTTTGGGTTTGTATGGCTAATGAAAAGAAGGAATAAAGGTTTAAAGTTAAAGTTCATGATGTAAAATGGTAGATCAAACTTAGTATATGAAAGATGTGAAGCTAGAATGAAAGTTTGACATTTTGTTGATTAATTGAGGATTTTCATGCAGCTGGTCATACATGTGGTCTTGAGTTGATTTTGGTATTTTTGATGAGTTTAAAGTGTTTAAAATGAGATTTTGTATAAGGATGAACTTGGATCAAAATTTTGGAACCTTAGATGAAAGCTTGAAAAAACATTGGTTAAATGTTTTGTGAAAATTCTGTGAAGTCAGCTCGGTTCAACTCAAATTGTTTGACATAGTAAACAAATTTAGAAAATTATGAAATTTCACAGGGCAAAGTAGACATCTCAAGGATTATTTTGGTATATAATTTGTAATTGTTGGAGTTTTGGATTAGGACAAATTAATTTTTGAAAATCACCCCTGAATCCTGGAATTTATTTCAAACTAGAGATGGTTTTTGGCACATGGTTGAATTTTTGACTTAGTTTGGCCCAAATGAGTATTTTTAGTTGAAACTAGACATAATAAGAGTCAATTGGGATTTTGAACCACCCAAAAAGGATTTTTCTAGAACTAGTTATAAATGTTTGAAGTTGGGCCTTTATTTCTATAAATTTCAGAATTTGGACTAAAATAAGGGAAATTGAAGCCCATATTAAATTTCTTAATAAGAAAAGAGATTTAGTGAATGGACACTTGAAATGAGCTTTTTTAAATCAAAAAAATAAATATTTATTGAGGTGGATTTAATTATATTTTTATTGTATTTTTATTTTAGGTCGATTGTGATATTTTGCACCGGGGAAGTTATTTTTATTTGTAGTCGACTGCTAGGTAGTAACCTTAATCCTTATATACTCTGTGTGACTTGTGTATGTATGTTTTACCATGTATGTTACATACATTTAGTTATCATTTATTTATAAGCGTTGTGGAACCGAAACATGCTGCGTGCATTAAGGGCTTTGCTGTGTGCTGTGCCCGACAGTTTGTGCTGTGTGCTATTAGGACTGCTATAGTTCGTGTTATGTGCTATTAAGTCTGCTAGTTCTGGATTTGGCTGTGTGCCTTGGTACTGAATGATATGTGGTTTGTGTTTTTATTGGTGGTTTTTCTTACATGCATTATTTATACATTTTACATGAGATTAATGGTTACTCTGGGATTCAATCTTTGAATCCCAACCTTTTTTAAGTCCTCAGGCAATTCATCTAGGTGTGAGCTCAAAGACTGAGATAAAATGGTGGAGCAGGATTATGGTATTTATGATGTAGGAGGATGGAGATCCTTTTTGAATATTTATTTTGATTTTCGGATAATTGTATATTAATCCCTCTAGGGAAAATTTATCTTTCCGTATTTTTATTTTATTAGTATATTATTGTCCAAACTGGTGCATGTTGTGTAATACCCAAAATTCTCATTTATCTTGAATACAATATTTTGATAGTTAAACCCTATTTAAAATAGGTGAATTTGTGGTCTCAATTTTTGAGATGTGTTTATTCTATTTTTTAGGTAATTTTTCCTTAGGATTAGAATACCCAAATAAATTTAAAAGAGCAAGAAAGTATTATAAAAATACCTAAATAAATTTAGTGAAATCAATGATAATTAAATCAACTAAGTCTTCATGAAAGTAAATAAATTTCACAAGGCTTCATAATTAATCAAGGAACCTTAAACACCAATTATTATAATTTATTAAGAGACTAAATTTACTAACACCCTATATTTAATACCTAACTCATATTTAAATCATAAAGGACCGTGAAGAATTATCAAAACACTTGAAACAATTAAGGGGCAATTACCAACAATTAATGAGCAATTAAAATTACACTAATGGAATATTTAGTTAATTCTTTACAATTAATGTTAATAGTCACCAATTAAAGATACATTAGGATAATTAAAGGTCAAGGACCAATGAGGGGTTAGGATTAGCATAAATATGATTATTAATGATCATGATTAGCAACCAATCAAATAAATTAATAACACATAAAACACCATTTTAGGATTAATGACCAAAGATTAAGCTAATTAAAGACTAAACCCTAAGAGTATTTTGTTTAATTGCTAACCAATCACCAAAGTCATCTAGTTACAAGTATACTTAGAGTAACTAGGAAATTAGAATACCAAGTTGGGAAATGCATGAAGATGGAGATGCCACCAATGCATGCTTGGAGAGTGCATGAAGGAGAAAGAGCCACCAAAGCACTCTTGGGGCCAAAAGCTTTACACATGGGGACAATTTTGACACCAAGGCAAGAGGCTTTGGTGAAAAATCAAAGGAGGAAGTATGGGGGAGGTAGGCCACGTTTTTTGGCTCAGCTGGAGGGAGAAATCAGATTCAAACCCATGGCCAAAAATCAAAGATGTGTAAGCTAGAGAATTACAAGATTTGCCATAGCTTTTTCCTATAAATAGAGCACCAACCTCTTCACAAATTTCACACCAAAGCAAGCTTAGTAAATCTGATATAGAGAGTGAAAGTGAGAGTGAGGAGTCTTGAAGAAGGAGGAGCAAGGTTCTTGGTGAGTTCTCTAGCTCTAGCTTTAAGTTCTTTAAGTTCTAGTTCTTAAATTCTTAGATAGAAGTAGCTTAGATCTTAAATATGCTAGGATAAGTTTATTTGCATGTTTTTATAGTCAAAATTATCTTTATTTCGAAAAAATGATGAGGGAGGTCATATAGCAAAATTTCTGGAAGAAAATCATCAAAGTAACGAAGTTACGGCGAAATTTCATCGGTTTCGGAATTTCTGGAGGCAGTGATGAAAACGCCATAACTTCATATTGAAAATATAGTCATAAAATTCTGAGAAAATTCATGGTTAAAATAGACATATAGGGATTTTTAAATATGTCAAGAACGTGTCAAAATGATTTCTGTACAGAGAGATAAAAATCCTCAAAGTTAGGCTACGAATTTCTGGAAAAATACTGGGCAGAGGTTCAAAACTTAAAACCTGGGAGTGATTCATGTAATCTGGGCAAAGGTTATTATTTTTACTTGAAAATAGACATCCTAAGGATTCCAAGCAATTTTACGGATCCTCGTTTCAATTTTTCTAGAATTAATTATGATTTTTCAAAGTTAGACGAAATGCTGCCCAGATTTGTACCAGCGTTGTTCTACGAATTTTGAAGGAGTAAAGTGAAAAATAAATGTTGCAAGGGAAAAATAGTCATTAGTGGCCAAAATATCTCTTAGGATATTACTTGTAAATTAATAAATAAGATATTACCATTATAGGGTACACGTGATCACCGTCCGACCGTCAACGTACCGACAACACCGACGAAGGTACGGACGCGTACTGTAACACTAACTCTGATATTTACTGTATACCTATATGTGATAGATATGTTCATAAACCGTGACTCGTTTTTCAAAGAATTGTTCATACATGTACAGCTTTATACGGGTTATAGTCATGATAACGCCGTTGAGTTTTCCTAGCGCTGAGGACACGATAGGCCATCGTGGCACTGGTGAATAGTGCAGACTGTAATAACATTCATATGCGGTGGCTGTGTTGTTATTGCTTTTTATATGTGAATATAGCTGTGATTTCATGAGATAACTGTCATACATAACTTTACATAAACATGAGGTTAACCGTTACCTGAGGTTCAAATGGGCATTGAACCTCAGCTCTTCCCATAGCTTCAGGATCCGGAGTAAACAGGACCGGAGACAAGGGTAAGCAGCAGATATAGGAGCCTACGGAGGAAGCCCTTTTATTTTGTACTTAATAATGACATTCGTTTTTGTAAACGCTGTTAAAAGCTAACACATACAAAGTGGATGTTATCGATTACTTCTGTTTTAATACTATTTACTTCCGATGCTCTACTCGATCAATACCTCAAAAAAAAAAAAAAAAAAAACACGCTTCCGAAAATTGGGATGTTACATGTTGTGCTGCTAATACTCTGATGAGTGTCGTAAACTAACCTAGGAAAAAATAATTTAAAATGGAATATAAGAAAAGGACCACACTATCCGCCATCCGAAAGGACGAGGCGGGCAAGCAACTCAACACAGTTTGTTGCAGACGGTGGTAAATCAAGCATACTTTGATTAGTGCTTTCCAATTTCTACAAGAAGGAAGTGATATTCAAAATAATTAAGGAATATCCTTAGTCTTCAACGTGTAAGATGGTTTCAACTAAAAAAGCTATTAATTAAAAGAATGGAAACATCAGTTCCAAAATCTACCGGTGCGTATTAAGTTCCAACTAGCAGAAAATAAGATTCCCTGATTTTTTGTTTTAACTTTTTTATTCAGTCCTCAATTTTAACTCAAAACAACTCAATTTGGATCTATAGTTTCTATAACATCCCAAATTTTGGGTCTAAAAGTTTAGAAATGAGATTGAGATAAGTAGATTATTAACCCCGTTAAGTCAAAAGCCTTAAGCATATTACAAGGAAAAGCTTCATGTAATTATTAAAAATTATTTTTGCATCTTGAAAATTTAGGAAAAAAATTATGGAATATTATTTTATGGAATTATAAATATTATGAAGAGATGTAATTCTGAAAAGATTGGCCTAAATAATTTTAAAGCAATTTTCTGGAATTTAGGGCCTATTTTCCCGAAATTTCAAGGAAAAATAGTTAGAGGGTAATTTTTAGCCTAGAAATGTTAGAGTTGATATTTTATAGCTTAAAGAAACTAATTGAGGAAGAAAATCCTTATATGGTATTAAGGATTAATTTCTCACACTTATTTAGTGTTTGCATTTAATTGAGAAAAGGACCAAGTTACAAACAAAAGATTAGTAGAAGGGGTAAAACGGTAATCTCACTACCATAAGCTTAAAAATGGATTTGGGCCAAACTAACCCCATTTTGGTGATTCCATGTCGTGGTCGCTGATTTCCAAAGGCATAATAAGAAGAGTCTAACTCATTACTTAGTCTAAGGAAATAAAAGCTTAAGTGATAAGCTTCTATATAAGTGGCATTAAGTAGGAATAAAAATAATATATTTGTCCCTTCACTAAAACCACTTCAACTCCTCCTAGATCATCATTTCCATTCAGAAAACAAAAGAAAAAGAGAGAAAAATAGAGAGAGAGAGAGAGCTCAGCGAAGGAAAGAAGTGGAAGAAGGAGATGAATTTCCTACATGCAAAGCGCAATCTAGACTAAGGTGAACCTCCTCAACCCTCTTCCATCTTCATTTCGGTTGAATATTGTTGTTCTTGGGGTTAAATTGTTGTTGAAAGATGAGCTTGCGATTTATGCATCGAAATAGAGCATGCAATATGGGTTTAAAAGTGTCGAATTTCTGCAAGTTTAGCCATGATTTGGAGGTTGCATGTGTCTTCTTTTTTCTCTTATCTTCTTGACCCAAAAAAAAAAAAAAGTGTGTGACATGCAAGCAATTTTTGGAAATAAAGCTTAAGTTTCTAGGTGAGTTTGAGTCGGTTTCTTTGAGATTCAAAGGGTTAGATATGTGTTTTGAAAGATGAATCTAAAATTAACAAAAATTAAGAAGAATCTAAAATTAACAAAAATTAAGAAGAAACATGTGGTTGAAATGAGGTTATTTGACAAAGTGTTAATTCTAGAGAATAAAAGGTGCTGTCAGTTTCATGTGTGGTTTTGATTGAGCAAACAATTTTCTCTGTCTATGAAATTTGATGAGGACTTAGTAAATGTCTTGAGCTTTAAAATGAGTCATTGAAAACATTAAGTGGATGTCTAGAATGAAATATATGAATTTTTCAAGTTTAGATAGAAAAACTAGGAAAAATCATGTTTTCCATATTTGGGAGTAACCATTTATGTGAAATAAGCGATTTAATCTCATAATTTGATATTTTAATTATTTTTCCTTTTAAGTAGACTTACATATTTTTAAATAGGGACTTAAATCACCTCATTTGGAGTTCCCTAGATTAAGTTATGATTTTCCAAAATTCCTTAAAAAATTAGAGCGGAGTTTTTGCTTAAGGCCGAAAATGACAACATTTTTCATAGATTGTAACAAGCAATGGGTTTGAGAGTTTTGGGAAAGTTTTGAAGGGCTAGCTTGTTGAATTGATTGTCTAGTTACAAAGGAAAGAAAACATTTAATATGTCCTAGTAGATATATATAATAATATAAGATGACCAACTATTTCAAATAAAATAGGATAAGATTCATGAGTGAGTCAAGAAGAACACAATTTTTAATTATGTTAATAAGAGTAGAATGAACAATGACCCATCTCTATATGAACTTTAAAATGATAGGATTTGACATTTACAGAAACGTCTACAGGTAGTAACTCTTTCTCTCATAGATTATGCAATTGTTCTGCATGTTTGTGTGTGTCATCGATTATATTCATTTGATGAATATATGATGATTTGATCATTGGACTGTATGTCCTGAGGATGTAAGTCTTCGTGTATATTCAGCATAGTATTAGACTGTATGTCCTGAGATTGTAAGTCCCAATGTGCATTTTACATGATTATTTGATTGTATGTCCTTGGGCTGTAAGATCGGATATGCAATCTATGTAAATATTGTGATTTGTGTTCCCATGATAAATGATGATTGTGCTGCAAAGTGAATGCTAGTTGAATATGTTGATTGCTTATTGGATGGTTTGTTTTGCATGCTTCGTAAACTTGCATATTTTATGATGGTCTGTTGCTACTACTGGGTTTCTCAAGAATCTCACCCCTTTCCTTAAAATGACATACATCAAAAGCAAGAAGCTCAAAAGGTAAAGGTGTGGTCGTCGCCGATACCTGAGAAGGTGGAGTAACTTGAATAACTTTATTTTATTGTCCTTCTATATAATCTTTTCTCATATACTTAAACTTTTGGTTAGCCTTATGTGGCTATTGTTTTGTAACACACACATATAAATACATAGTAGTGGAATAATCAATGTTATTATTTTGCTTATTTATTGATGCAATGATGGGCACATGTATGAATCAAGCCCACAACTTGACAAGCAATATATTAAATGTGATATAAGAGATGCGCTCTGATACTATCAAATTTAGTTTAAGGAATGATGGGTTTTAATGAAGAATTTATACAATTGATTAATTGTTAGGAAAGTTATCATATTTGTTTCATTTTCTTATTAGATTGATGGCTTTGTTCATTATTATTTATCTTCTTCCAATAATTCGTGATTATGCACTTAAATGGTAAGGAGACTTTGAGATATTTTTTATAAATTTCATATTGAAATGATCTTGCATTTTGGAAAGTTCATACGTTAGAATTTATTATTTGAAAAGGATTTTGTTGTCACATTGAATTTGAAGGAAAGCTTGAGATATTGTTATTGAAACTTCATGCTAGGGTATTTTATTATGAAGTATTTGATACGAGCTATTGTTATCTCGACACAAAGGGACTTTTTTATTTCTTTTGATAAATTAGCCCCAAGCATGTTTGAAAACGTTTTTGAGAGGCCCGAACACGTAACGCGGTTACTAACCAGCATCGTTAGTCCTTGGTGCACCATGGTTAACCTCGAGCTCGCTTGAAATTTGTGGGATTCATTCTCACGCTTGTTATTCGTGGGTCTTATACCTGCACTTGTTTCGCAGCCTCGTGTTGCGCTTGTTTTGTGGCTTCAAGCCGCGCTTGGTTACTTACCCTCGTGGACTGTGTGTCCATGCTTGTTTCTCGTTCGTTTAAGTCCTCATTTAGAATGAGTTTTTCATATCAGTTGGTACTTAATTTCATTTATGAGTTATTTGTGTACCTAGTATTTTCTTATTAGTAACCTTTTATATAATGGCATCTACATTTATGATTTCATACTTGGAAATTGAATATAATTGTCATTTCGTTATTATGAAATTTTACTTGCTTAATTTATTCATTTAGTATTTTATATACTTATTTTAATGGGACGTTATTCACCGGAAATATTTTTGACCTCGATAGTGCACCGGTCATGTTCAACTTGGTGATTATTAAGATCAATTTGGCTAGACAGAAGTAAAGCATCATTCGAAAGTTCCTAATTCAATGTAAAGACTCAAGCTCTTTTGTACATGTTGGTAAATCTCGTTTAGATGCTCCACGTAACCTATAGACAAGATCCCTATCTTCCTTGGTATTTTGGAATATATGTATGCGTATATGATGTAGTGGAGCGGAGCTCCTAATGCTATATATGAATTTAAAATGGTTTGAGCATGCTTAGGATCATTGTGCTAGTTTAAGTAGTATTTAAGATTCATTTATAAGTTTAAGGTTTAAGGCTTTAAGCAATGTGAGTTTTACTAACATTTTGTGTCGGGCCGCCTAAATTTTCGTGGCGTGACACAAGTCTAGTTAAGGCTTGGTTTAAGAATGTATAGTTACTATTGAAGAGTTGTAATTATACACAAGTTCTGTAATTGTATCACATGAATATTCCTTCAGGAAATTTTTAATATACCGGCTTATGCCTGGTATTTTATATCAGTTACTCATTGTCCAACTGTAAGTGAATGCTTTTTCGTTCCATATTACTCTAAGTGGTAGCACCTCAAACTCTGTTGATTTTTCTAAAACTAAGTGTCAACCGACACAATTTGAAGTATGGAATTTGGGGTGTTACATACAGGCCGTAAGTTGTACTTATGTCATCCTAAAAATATTAGGACACCATAAGTTGAGACTTATTATGCCCCCTGATAGGCGTCCCCCTGAAAAAGGACATCAAAAGTACGAAAAAACGGACGCCGTAACCTTTTTTTGTAGTAGTGGCAACAAGAAGATGAGAAGAATAAGCACATAGAAGGTATGTTTAGCTAAATATGAGAAGAATAAGCACATAGAAGGTATGTTTAGCAAAATTATTCTATTCTCCAGATGATTTAGGTATGGACAACTAAAATAATCAGTATCGAATTTGACCTTTTATAGAAAGTCTTCTTGGGTTCATAAACAAGAATGACTGCTTTCCCATGCTGGTTAAATTGAGGATGTCCAGCACGACCCATCATTTGCAAGATATCAGTTATTGGAAAATCAACATTCCTTTTTGTCTTTCCATCGTAGTATTCTGTCCCCTGCAAAAGAAACAAAGTAGTGCTACAAAATGTAAAAAAATTCAGAGAGAAGACATTAATACTTGGCCATACACTACACATATCATATGCCAGAGTAACATATAATGAAATTGATTGCTAGTTAGAAGGGTACATGTGCAACAAAGAAATAGTAAAGGTGCACACAGGTCACGCAAAACCAATACATAATCATGAGCCATATTAGATAAAAAGAATAGTAAGAATCCCACAACAATACAAATATTTTTTCACTATTTCAGCCTCTGCTTAAAAAAAATATATTGTATGCAATTACTGTAATTCATAGTTAACCTCATCATAGAAATAAATAAATAAGAAGCCACCCTACTTACAATAGACAAAGACTAGATTAATTCAGACATAAGTCTTCTAATATTAGCTTTAGATCAATTTTAAACTAATTATCATCAATCAAAATTCATCCATCCTGATAGTTGTAGAAATTATGTAAACCTCAATCCTCAAAGTTCAGGATGTTAACAGCTACACATGACAATTTGAGGGTGAGCAATACGAAGTATGAGATCATTTGTAGGTCACATAGAGATCTTAGCATTCACAAGTACATGGCAGCCTAAAATTGTGACTTGAAATGCGATGGGACCTAACCCATTGCTACAACCAAAATACATAGAAGTAGACATAGAGGATCTATCCAGTATACATGGATTGCAAGCTTCTTAATTCACCGACGGCTGGTGATATTTCACTGCCCAAGTTTAAACTTGACAAATTCCTTCAATACATAATAAAAGCACTGACATTAAATTTTAGAAGAGGCGGATTTGTGTAGTCCCAATCAACAAGAGTTACAAATATATATATATATATATATATATATATATAACATAGAAGTGGAAACCCAATTCATACACACAGGGCAGAGCAAACATGATCAGATAGTACTTTTTTTCCTAAAAATCACAGATCGTCTACCAAACTTTGTAATTTCTTTCAAACTCCCAGAGAAACAAATTAGGTGCAAGAGATTCGAGCACTGTCTACCAAAGAAACAAACCCTTATTTTGAACTCCCTTGTTGTGTAATCAAAGCAGAGAAAGCCAAGAAAAACGATTCATATGCATATGCAGAGCAAGAGATTCAAAACTTGCGGTGAAACTAGGGAAAACCGAATAGGAAAAGGAAGAAAACTTACCTCAACAGTGAAACTCGCGGTGACCACCAACAGATTGAGACATTAATGGTGAGGAGAGGCGCCTGGAAGAGTTGAAGAGGATTACGAGGTCTAGCCGATGATGATGCAAGGTCTAGAGGCCGAGAGCTAGGGTTCGGGTTGCCTTCATGAGTTTTGTCTTCTAGGAATCTGAGTTCCCACGTTGAGAGGGCTGAGGGCCTATCTTCTAAAAAATTATCAGTAACACTTTTGGTGGCGACACACGAGAGTTACCACTGAAAGTCATACTTTCAGCGGTGATAACTTAAAGTCGCCACTGAAAGTTAGACTTTCAGCGACGACAACAATTGTCACTGTAAAACCCTAAAATCCCTACTTATAGTGAAAGCTATATTTGGACAAATAATACATGTTAAATAAAGAAGAGTATGTTGTCTCTAAATGTTGTAGATTTGTTAGCTATATTTTAGGCAATTTTCTCTTAGAAATTTAAAACAACCAAAGGCAAATCTTTAGGCCACATTTAAGGATCCTAAAATACAAATGATTATTATATTAAACTATGGTTCTTGAATAATCATAAAGAGGAAAATAATGTGATGAAAATACTTAGAAGATTTTTAAGGATTGATACGCAATTAAGTCTCCACTTAATTGAATAATTGTGTATGAAAATAATTAATTATGGTACATAAAACTTGGTTTAATTAAACACTAAGTCTCCAAGGTTAACTAACAAATACAATTAAGAGTTAATTAAACTTTGCTAATCACACTTAAGCCTTGATTATGTCATCCAAATGACATCACAAGGATGACATCATGTTTTATAGTGAAGGGTGTGATTAAAACTTCTTGATTAAGTTTAAATCCAATGGCTAGGGATCAAGATGAGAGGATAAAAGAGTATTTAATAAATCAATATATTATAATTAGCACATGGGCTCATAAATGCAAATTGGAAGAGGATAATATAAGAATTTAGAATAATACTTAAAATAGGATAAAAGCACTAGCACTTGGAACCACACATGCAAAAAAAATGCAAGGAGGCAAGAGAGAGGGAGAGGGAGCACGGTTGGGGAAGGAAAAAGGAGAGGAAGAAAAAGAGAGAGAAAGGGAAAGGAAGAAAGAGAAAGGAAGAGAGAGAAAGAGAGAGAGAGAGATTAAAATATATTATATTTTGTGCACATGGGGGATTTAATTTTGGAAATTAAGATAATTAGCTAAATCCAATGTAATTGTTTCTAACCAATGGGAAGCATTTGCTCACAAATTGTATCTTCATAGAAGCACAAATTAATATTAGCCATTGATAAGAAAAGTTGATCCAAGGGATAAAATTCATGAGCTTTTGCTATAAATAGAGGCCTTGCCTCTCCTCATTCTTCACAGCAAATCAACCATCAAGTGGTGATTTCTAAGAAGGAGGAAGGAGTTCAAGAAGCTTCAAGAGGTAAGCTTGTCTTTAGTTTTTAGTTTCTAGTCTTTAGTTCTTTAGTTCTTAGTAGCTTTTAGTAGAATTGTTAGTTTTAATCTAGGAAATAGGTAAAGTAATTTTCCATAACTGTTCTCAGGCCTTATTGCATCGAAAGATGCCTGACAAGGTGGGAACATGTTGGGAAGTGACTTCTAGGATTAATAAAACAAGTTAGAGTAAGATGGGAATTGTGGGGTGTTGCTGGGCAATGGGAGTCAGGCAGTTAGATAGTAATTTTTTATATGCAAAATCATCTTCAAGAATTCTGAAATAATTCATGAGTGTAGTAGACATGTATAGCTTTCTATTGATATAAAATATGCATCAATTAGAGGTCTTTAGAGGGAGATAAAAATTCTGGAAATAAGGCTACGTTTTTCTGGAAAAATTCTGGGCAGAGGATGAACATCATCAAACTGGGAATGAATCACAAATTCTGGGTGTGAACCAATATTTTTTCTCAAAAATAGACATGCTGAGGTTTTCGGGAAATTTTACGGATCCTCGTTTCGATTTTTCTAGAATTAATTAAGATTTTTCGAAGTTAGACGAAAAATCTATCCAGAAATACTGTACTAGCATTTTTCTACGAATATCCATATGCAATCTTGTTAGCCATACAATGTGATGATAATTTTGTATAACACTGATGCAACGTAATTTAAATTAACCTTTGAATTTTTTATAATGTAGAACATAGATGTCTAACCCCGATGGACTAATATATTGATATTGGATCAAGTAGATACCCCAAGATATCTATTAGACAGATTCCAAAGGGAAGATGATTGCTCAAGGATATCTATAAGGCAGATACCAGGCGTTTAGCCAAAAAGGAGTGGTGTGTGTACATAGTGAAGCTGAATAGTAAATAGGATGAATAGAGAATGTGTACTTTTTAAATAAACCTCTTATTTATAGATATTACCTTTAGGGTTTGGGTCTTTGCGCTTCGTGCGTCTTCTGGCCCATGCTTCAGCCGCCTCCGATCCCCTGCAACTGGCATCCCTGATTAGGGTTGTTCCTTGATTAAAGCATTGATTATAGGCCGATTAGGATCCTCCTTCATTATAGCAGATCTCGGTGTAATTTGCCCTTGTTGGGCCTCGTGGTGCATGGCCTCTTATACGAGTCCATAACAGAATTTAAATTCGGCCAAAAATCTAAAGGATTATAAACTATCTATCTTAAAATTAACCAACATTTTATCATAGCTTTTAACAATTTTAGAAATGTCAAAGTATACTTTTGGCCCAACAATTTTAACACCTAACTTTACTAATGAAAAATGTTGACTCAGTGATCTTAAGTGAGGATTGTGCGACTAACAAAACCGATTTAAGTTTTAATATTTTCTTTAAAGTAGAGATGCCATGGGCAAAGTATAGGTCTCGGAGGAGGAAGTCCTAAAGGTTTGTTTTAGATTTAAAATCTAAAAATATTATAGGACAAAAAAATATACTTTATAAATTTAAAGGACTTAAAGTATACTTTAGCCAATTAAAAATGCTCCTTTAAATATTTTAAATTACTTAATTTAATTTATCTAAAAATAATATTTTGTCCCCATAACCTAATTTTCCACACTCTATCCATCTAATTGTCCCTGTAATTAGGCCAAGCTCAGTTTTTAATTTTATTTTATTTATGTTTATTCATGAAATATTTTGTTACATTGAATATTTATATAAGAAATCCATCACGCGCTCATTTTCTGTTCCATTATATAATACCTATATACATAATTAATAAAAATTTACGATATTATCCATATGCAATCTTGTCAGCCATACAATTACAATTTTGTATAACATTGATGGAACGTAATTTAAATTCGGTCAAAAATATAAAGGAATTAAAATTAAAAAATTATATTTCCTTAAAATCAACATTTTATCATAATTTTTAACAATAAAAGCTCCTTTAAAGATTCTAAATTACTTAATTTAATTCATTTAAAAGTCGAGTATTTATATATACTAGTTTAGAACCCTTCACAATGCTCGTGTCCAAAGCAAGAAAAATATAATCTTTGAAAAAAAGACCAAAATCCCATGGTAAAAAGAAGACAATACTCATAACATCTCATTTCTGAATAACCTTTTTCCACCCAAACAAATATTAAAAAAACGAGTAGGAACGGTTTAGTTGTCCAACTCCATCTTGTATATGGCTAGCTAACCGCTATAAATGTTAACACAATATGTCATTTAGATGTCATCTTGTAATGGTGATACCAAACCACTACAGTTTCAGTAACGGTTTGGGTATGTCAGTCACGGTTTTTATAAACCGTTACAAAATAACTTGTCACGGTGCATTTTGTAGCGGTTTGTTTAATTGTATGCATGTCGTTCGTAGAGGTTAAAACTTCTACCAATACCCACTTTTAACAACTACAAAAGGATCCCTTTTTTTGGTAGTGACTTCACCGCAAATTTGAGATTCAAATGGACCATTTTGTCATATTTTCTCTTGCTCGACCTAGGTGCATTTTTTCCAAAATAATAATTACTGGAAAATTATTAGATTATATAGGATGCCACATAGGTTGCCATGTTTCCATATTGATATGACATGGCAATTTTCATTAAAAAAAAAAAAAAAAAAAAGTTAACGGCGAACTAATTGCAAGGGGTTCATAGTAAAAGAATGAAACATTAGGTGGTTAAATTTCAACTTTAAAATATTAGAGGTTATATACAACTGACTTATAGTTGAGGAAGTTTTGTATAATTTCGTCTAATTCTAAATATTGAAGAGAATGTATGAGATTGTGTTAGGGTAATTTAGTATTTTTAAATTAAATGGACCAAACTTATATGTAGTTACTTAACTCAAGTACAACTGAATACCCAATCAGAGCGTGCCACATGTATTATTGGTTTCCATGTCAACAGTTAACCCCTAATAGCAACTTGTCCACAGTTAAGCTAAAAATGGCTAAATAAAGGTTTATTTTTTATTTTTTAAAAAAACAATAATAGAGAACCCAGGCAATTGTCGTTTCGTCGATCATCGTCATGGGCATTCCTTGATGTTGTGATCTAGAAAAAGTTTCATTTTTATACAAATTGCCGATTAAGAAACAACGAGATCCATACATATGCATGAGAAGGGGGCACTTTTGTCTCTTCCAAAAAAAAAAAAAATGTTGATAAATCCTAATTTTATATATTTTATCCCACCTTATTCATTTATTTTGGAGATAATATTTGGATTGTTAGCCAATTTTAGGACATAATATAAATCTGAGTTAATTATGAGATTATTGGGCTTAAATTATTAATATCATCATTGATATCTTGTGATTAAATAATATCTCTTAAGATATGATAGATTATGATTTTATCATATTAGAAGATCCTATGGTGCAGAATTTTACAAGAAAGCTAAAAGGAAATCTAACAGTGGAATTTTATTAGGCTTCTTATTTTTTGATGGGCTCAATTGGTACCCAAAAAACCTTCTCTTCCTCCCATAAAATTAACCTAGCCGCCTATGGATTATTCACGCTCTCATTGAGAGCCGAAACATTCACGCAAAAAAGGAGCTGCAGACCGACACACTGGAAAGACGCGAGGCTGAAAGAGGCATCGGCTAGAATCATTGAAGCACGCTGGAACCAGAGATTAAAGCCATCATCATATCCATTTATTCCATCTCTTCTACTCACGCACAGCCACGTTGCTTCCCTTGAATCAATTGAATCATTGATTCATCAATTCATCAATTTGAATGGCTGGGAGCTGCGTGATGTTTGGTGGAGAACTTGAATTCATGGAAGCTTAAGGTTTTTTGGAGGTAACTTGGGAGCATCATGGAGGAAGCTAAAGCCTAGGAACTTACACTTGAAGATTATAAGGAGTGTTGTTTTTTTTTTTTTTTATCCTTTTGATTCAAACTTGAGGTTATTTAGTTTTAAAAGATTTCGAATTGTGTTAATTAAGAACAATCTAGTTTTAGATTGTAAACTTATTTCTTTTAGATTAGACAGATAATTTGAAGTTTTTATGCTTATTGCTAGATTCTTGTTTACAAATTTAATTGTTAATTTAGTTTATCACCTTAATTGTTTAAGTTCAATTGGATAATTGTAAACAAGATTTCCAAGATTATTTTGTGATTGATTTTTAATGAGTTTAATCTGCCACCGCTTATTTCATTATGAGTTTTCTAGTGGAATATGTGTTATTGAATTTGAGGGTTTCTCATGTTTCAATTAGGTAATTAAATTCATTAATGTCTCTTTGATCTAATTAATAAAATTGGGCTCATAAGTTAACTTCATGCAATTCCTAAGTAGTCCCCTTCACCATCATAACTGAACTAGATCTTTGTTGTTTGATTTGATTTGGGATTTTAATTCTCCTTTCATAAAATCCCCCTTAATTGCATTTGCATCTAGATTAGTTTCATTCTCATATAGGTTTTAGAGTCATTTTCATCTTGCATTTGGTTAGTTTAGTTTCATTTCATTGCATTTTTATCACATAAATTCAACTTAAAGAAAAACCCACAGATTGCTTCTTGGGAGAATGACCTAGGTTGACCCTAAAATGCATAATTAATTAGGACCTAGTTTAGTTGATTGCTTTAGCGACAAAAGTAGCAACATCAATTGTTAAAGATATATTTGATAGCATTGATAATAAGGCAATTATAATGGAATTCCAAAAAATAAAGCCTAGAAGGATGACATTGTAATTATTTTTATTGTAATATATTTTTGTTATTAAAATATATATACTTGAACTTATTGAGTGCCCACCCTTCATTGTAATTTATGTAATGCTATTTCTAATAGCACTTAGGCTTGCTTTTCTAAATGACAGTTTAGTAAAATAACGTCTCTCTTATTACATCATCACATCATCGTATTTACTAGATTTCATGAATATTTTTTTGATATTCTTTTCTTTTCTTATTTATATTATTTTGTTTTTAAATGTATTTAAAACTTTCCTTAAAAAAAAAAAAAAAAAAAAAAAAAAAAAAAAAAAAAAAAAAAAAAAAAAAAAAAAAAAAAAAAAACCACCGAACCTGCCACCAGTATCCCCTTCATTATTTTTTTGGAGTTCCTCACCTACCACAATTTACAACATCTATTGATTTCAGAAACCATTAATTTCCAATTTTTCATCCGTACTTCACCTGGCTTTACAATCCTTTATTTTATACGTACTGGTATATCATAAGTTCTTCCTTACTGAATAAAGCAACCAAATCCAAAGCAAGATGCTTTTAAGCAAATGACGTAATACTTCCCAAAAACCATAAGAAACAGAACAAGCTTCTCTCACTAGAAGTCTCGAATAGGTACTAAAATCTAAAGGTCAAAGTTATATTCTGTGTTTGTCAAAGAATTGCATTATATTTGCTAGTTTTTCTTCCACTACGAATTTTCCAGAATCACTCAGGAAACAAAATTAAAGAAGCACAAAAAACCAAAACAAAAGAATCCCACAATAATAAATCACGCACCAGAATCAACGATTGCCCAGTGCTCTCTATTACTATTATTTTTAAAAAAAAAAATCACCAATTTTTGGTTTAATTGTCGTTAAGTTGCTGTTAGGGGTTAACAGCTGACATGGAAACCACTAATGGTCTGATAGCACGATCTGATTGGATACTTGGTTGTAAGTAAATATAAGTTTCGTCCTTTTTAAATTTATATTTTTAAATTTATTCTTTCAAGACATAAGAATTTGATTATTAAATTAATTATATAATAAAATTGATTAAGAGAGGGAACATATCTAAATCGGAATCTTTCCTTATATATTACGGCACAAAATCAAATTAATTTAATATTTACAATACTCATAAAATTTCAGGAATTAAGGATGAATCATCCAATATTTTTGCAACGGAAAATAATAATAGAAACTGAAAAACAAGGTAAAAAGAAAAAAGAAAACTAAAAAACAAGATATTTTCTTGAATACGAATTCAAGAATTCACCGAACTTTTTTGTTCTTCTTGAGGAGGATAATCACTGTCAACATTGAGAATTTACAATACTCATAAAATTTCAGGAATTAAGGATGAATCATCCAATATGTTTGCAACAGAAAAGAATGAAAGAAAACTGAAAAACTAGGTAAAAAGAAAAAAGAAAACTGAAAAACAAGATATTTTCTTGAATACGAATTCAAAAATTCACCGAACTTTTT
Source organism: Acacia acuminata (assembly GCA_019022655.1). Lineage (NCBI taxonomy): Eukaryota > Viridiplantae > Streptophyta > Magnoliopsida > Fabales > Fabaceae > Acacia > Acacia acuminata. The sequence goes on along the minus strand of JAFJYI010000275.1, from coordinate 698,869 downwards.
TGTTACTCTTGAGGAGGATAATCACTGTCGACATTGAGAATTTACAATACTCATAAAATTTCAGGAATTAAGGATGAATCATCCAATATGTTTGCAACAGAAAAGAATGAAAGAACTGAAAAACAAGATATTTTCTTGAATACGAATTTAAGAAAATACAGAAGAAGTTTGATGAGTTGATTAATCAAAGGAGCAACCTGGATGTTGTCTACGAAGTTGCTCTTGTTCTTCAGAAGAGAAGTCGTTCTCTATGTGAAAGATCTTTCGAATTTGTGAGATAGTCTTTCCCGTCATCAAATCCGCCACAGATTGACAAGCCAAATCTAACAAGCCCTTGATATTCAAATAGTTGGCCGCCTTTAATATATCAACTAGTGTATCCTCCACGTCCACCTTCATGAACTCTATGTCCCATTTCTTCAGCTCCTCCGCATCGGAATCTGAGGCTCCGCTGTTGGCCCTGGGGGCGTGCTTTTCACAGTACTCAATCACTTTCACTAATGTTTTACTATCCACTTCAGTTATTGGGACTTTGCACTCATCAGAGACGCAAACATCCTCCTCCAGCAGCCCATTTAATCGCTTCGATAGCATCGCCGCACTGACGGTTATCTTGAACTCGCCGCCGTCACTGCTCACCACAGTAATTGCCTCCACAGATGACGACATTGTAATTGTTGTAGGGAATAGGTACCTCTTGATTATTAATTGCTCCGTCGAGGGAGGGATTATTCTAAAACGCAAAGCCATTAAGGCTAGGGATCCCTTATTTATAATGATAATTTGAAAGGATTTTCATAGTTTTATGCAAGAAATATTTTCTTGAAATAAATATTTATATAAGAATTAAATATATATGAGCCTCTCTTCTGTAGTTCCGTTCCATATAAAATACTGTTATACAAAATTACACACACATATATATGTCCGTATGCAATCTTGTTACCCATACATAATGACTAATTCTGGATAACATTCATGCAACATCATTTAAATTAATATTTTAAATTTAATTTCCGCCATAAATCTGAAGGATTTTAAATTAAAATTATTTGGTTCACTATTAAAAAATACCACAAGTGTGACGAATTTTTGAGGAAAAAATGCATCACCATTTACAATGGAATTTGTGACTGCCGAAAAACTATGAAGGAAAATAGGCTAATATTCCACCATGAAACTACTATAGCGAGTCTATGGCAAGTCTGTCTCCCCATCGCAAATTGCAATGAGAAAAAAAATTCCATCGCAAAAACAGGATTTTGTGATGGAAAAAAATGGTAATTTGCGACGGAATTTATTTCCACCGAAAATAACCATAACCTCTTCCTCTTACCCATTTGGTCCCCTTCTTTTTCATTTTTCTTCATGGCCAAACCCTAAATTCCTTCCACTATTATCTATTGCCTCACTCTCACCTACATACCATATCGCACATAGCTGTGAGTTTGAAGTGGCAACCTTCTTCTTCCCTGCTTAATCTTCTCTCTCGCCCAATCTTCACAACCCTCTTCTATTTTTGTCTTGTCTTCAGTCGTTCCCTCACCCAAATCCTTCATCATCCACTCTCTCTGTCTTCAGCTACTGAAATCAATTCATCCCTTTGTGTTCGTAAAATCTTCCATTCTCAAAACCAGATTTGCCTTTGCTCTCTAACAAAACCCGAACCAAGTGTTCACCCTCCTCCTTCCTTTGCCACCGCCATCCCTTCAATTCCTCACCCTCACACCCTCCCCTGCTTCCTCTTGTCAGGTTCGACGATGCAGTAACAATGTTTTAGCTGCCGTCTCTCTCTCTCTCTTTCTCTCTCTAATCATCATTCTCTGTCGTGCTCTTCTGGTCTGTTCATGTTCTTCTTCTTCTTCTTTTGAGGTAAAGTTTGTGCCTTTCTCTATTTTTGGGTTGGGTTTATTTAGAATAGAGTTGAGTTTGATGGCAGTAGTAGTATGATGCCTTTATGGTTTTGATTAATTGTTAAAGCATGCTAAATTGAGGCTTGAATAGATGAGTTTTGATCTGAGGGTTATTATGTTTTGCACTCCTTGCTTGGCTAGTCTCTAAAAGGCAAGAATACAATTTGGCTAATTGCATTTAAACATTTCTTGCTGAGCCAAATGTGAGCTCCTAGATTTGGATGGTGGCTTCGTTTGAAAGTTGTCAACATTCATGACCGAGACTAACAACTTTTGTCTTGATTTTGACCGTTGCATTAAGCTAATCTTACTAGAACTCATTTCTAGTTTATTTAAGTTGTTGTTGTGGAAGAGCCCTAATAATTATAATTTTTGTTTTCTAATAATTCATCAATTTGTAACAGATTCTTTTCATATTTTGTCGCAATTTGAACGGATTCACACAAATTTTCAAATGTGGGCAAGCATGTATGTTGCGATGGATTTACACAATTTTGCGTCTCCGAATATATCTGTTACAATTTGCTACAGATTTTGGATGACAAAAAATCCATTGCAAATGAGGGTTTTTGCGATGACCGTTTTTCCCACATGAATTCTACCACAGGCCTTTTTTGCAATGGATTTTGTCTTTCTCACTACAAATTTTGTCCATTGCTAAAGGCTTTTTTTTTTTTTTTGTGGATATATAATCTAAAGTTGTGATAAACAAGTCGTGCTATTAAAGACAAACTTGGCAATATGATAGTTTATATATATATATATATATATATGGGTTTAATGTTTCTACTTTTGTTTTGTAGAAGCATTTTTTACGCCACACTCACATAAAAGTGAGTGGGTCCCAATAATATTTTCTCTCTCTTTCTCTTTACAATGAGACATAATCACTTTTATGTAAGTGTGACAAAAAAATGTTTTTCAACAAAAGCGAAAAACATTAAAATCATATATATATATATATATATATATAAAAAAAAAAAATTGAGGGAAGATGGCTTGATGGAAGATGGAAGATGGAACATTTTTATTTTTGTAGTGTATATATAAACTAAAATTGAGGGAAGATGGCTTGATGGAAGATGAGTTGTTTGATAGTTGGTAAAAAAAAATCAAGAAATACTTATTTTACCTCAAAAGTAATTAATTCAAAATGAAAAAGGAAAACTATTTTTTTTCTAAAATATATTTTTTAAAAAAGATACTCTTATCAAGTTTGAATTTTTCTAGAATATTCTCCTGCCAAATTTGAATTTGTCTAAAATATTGTCCCGTCAAGTTCGAATTTGTGAAAAATATTGCCCCGCTAAGTTCGACCTTGTCGCATAAGTTTGAATTTAATTCTATTTTCTTGCGTTATAGAAAAAAAAAATTATAAGGGTTTAATATGTCCAAAAGTGTCACGGTTCACGTGAAAACTTGGGTTTCCATCAATTTTAGTGGTGTCTTATCTTATAAATTTTAAAGGAAGACTGGTAGGCCTAGGAAATAGAATTTTCAGAAAGATTGGACAAAAAAAATGTTGCAAACAATGGAATTTGCCCATTTTTCCTTCTCGTCTCACCTGTTTTGTGTAGCAAACAGGCCCTAAGGAAATAACTAGCCAAAAAATATATTGAAAAAGATAAACTTTTTATGGATATTGATAGTTTGCAAATATTTTAATTTAAAATAACAAAAAACAAAAGATTTTCCCACGACTAGTGGTTTGTTTATATATATATATATATATATATATATTGTGCCTATAATTTTTTTCAAGAGATATATTTTTACAATGAATATTTATATAATAAATTAAATATACGCTCATGTTCTATTCCATAAATAATACCTATATAAAGAATTAATAAAAGTTTATGATATCCATATGCAATCTTGTTAGCCATAAATCTGATGACAATTTTGTATAACACTGATGCAACGTAATTTAAAAAATAACCTTTTGAATTTAAATTCGGCCAAAAATCTAAAGGATTTTAAATTATCTATCTTAAAACCAACATTTTATCATAGTTTTTAACAATTTTAGAAATGCCAAAGTATACTTTTGGCCCTACAACTTTAACACTTAACTTTACTAATGAAAAACGGCGACTCGGTGACCTTAAGTGAGGATTTTGCAGCTAACAAAGCTGATTTAAGTTTTAATATTTTCTTAAAAAATAAAACTTATAATTTGAAAAAACAAAAACACTTGTAACAAAAATCCCAAAAGAGACTTTGAAGAAGTAGTTTGGGGGTGTTATCATTGATAAATGTTTTCTCTTGGGCCTCTTTGGAGTTCCCGTTTGGAAGCATTTGGGCTAATAACTTTAAAAAGTTTAGTCCATAAACCAGCTCTTTTTTTTTTTATTTTTTGGGTTCAACTTCTTTTGCATCTGACTTCTACCAAAAAGTGGCATTTTATTAAAAGGCACAAGTTCAATTGTTGGGCCAAATGTCCACTAGCATCCCACAAAGGAATTTTTTTTTCCATGGGTCCCACAAACATCTCTAAAATTGTTCAGTCTCACCCAAAACGTATTTGATTTCTAAAAAAAAAAAAAAGATTTTTTAATTTCAATTTCTATAGGAATATTATTTAGATAAAATTTAATATTTTTATGCACTATAATATATATTTTGTATGCCTACATTTACAATATATTAATTATTTTATATTTATTATAATTAAGTATTTCGCATTCAATAACATTCTTGTTTTTTTTAAGTCATTTTCCATCTCAACTCACTTTTCAATCGTTAACCCAAACACGCAGTTTGGGAAAAAAAAAAAAAAAACCACTTTTGTCAACGTCAATCCAAACACAAATCACATTTGCAACATGACTTTTTTCTTATTAAACTTTTGTAAAAGTCAAATAAATAATAAGACATCGCTCTCACCACTAACTCGTACAGGCTATTGTAGTTTGGGCCGTAATTGTAGTGGCCACAGGCGTGGGTGGGAGAAGCAAAGATGCCATGGGCAAAATAGGTATAGCAGTAGGAAGTCGTGAAGGTTTATTTTAGTTTTCAAATTTAACAATATTATATTAAAAAACAGTAAAACTTAAATCTGCTCTCTCAGTTGCATAGTTATTACTTAAAGTCCTGGAATCAACGTTTTTCCATTAGTAAAGTTAACAACGCTATTAAACGCGTCGATCTTTGGATGAGATCATCGACCATGTGAAGTTCCTACGCTTCAAGTTAAGATGAAAATTAATTCTCTCTCTCCTCTCATACTTGGACTTAAATCTGCTCTCGCTTGCATAGTTCGTGTATTCTTTGAGAGTAGAATTCTAATAGATATTAATTCATGTATAAGAAAGTTCTCTAGGTTTATGGTTGTACATGTTTTTAGAGAAGGTAATAGTTTTTCAACCTCATGAGCAAGTTGTCTAAACGTCAGGTGACACTGCAAATATTAACCAACACAACACCGAAACATGCTTTGCTTTTCTAAATAACATTATCTCATTCTTCACATGTTCAACAACAACAAAAATACTCTCTTTCGAACCTTGCACGGTCAATCTAAACAAGGATATCAAAAGCATCGTGTTAAAATGAAATTTTAGAACATTCAAAAAAATTCTCAAAAATGATGAAAACTCACAAGGCGGATCTCAAATAAGTAACGTGAACATCAAGTATGGCAAGAGAGACCATCAGCAGTAGCAAGCTGGGCAATCTTTAGACCAAGATCAACACCAAAATTATTCATTGTCCTTCTTCCACACGATTTTCTTAAACAAAAGCAACAAAAGAAGTTGGAAATACTAGAAAACTTGTGAAAAGAAAATAAGAAGAATGCCAATACACAACAAATCCAACATTGCACAATAAAACGATCCAAAACATATAAGCCGCTAGTAATCAAAATAAAGAAGCACTACTACAGAAATGGGTTACAACATCCGTTTTTAAACCTGTTTAACATCCTTTGCCAGGGGAATGCCTATTTGGGGGGCGTAAAAGTGGAGACTTAGGGAGTCCTAAATTAATTAGGAAACCATAAGTATATTTAAAAAAAAAAAAAAATACAAAAGAGATGGAGAATTCTGAACGGATTCGACTTGCATGCCGGAGGGAAAAAACACAAAATCGCAAAAACAGATCTAACAAACGCAAAAATGCAGACCAATGCAAATGCAAAATCATAGATGATCTCATCAACGCAAACAAAATAGATCTAAAAAGCGCAAAAACAAATCTAACAAACGTAAAATCGCAAAAGATCTCACCATCTAACGGACGGAGGGAGCACCTAGCTTCGACTTGGAATGACGGAGGGAGGGAGCACTGAGCATCAAGCTTCTTGCGGCAGATCTGCACGAGACTGATGAGGATGTGACAAGGAACTTTGACCTTCGAGCTTGGACGACGCGCTTCGAGCTTTGGCACCGCATGAGAACGGTGACGCTTGGAGGAGAGGGAAGAGAGACCACCGTGGGTCAATGGAAGAGAACTGGATCTGAAAGGGCGAGAGAGAAGAGAATGAGATTTGTAACACAAAATTGCCTAGGGTGAGGTGAGAGAGACACGAGAGAGAAGAGTGAAAGCGTGAGAGAGCAGTGAAATGGAAATGGATCAGCGGATCTGAGATAGCTAGGGTGCATACGTGTGGGGCCTGCGAGAGAGACGTATATGAAATATCACCCTTTTTGCATCCTAATTTTGAATTAGGACGTCAAAACACGCTAAAAGTTCATTTTTGGCGTCCTAGTTCTTAATTAGGACGCTAAAGGTGGTGCTTTTGGTGTCCTAACTTTGAATTACGACGTCAAAAATCAAATTTTCTCATATATAATTACAAAAATATCATCGCCTTTATATTTTAGTTCCTTTTTTTTAAAAAAAAAAGGATGAATTTTAGGGAAGCAAAAACCCTTTTTGTAGTAGTGAAGGGAAAAGTACATAGCCTATTGCACACTATTGAAGCAAAAATTAGTAGTAATAATTTTTTTTTTTAAAAGGTAAACTCAATCTTTATTCAAAAGCATCAAATATTCAAATGACTACCTGACCATATTCAAAGCCAAATTAAATATAAAAAAATTTAAACGGAAATGGTGCGACGGCGCCCGACAAAGATTAACAACAACGCATGAGCGAGACGATGCGGGGAACAAATTCAAATCAAGATTTTTTAATTGCCTTATTTGTTTTTTTTTTCCGTAGTCTTATTTGATCTTTGATGGCATCAAGAACACTTGATTCAGTATACTCTAACTATTCTTACCATTGCAATTAAGCAACACAGCTTTCAGAGATAGTTATAGGACTTGTTGAATTTATACTAGATGCTCATATGAGCTTTGTAATCTGAGTTGAGATTTTTATCAATAATTACAGCTCCAAACACAAGAGTAGAGAGAGAGAAGAAACAATAAAGATTGAAATCTCGAATCTAAGAAGAACAAGAGTTGCAAGCCCTAGCAGTAGAGACATAAAGCATAAAATCCATAAATAGATAGCGAATAAAGAGAGAGAGATAAAAAAAAATTGGTACTTGGGAGAGGTGAGTTGCTAATCAGATCTAGAAATAGAGAGACGACGATAAAAAAGGGAATTGAGAGGCGAGATGTGATTGTGAGTTGCGGCGAAAAGTGAGACTCTCATCGTGAAAGTGAGACGAGAGTCGAGCGCAAGACGGAAAGTCAACGGAAAGGTAGAATGAGATTTCTGGTTTTTTAGCTCGTGTGCTATCCTTCAAACGCAACGGGATGAAGCATTTTCCTACACCATGGAGTTTTCCCGGAAAACCAATTTTGGTGCTTTCCCTCTCTCTATTTATTCAATGGGTGTATTTGTATCTTTTAACAGTTCGAATATATTGCGAAAAAGTTTCACGGAACTTCACCGTAAATTTAAGATTCCAATGGACCATTTTGTCGTATTTTTCTTTACTTGAGATCTAGGTGCAATTTTCCCAAAATATAATTACTAGAAAATTGTTTAATTATATGGGATGCCATGTATACCATATTGATATGACATGGCAGCTTCCGGAAAAAAAGTTGACGGCGAATTAACTACAAGGGGTTCATGGTAAAAGAATAAAACATTAGGGGGTTGAATTTAAACTGTAAAAATATCCGAGGTTATATACAACTCACCTGTAGTTTAGGGGTTTTGTATAATTCAACCCAATTCTAAATATTGAAGAGAGTGTATGAGGTTGTGTTACTGGAATTTAGTATTTTTAAATGGACCAATCTTATATAAAGTTAATTAGATCAAGTACAACTAGGTACCCAATCAGAGCGTGCCATGTGTATTAGTGGTTTCCAAGTCAGCAGTTAACCCCTAATACCCACTTAACCACAGTTAACCCTGAAAATTGCTAAATAACGAGAATAGAGAACCCTGGGCAATCGTGGTTTCATCGATCATCGTCGGCGTTCCTTGACGTTGTGATCTGGAAAAAGTTTCATTTTTATAGAAATTGCCGATTGAGCAACAACGAGATCCATACATGCCTGATGCCTCCTAAGAATACAGTATATTGCAACTTCTAAGCAATCCTGCGACTCTTCCTCACCTACCACAATTTACAACATCTACTGATTTCACAAACCATATTAATTTCCAATTTTTTTCCATCCGTACTTCACCTGGCTTTACAATCTTTTATTTATACGTATATCATAAGTTCTTCCTTACTGAATAAAGCAACCAAAGAAAAATGCTTTTAAGCAAATGACGTATAAAGTTATATTTTGTGTTCGTTAAAGAATTGCATTATATTTGCTAGTTTTTCAGGAATTAAGGATGAATCAACAAATATTTTTGCAACGGAAAAGAATAATAGAAAACTGAAAAACAAAAGAAAAGAGAAAACCAAAAAACAAGATATTTTCTTGAATACGAATTCAAGAATTCACCGAACTTTTTTGTTCTTCTTGAGGAGGATAATCACCGTAGACATTGAGAATTTACAATACTCATAAAATTCCAGGAATTAAGGATGAATCATCCAATATCTTTGCAACAGAAAAGAATGAAAGAAAACTGAAAAACAAGGTAATAAAAGAAAAAAAGAAAACCAAAAAACAAAGATATTTTCTTGAATACGAATTCAAGAATTCACCGAACTTTTTTGTTCTTCTTGAGGAGGATAATCACTGTCAACATTGAGAATTTACAATACTCATAAAATTTCAGGAATTAAGGATGAATCATCCAATATCTTTGCAACAGAAAAGAATGAAAGAAAACTGAAACACAAGGTAAAAAAGAAAAAACAAAACTGAAAAACAAGATATTTTCTTGAATACGAATTTAAGAAAATACAGAAGAAGTTTGATGAGTTGATTAATCGAAGGAACAACCTGGATGTTGTCTACGAAGTTGCTCTTGTTCTTCAGAAGAGAAGTCGTTCTTTATGTGAAAGATCTTTCGAATTTGTGAGACAGTCATCCCCTTCATCAAATCCGCCGCAGTTTGACAAGCCAAATCATACAAGCCCTCAATATGTAAATAGTTGGCCGCCATTAATATATGAAATAGTATATCCTTCACGTCCATCTTCATGAACTCTACGTCCCATTTCTTCAGCTCCTCCGCATCGGAATCTGAGGCTCCGCTGTTGGCCCTGGGGGCGTGCTTTTCACAGTACTCAATCACTTTCACTAATGTTTTACTATTCACTTCAATTATTGGGACTTCGTCGCAATCATCAGAGACGCAAACATCCTCCAGCATCCAATTTAATGGCTTCGATAGTTTCGCCGCACTGACGGTTATCTTCAACTCGTCGCCGTCACTGCTCAACACAGTAATTGCCTCCACAGATGACGACATTGTAATTGTTGTAGGGAATAGGGACCTCTTGATTATTAATTGCTCTGTCGAGGGAGGGATTAGCAAACCCATTAAGGCTAGGGATCCCTTATTTATAATGATAATTTGAATGGATTTCCATAGTTTTATTCAAGAAATATTTCGTTGAAATAAATATTTATAAAAGAAATTGAATATATATATGAGCCTCTCTTCTGTTCCATATAAAATACAGTTATACAAAATTACACACACACATGCAATCTTGTTAGACACACATAATGACTAATTCTGGATAACATTCATGCAACTTCATTTAAATTAATCTTGTGGTCATTTAATATTCTCCATGTAAACCATCCTGGGAATTCTCTCGTGGATCTTTCTCGTCAATTTCGGATGATGTGTGTACGGATCCTGAGTTAACGCTTCACATGACTTCTGAATTCCTTACAAATGATCATGATATGACGATAATGAAATGTGAATATGAAATGTAAGGAAATATATAGCATAACATATGAGTGTACAATTCTTACTGAAGGGAGGGTTCAACTTTAGTGCAATTAATCAAGACATGTCTATATGCTTGCAACTTCTCAATTGTCATCAGTTTAAATCTCTCATTTCCTCCAACTGGTTTATCAACATGAGGGATTAATAACTTTCTTGTTGATGGCTCAAGTTCGGGTTCATGACAATTGTCTACACGAGGCGGTTGGCTGAAAGACGTCTCTATGTCATCGAATTACCTTGAACAGAAATAAAGGATCTCATCCCCTATATAGCCTTTAGCTATACAACCTTTTGGCCACGCCTTTTTCATGACCTAACATTTTAATTTCCCAAGAAACCTATAAAATTCTAAGAAGGAAAAATGTTCATAAATGCTAAAATGTACAACTAGAAAATTTAAAGAGTAAAGCTGATGCGCATTTGTAAAATGAGTACCTCTCAATCAGATGCATCTATCAGTATTGCACTGGGCGAGCTAGCTTTGTTTCATGAACAAGGTGTACTGTCAGGTAAACCATCACCGTGAAAAAAAGGGGAGAAGATCATCTCTAAAATAACTAGCATGAGAATGATTTTCTGTCGTAGCAAATTGAGCTCCTCGACGATCAAAACCTTGGAACACAACTTCTGAGAGAAAGAACATAGCTCCACCATAACAATTGACACATCATGAGCTAGCGTATGTTTGATTCCCGCCGTAAGTAACTGTTGCATAACAACATGTGAGTCATGACACTTCAGCCCAACAACCTTTGAGTCTATATGTCAATACATCGTGAAATGTTGTTTGAATACCTATCAAAAACTTTTATTTTCTTCAATGTTGTGAGGAAGATTTCTTTATTCGGTTTTGTGAGGATGAATTTGCTGGTTGAAATTTGTCTTGCTCATTTGGCCACGCATCTTGACTAACTCCCAAGGCCCGTAAATCTTTCCTATCTTGAAAGTGGTGTTTTAACTTGCCTAGTCTTCTAAGCACATGTATAGCATATTGTCGTAAACATTTTTTTTCAATGTGCATGACACTAAGACTGTGTTGAAACAAATTATCTTTCCAATACGGAAGAGTAAAGAAGATGTTTGTCTTTTGCTATTGCTGAGGCGTAGAAGCATAAGTCCTTGAAGTCTTACTACCAGCTCTTGTTGCATCGTCGTTTTTTCCAAACTCAAATTCAACATCCTGAAGCTACTCCAAGATATTTGCACTGATGGATAAAGTCTTAGGAGGTCCTCTATTTTCATGTTGCCCATTGAAATGATTGCATTGTAACCTAAACTTGTGTTTGCCATCAAGAAACCTCCGATGAACCATAAAGCACTGCTTTTGACTTTGGGGAAGGTGCACTTAGTCAGAGTCAAAATTGCAAGATGGACACACCATCCCGGTATGCACATTCCATCCGAATAATGTTTCCAAGCCAAGAAAGCCACTTATGGTCCACATCAGTCCTGCACTCAAGTCGAATAGTCTCTTCTCGTGCGTGTTATACGTCCTAATGCCGATATTCCAAAATTCGAGCAACTCCTTCAAAAGCGGTGGAGATACACACAGATGTCATTTACCGGTGCCTTTTTGTTGGAAATAATCATAGACAAAATGAAGGAGCTTTGTTTCATACACATCCAATGGGCAAGTTGTAGGGAATCAACACAACAGGCCAAATATTGTAACTTGTGCTAAGAAGGTCTACACCCTGAATTTATACGATCAAGTTGTCCTCTTGAAAACCAAATGCTTCACGAAAAGTATCATTAACAGGATCATCTTGATCTACTTGAACTCCTACTTATGAACTTCGAGGAAGAATATCATCATATCTCATATGAAGTTTCTCACCATGAACTCCCCAGAACGTATATTCTTCTAGGACGATGGTGATGATTCACCGGAGAAGAAAAATGAATGGGGGAATATATTATAATATAGTGTGGGCCCAACTTTTTTAAAATTTTCTTTCTTTCTTTATTTTATTTTTCATTCCAAACAAAAAGAGTGTGGTGTGCCCTCACTAAAACAAACGATGTAGTTTGGATTCACAAGAGAAACTCTTTGGTCCAGTCACTGAACAAATCTTTTGGCCATTACAATAATAATATATTATATAATTTAGAGTAAAATACTCTAACATACTTTATGTTTCACTACTAGAAAATGCCATATTTGTGATGGAATTTGCGAGGGAAATAAATTCCGTCGCAAATTTTGGCAAATTTGCGAGGGAAATAAGTTTCCCCCACAAAAATCTAATTTTTTGCGAGGAAAACCAATTTCCCTCGAAAAATTGACAGAAATTATGGGGAAATTTTCCGCCAATTTCCCCCATTTTACGAGGGAACCAAATTTTCCTCGCAAAAGGGTCATATTTTGCGAGGGAACAAATTTTCCCTTGCAAAAGTCATTATTTTGCGAGGGAGGAATATTTCCTCGCAAAATTTCCCCAATCCAGTTCCTCGCAAAATAGTGACTTTTGCAAGGGAAACTTTGTTCCCTCGCAAAAAAAATATGTAAATATATATATATTTTTTTTAAAAATATCTCTACAAAGTAAAGCCCATTTCAAAAATGATTTTTTTTTTCAAAAACGAACTTTTTTTTCATGCGTGCCCTTATTTATAAAAAAGAAGAAATTAAGAGAAAAAAATAGATTAGTACCCAAAAAAAGAAATCAAAGAGCTTGAATGTTGTATGCCAAAAGATAAAATTGGTTTTAAAAAATATCTTAAAAATGCACATACTGTTTATTGCCCCATCATGTACTTCTTATAAGGGCATTATAACCAAATTACATGGTTTATGAAATCAGTTAAGAATAATAAATATGTGAAAAACGAACCTTTTTTCTTTCATGCATGCCCTTATCTATAAAGAAAAAAGTATGAGAAAGAAATAGAATTGTAATAAATAAAAGTATGAAAGAACTCGGATGTAATATGTGAAAAAAATGAGGAGATGAAATAGAATTAATTAAATAAAAAATGGTAAAAACACATTAACTACTCAATGACAACCCTAAATGCGACATTATAAAAAAATCAAAAGAACTCAACTTTCATGTTCTTATGAAAAGGGCAAGAAGGTATATTGATTTTAATTTTAATTTAGATTTTATAAAACATCATGGAAACAGATGCTTCCTGTATGACGATAATAATTAGTCTCTTTAATTCAAAATATAAGTCAAACCTTAAGAAAAAATTTTCACACACATGTATATATACCAAGAAATAAAAAGTAAAAAGTAAAATAAAAATAAAATATGTCAAAAAAAAAAATTATCACTACTCTTATTAAGTTGAGATGCATTACTACATTGAATTCATAATTAATTAAAACCAAGGGTAAATAAAAATTCATCTTGGAAAATTTTCTTTAAATATAGCACCTCATGTTTGTCATCTTGGAAAATTATCACCGCTTTTTGCTGTGTTTTTTTTTTTTCCAAATATAGCGCCTCATGTTAGTCATCTTGGAAAATTTTCTTTAAAAAAATGTGAGTCATCTTGGTGTCTTTTCCTTTCTCACATATTAATGAGGTCCCAAAACTGAAATCTGGATGCACTGAGTTCTTAGGTGCTATATTTTCATTTGGAATTTGTCCAATGTGGCGTAAGGAAAATTGTTTATTTCCTTAGCTTTCCTTTTTTTAATATTTTCTTACATCTTTTATGATGTGATGCAGATTTTCCATCTCACTCTTTTATGATGTGATGCAGAGTTCTTAAATGCCAAATACTTCAAAAATTCACATTTGGAGGAGCTGCAATAGATCGCCTATTTAGAAATGCCAATACAAAAGGAGAATCTGAGGCATCAAAAATCACTTGTCAAGAAACATAAACACGACCAGTAGAATTCGTGAAAGGAAACAATTTCGACATAATTCTACTACATTATGGTATTCCCCTCTCTCCAAGACCACCATTCCGTTATACTCAGCACTATATATATCTTTAACACTTTTGCACTTTATTGACTTCATTAATAGTAAGCATTATTTTAAACATATTATAAAGTTTCTCTCTCTCTCTCTCTTTTTTTTTGGTAACTTTCAAAACACAAGTAATTGATGAACTTATTTAAAAAAAAAATATTGAAATTTTCAATTTTTTTTTATTACAATTTATAGAATAATTACTTACATTTCTCAATTTATAGGAAATTGAGAAATGAATTCTTAATTGATAAACCATTTTTCAATTTTCCTGCAATAAGCCAGTTCTTAAAAAATTACATAAATATTGGTGTATCCTATTATTTCACTTCAATTTATGCTATCTCCAATTCTTCTTTCTATATTTATTTAGGGACTAAGACAAACGAAAAATATAAATGCAAGATCAAAGTGCTCGGAATTATCTAAGCTTCCAGCACATTATTTATTTATCACTTGTTCAGCATATAACTTTATTTGGTCAAATACTCATCTAAATATTTTAACATGAAAAAAATATGAAATCAAATTGAGAACAAAAATAGAAAACATAATATTTGGATAGCCAAAATGACATCAATTTTATGTTAAAGAAAAGCACAAAATTATTTATGAATAATCTGTCAATATGAATATTCTTCTTATAACAGTAAGACAAATCTTATAAATCAAAACGGAACTTACGAAATTACTTATTATCAATGTCACTCTGATTTCATACATAAAAAGTGACTCAGATATTAATAGTCGAATTTAAATTCATGTTATTTAAAGAGATTATTAATACTTATCAAGAGATTAATCCAATCAAAATATTTTCTTGAAAAAGCCCAAACATATCATGCTAATGATTTATCATTGTTTCATATAGGCACATTTTAACTGTCATATTCTTGTGGGCCCTCCCTGCATCTTTTGTTTTGTTTAGTGTTTTAATTTTTCTATGTTGGCACATTACCACATTAATGTTGTTGCTTAAAGTTGATTTTCATTAATTGTAGCAAGAGATTGTATATTTTGATTTAAAGATAAACATGATTTTGACTGGAGAAAGTTTTGTCAAGTGTAATCAAATCCTTGTAGAAACCATATCTTTTTTTGTCACTTTATTACTTGGTGTGACTCGTGCACTTGTGATAGCGAACATGTGTGTATTTGAGAGAGATGATAATTATGTTTGTACTAGTATATATGTGTGTGTGTGTGTGAGAGAGAGAGAGAGAGAGAGATGAAGAATTTAACTATTGGTAACATATTTGTCTTTTTTGTCTTTTTCCCTACTAAATAAAATATAATTTAATTAAGCTCAATAGCTCCAACTTATCACTAAAAACACATACGAAGTAAGATCATAAGTGAAAAATTTATATATATTCAAACACTCTCTATAAATCAAAACCACCTATATATTGTAAAATTTTTAAAATTTTTTTAAATTCTTATTTTTTCCAACGCTAATTAATAAAAGAAATTAAAAAAATTGAGTGAGAAGAATATATGATATAATATAATATAATTAAAATATCCGACATGAACAATTTTAATATTGCGAGTGAGGAACCAAATTTTAAACAATGATTTCATATCTCAAATTATATCTCGTTTAAATTTTGAAAATGTAAATTCTTTTTTACCGCTAACATATTTAAATTAAAATAATCTCAAATCTCAAATATATAAAATAGAATCACGAAACAAATGAAAAATTGTATATTTAATTTGATTTAAAAAATTCAAAGGAAAACTTAAATTTATCATATTTGATTTGATTTTTATTTAATAACCGATACCAATAATTATTTCACAGATTTGTTAAAAAAATTTGGGCACGAGGTACGAAATTTTGGCGAAATTTTTGTGGAATTGAGGAGTCCCCCTCACACTCGCCTCCTTCCCGATCCCTAAAGCCCCCTCAAACTTGGTCTCCTCCGTCTTCCCTATTCGCTCATCCTTCGGCTTGTATGCTCTGTTTCCGGCGCCTCCCCCTCCTTCTCCGATCTCTGACGAAGCACATTCGTCCGAGCCCTATTTACTTTGCAACAGCACCAACCTGTTATTTCCATTTCATTGCTTCCTTATCCGGAAAACTCATCCTCCCACTTCTCCAACAAAAAACTCCGCATCGGCCGTGGCGTTTGCCCTTAGAGACCTTGGATCTCGAGTTTGATTCCGTAGTCACTACTCTATCTTTGCTCTGCCATCTATACCAGGTTACCTGTTTACTCTGCTCCTGAGTATAGTCTTTCAGCTTGTCGAACTAAGGTAAAAAAATTAATTTGCTTGCTGGACCATAGGATTCAAGTCAATTACTGTGTTGCGTGGGATATTCAATGATGCGTGATGACAGAATATGGTTGTTATACCCCTATCGGCCTCGCCCTTTCGGGTGGCAGGTTAGAGGGATCCTTTTCACTTACGACTTTTCCTATGAAAATTAAACACTTTAAATTTATATAAGAGTGTGCGCGCCAGAGCATTGGATCGGTTTGGACAACTTCCAATATACTAGTAAAGTATATATACAACATAAAGTAGTCCACATACCATTAAGGGTACAATCGTTCAAAATAAAAACTAAACAGTAAGTATAAATCAAACACTCGTCCCAATCATAGAAGTACAAGAATCAACCAGGCATCCACTATTTCTTCGTCTTTCCGCACCAAGCTCTATCTTCTTCAAGCCTTCCAATCGCTACTACCTTACACCTGTATCCTTTTGATCCGACTAGAGTTCAAGGTTGAACCCCAGAGTAACTGTTACACTACAAAAAAACGTAACGTTTGTCGCGGTGATCTTGTAGCGGTCAAGAACAACCGCTACAAATGAACAAATTAGTAGCGGTTTAAACCCAAACCGCCACAAATTAGTAACGGAAGAATTGCCGCCAAAATGCTGACCATTTTGCTTCGCTTTTTGTCACGGTTCACAAAACCCAACCTACAAATATGGCGCCGGCCTTGGCTCGTTATGGCGCGAAGTCCGTCATATTGTTTCGTAGCGGTTATGTCAAAATAACCGCTACCAAATCACGAAACGACACACCTTTGTCACGGCTAGAAGAAAGCGACACGTTGACCGCGTCAAAAATTCAAATTTGGTAGCGGTTCTCACAATAACCGCTACAAAATTTATTCTATAAATAGCCAATTCCATCCGTACAACAATTATAATGTTTAAAAATATTCTAAATCTAGCTTTGTCGCCGAAAGAGCATTCTTGGCTTTGTTCTCAAAAACATAAGACGGGCATATATCTGCAAAGACCGATCTCGGGAGATGAGTCTTTGGAGATATTTGTCCTGTCTTCTCATCGTTCAAGCCGAGAAGGTTCCTTCACAATCCGATTCGATATTCATTGACCTCGAAGACTTCTACTCCTCTAAATATGTCTAACATGCCATCGAATATTGGGTTCAATACTAGCCACCTTTGTCTCTCGCAAATATCTCGATCAAAATGAGTCGCTGAGTTTTTCCCGGGAGATCGGTGGCTATACTTTGAATCCGAATATTCACAAAATGTTGGACAATTTTCAATAGACTTGTCATTTCTAATTTTATAACGAAATTAAAGAAAATAATTGAGAATGCTTTGATTATAATAAAGAAAAAATCCAAACTAATTAGTTTGATTTTTGATAAATCAAACTAATTAGTTTGGAAATTTTTTAAAAATAATATATTAAGATCTCGTAGCGGTTTTGGTAATAACCGTTACGGGAAGTTAACTTTTGTAGCGGTTTGTATAACCGCTACAAATATTCACATAGAACGAGGAACATTTGTCGCGGCGGACGTAGCGGTCTTTGCATAACCGCTACAAATATCACGCGGTTATTAATTTGGTAACGGTTTTAGAATCGCTACAAATTGTCACCCGAACGAGGCACATTTGTCGCGTCTTTAGTGGCGGTCTTAGATAAAACCGCTACACAAATCACGCGGTTATTAATTTTGTAACGGTTATTTGGCTATAACCGCGACTAATTGTAGCGGTTATTATACCTTCTCACCTTTGAAATTCACGCGCGTCGTTCCCTCTCTTTTTTCACTTCTCTCTTTTCGCTTTTACCTTTCAACATCATGGTTTCTCCCGATAAAGGAAAAGGAAAGGCAGTTGAACCACCGAAAAAGTTTATCGTGGGTGGTAGTAGTAGTGCGGGGGCCGTAGGAGAGGTCGTGGACTCTAAATATCACCATTCAGCCTCCTAGAGTAAATATCCCGCCCCTCGCCAGATAACCCTCTTCACCCCTCGGTTGGGAATGAGTTTGATGAGCTCTTTGTAAATCAGCCAATCCCAAGCCCACGACCCTACATGAGACCGTAGGTGGAGGTCGAGGCATAACTCTATCGATTGAGGACATCCTCAATGAGGAAAATCCGGACATCGACATTGAGTTTCCCTTAAATGAAGCGGAGCGGTTTCTCGATGAGGAGAACGAGCGGAGCAAGGGAACCCCGACCGTCGTCTTCTCGTTCCACCGGATTTACGGTGGATGTCGAAGGTAAGTATAAGTAATTTATTGGAAACAAATAAAATTTAAATTTAAATACAATATAACAATTTTGTTATAATTATGCAGATCCACATGGGAACGTCAGCCGGAGGACGCTGGATCAATTCAAACTCACGGCACTTGAGAAGTTTCAAGCACATAGACATGTCTTGATCAATTGCACTCAAGTTGAACCGTACCTTCAGTAAGGATTGCACACAGATATATTTGTTATCCTATATGTTTCCTGACATTTTATAGGCACATTTATTGCTCGTCATCGCATGTTTAAATTGTAGGGAATTCAGGAGTCATGTGAAGCGTCAGTTGAGGATCCGTTCACAGACATCCTCCGAAATTGATAGAAAGGTCCACAGAGAATTCTAGGGTTGGTTTAGGAGGAGAATAATGAATGACCACAACCCCCACTCGCCAGAATTCGAGCTCTCGCACTCGGCCCACTTGACCACGCCCAAAGATTTACGATACAATGTGAATGGCTTCAAGTTTTGCACGGTTTCACGAGATCGGGGATTGCTCACCCAAAACTCGGGTGTATATGGCACGTTTGGGACGAGGAGTTATGCGAGCAAAGCAGCTGACGGAAACATGCGGTTCGGTGACGTCCCGTATTATGGAAAGCCGCTTGATGTGGTCGTGGATAACTTACCAAGGCATTTTCTCTCGTGACGTGTTCAAGTGTTTGTGGGCGAATACGACAACGTCCCGGGGACTCACGACCGATGACTTAGGCATCACATCGCTGAATTTCTCTCGCCCTATTCACACCGGTCGGTCGAAGATGACGAGCCGTATATTCTCGCCTCGGAGGCCCATCGGGTTTATTATGTCGCCGATGAGAGGCACGGGATTGGAATATGGTGGTTCACCTAAAGCCTCGGGACCTTTATGACATGGGCGATGGTGAGAACGTCGCCTACGATTGTGAGCCGCTCCGCCAGCTTTGAAAACTTCTTCCCAGACGGCGATGACACTTTACCTATAGTTCGGTACGTTTTTAAATAGACGCAATATGAAATATAAAAATTTTGATTTCACAAAAGTTTTATATATGTCTTATTCTAAATTCAACTCAAACATAACTTTTTATACAAACTTTTTTTGTAGGGATGCTTGACGCATTGAGACGAAAAATTATCCCTTCTCTTCCTTTTATTTTATTTTTTAAAAAAATGTAAAAAAATTATTTTGTAGCGGTTCATGACCGCTACAAGAATAAAAATAACCGCTACCAAAATTTGATTTGTAGCGGTTAATAACCGCTACTACTTAGATAAAACCGCTACTAAGCTAACCGCTACAAAAACCGACACAACAACCGCTACAAAATGTTGCGCCGAGATCAAAATAAATACCTCGCCACCAACCGCTATAATTATATGTTTTCTCATGTCTGTCTTCTCTTATATTTTCACGTTTTCTCTTATATTTTCACGTTTTCGAACGAGGCAAAGTGTTTGGATGGGGTAAGTGTCTCTAAACTTCATCAAATCTAGCCATTCTCGAAATATTTGTTTTTTCTTCTACCCGATGATATTATTTTATCTTATTTTACGTATATTTTGTCAATTCTCAACTTTCTTTCTACTTTCACCTACTTATTCTTTGATCAACTTTCCCACATTTTTGTTTTTTAAAATTCATTTTATTTAACTAACTCATAAATTGTTGATTCTCATTCTTTTTACACATTTAAAGACATCTTATACAGTTTTCTATCAAATGTTAATATCCATTTATAATTAGTAAAAATATAAATGTTTATTAATTCAACATTTTATAATCACAAAAAAATTTTTGTAAATTTTTTTTTTAAATTTCATCTTTTGTCGCGGTTATGACACCGCTACAAAAACGAAAATAACGAGGGACATCTGAAATTTAAAAATTAGGGCGGGAATTTGGTCACGGTGATATCACCGCGACAAAAAATTGTTTTGACACCTTTGTCACGGTTTTAAAAACCGCTACAAATAAAAAAAGCGGCAAAATTTTTTTAAAGAATAATGGCTTGAAAATGGTCACGGTTGTATAACCGCGACAAAAAATTATTTAAACAAATTTGTCACGGTTTAATGACCGCGACAAATGTGATGGCCGAATGTTTTGTAGCGGTTTTTTGACCGCGACCTTAATAGCGACAAATTTAATGGCGGGAAAAATTTGTAGCGATTTTTTGACTGCGACTAATGTGTTCATTAGTTGTCGGCTTAGCCTTATATAGTGGCGGTTTATGTGCGTTGAGTAGCGGTTTTTTTTAACCGCTACAAATTTTCTTGTTTCGGTCGTTTTTTGTGGCGGTTTTAGTAACCGCGACAAATGTCATTTGTCACGTTTAAAACCGCTACTAATGTGTATTTTTAACCGCTACAAATGACCGGTTTTTTTGTAGTGTTAGACTCATATACAATATGTGTACAATGCATGCAATGCCAATCACAATCAGGAAGTACAAGTAACCCTGCCTCTGTCACAACAAACTGACATGTAGCAACTCCGCAGGACCGCCTGATCAAGACAAGCCCCTCGGAACAGCGCGCAAACAGGCCTCAGTAGTCAGGGAGTGACCCCGACTCCTAGTCTAGGGCCTCAGTGGACACCTATAAACACACAGTCATATATGTTCCACCTACCCCATATACCTCGATCAGCAACACCCTAAGGACACACAAATCAATAGGTACCGCGCCCGATCCTACATGTCCTCGATCAGAGCTAAAACCCTAAGGACACACAAATCCAATAGGTACTACAGACCAATCTCGGTCGTAGCAGAGGAACTACAGCCCGATCTCGGTGCATCGCATCGAAACCTAAGGACACGCAGTCCAATAGGCACCGCAGCCGATCTCCTACATCATGATAAAACACACATGCAAAAACAACATAGAGTATGCAAGTCAACAGTTACTACCTGGCACGCCTCGAAAATAGCAAACTCTTCCCTTGGTGTTTGAAAATATGATCCACACGTGCAAAAACCCTAGATACAGAAAAATATCATGCTTTCAAGAACAAACTTCACTTCAAGTTCCATAAATTTCGCCTAACTCCAGAATTTTCCAGAAACGCTGACCCAACTTCGCCGATTTGTAATAAATCCTAGAAAACTAGTATCTACATGAAATCAGTGGTCTTAGAACACTTATGATGTATATTTTACCATAAAAATAATCCCTAAAGTCATCTGGGTTGGAATACTTCTCAGATTCTCAAAACTTAGCCACTGGTCCGAGACAGAGTCCAGGTTTTTAGGTCATTTTCAACTTAAAATATATCTCGGTTGGAAACTCCAAATGACACAAAATATTATATCCAAATCATCCTTAGGATGTATACTTTCACCATGTAAAATTTCAAAGCATTTAGACTTTATTTACTATTTTAAAACTACCAATTTCCATTTGCTGCCCAGAAACCATAAAAACTGGCAGATTTGCGTATAACAAAGACTTAAGCTTGTAGGGTTTGGGAAAAGGTGATCCAACATGTCCACACACAAAAAAACCTTATGGACTCAATGGAACCATCAAAAATACCAAGACACTACTGCAAATCCATGAAAATAACCACAGGGCAGAAGCAAGAATTCCAAGTCGTCGGTTAGGGGCTTACCTTAGGACTTCGGTTGCGGGTGCCTTCCTCTTCCTTGGAGCAAGACCTTCAGCTGGACCTTCCTCTCCCTTACCTTGAGCATGAAATAGGCTGATCCAAATGGAGGGAGGAGTGTCCTATTTATAGGCTCCAAAGGCTAGGGTTTGCTCCGTAATTAAAATAACACCTTAGGGGTAAAATAGTCATTTTCAGCTAGATTTTTCCCAAAGATGCTCCAGAATATTCTCTTCCAGGGTATTCTAGAGTCTTCTGGTCCAGGACATGTGGCACCATCTGAACCCTCCAAATCCAAATTCCAAGATTGCCCCTGATGGTGACTTTGGGTAGGTTTTAGGTCCAGGGGTAAAACGGTCATTTTGCACTGCTTCTTCTCCAAGCCAGTGGGACACACGAAATCTGCCCTTAGATATGTCATAATGATTCATAATTACTTGTCATTTTATTGTCATGTCAGATTCCATTTGTGTGGTCCACATTAATTCTGATTATTTTATTCTTTCTCTCTCTTCATGATGACTTGATGTGACATTCTCTCTCTTCATAATTACATAGCAAGATATTTTCTCCCTCTTCTGGGCCCACTGGAATTTTGCCCCTATCAGTGTCCTGGGCCTGGGCCAGACTCCGGGAAATCCTAACCGACCCCGCTCAACTCCCGGTTGCCGGTCCCACCTTACCTCGTAATGCGTGCCCTTCAACTGGACTTGTGTGGGTCTAGATCATCAGTCACTTTTCCCATTCTACAAGTGGACGGGGCATACTACCTTGGGGTTCAAGAAACCTTTATTCCAGCACCCCAGATCCACCTCGTAATGCGTGCTACCCGATAATCCAACTTCTGGCCCTGAGATGCCACGTGTCCGACGTAGCACTACTACCATTAACTTTTCCTTCTACACTTGGTCTAGATACACACTTTCTCTCTCTTCCTTTCTTATTTCCTTCAAAAACGCAGGGCTCCCATGACTACCCTGAAAATGCCGTATACTTACCTGTACTGGCATATTTTTGCTCAACTAAGTGTCCTATACCTCAGGACATAGTTGTGCGGCATCTTTTCCGACCAGACTTACACCGTATACATCTTCTGTACCCATTTTACGTTAGTACCTTAGTCCCATGACTTGTACGTACTAAGTCTACCGGCCCGTATGGCCGAGTTACTTAGTCCCAAAGAGGCTTCCTTTGCCTTGACCTTCTTGGGACTCTTCCCGAACTGGCCTAGTCGTTCGCCTATTTTAGGCTTATTCTCAATTCTCAGGGTCCAAAATTTGGGATATTACAATGGTCACTTCATTTATTCAAACTCAGGACAACATATGTTTTCTTGATATGCCAATGGTTTACTTCTACAAATTCGAAGTTTACTTAGCAAGTAGTCCTTAGCATATTATTTACATTTTGGACAAAAGAACAGCTGGTTGAAAGAGAATGGGTTATTAGATATATATTATGAGTCTAGACTTAAAGATGTCAAGATTGAAGTTGAGGTGAAGTGAACCAAAGGCAGCATTTGAAATGCTTGTTTAAACTTTAGAGATGCTTCTTTCAATGTTTATTTTTTGCTACATCCCTCTAACAATCTGTGGGTTCAATTTATCCTCTCTTCCTATTTCGGTCATGCTATAATAATGAAATTTCTTGAAATAGTTATGAAATTATTGTTTCTCTTTGTGTGTGTAAGCTTATTTTTTTGCCAAAAATTATAGTTATGTTGCTTGGTGTACTAGGAATTATCAATTGTAATGCTTGTTAACAATAATAGAGATACTTATAGATATAGTTGATTTTTAATGTATTTGATGTTATTGTTAGTGTTCGCTTGTATCGGGAGGATGAGAATGAATTAAATGAAATGCCTCTTTCCAAAGGGAAAAAACTTAATTTGCTTGCTGTTCCTTAATAAAATTTCTTCTCATTAAAAAATGAAAAGAAAGCTGTTAATTCTACTTTTTATCTGCAGTTCTCGTTTACTGAAATATCTTTCAGCTTATAAATCCATGCTTTTATATTTTGATAGATGAATGCATTCCTTTCCCATGCAATTGTTTATTGTGGTCAAATAGATGTTTTTGATCTATGGTTTTACAAGACAGGAATTTTCCCCCCTGCATTTTATCCTTGTCGTTATATGCCTTCAGTTGCTTTAAGTTAATTATAACTTCTAACATTGGGTAGAGAATGTCCAAAAATGATTTGGAACAAAAGACTTGTCTAACACTAGTGTAGGCTCATTATGACGAACTCTTTTAAAGTTCCCAATTTTTTTCCTGAAAATAATAGATTTTTACTCAGAACTTTTGACTAGGTTTGAACATTTACTGCCTTATTTCCGATTGAATTTATATTAGACTAAAATTCAATGATCATATATTTTTTCAGGTTCAGATTTGCAACAGATAGTCAATGATAGTTCTGCTGAAGTGGATTCTAATTCATCAGATTTTTGGGTGTTGGTGGCAGCTCTGAAGGTTGGTGCTTCAGGAATTGCTTCTTTGATGTTTTTTCCCTCTTGACAAGGCCGCATGTTATGCCTTTTGTAATAGTACTGTAATAAGTTTCAGTGTCAGGTGGTAATTATTTGAAGCCTGGAAAACTGTTAGTAGGGTTAATAAAATTTTGGTTATAAAACTTTATCACGATTTCTTGAACATGCTGAGCTGGAAATATATTCTTCTAGTTATTTTGTGGAATTTATATCCCTGACTGTTTCGTAGTAGGGTTTATAAAATTTGGTTATAAAACTTTATCACTATCTCTTGAACATGCTAAGCTGGAAATATATTTTTCTAGTTATTTTGTGGAATTTATATCCCTGACTGTTTGGTTTCTTAAGATTCAGTTGCATAATGGAACAATTTTCATGATTCTGCAGGAATTCATTGCAAATGAAGGTGGTGGGGAGACATCCCTTGAAGGATCTATACCAGATATGACATCTTCTACCGAGTAGTAGCCATATCTCTTATCAGACAACTTTTATTTTGTCTTGAAGATAAATTATTTACCAGAATTATATCTACCCACTCGTAGGCAGTATGTGAATTTGCAGAATATCTATCAAAAGAAGGCTGAAGCTGATATTGTTGCAATTGAACGACGGGTGAGAAGTATTTTAAAGAAAATTGGAAGAGATTCAAATAGCATACCAAGGACAACAATCAAAAGCTTCTGTAAAAACGCCAGAAAGCTCAAAGTAAGTGCATATAGTCAAATTGTTTATAGATCGCAAATGATGGGAGTATTATAAAACTGACATGCTTAAATTTGTTCCCTGACCAAATTTCCATGTTTTCTGAGCCTCTTTATTCTACATCAATAATTTACAATCTCAGTGTTCCATATGGTTTTTCACTTTTTCTCAATTACGCCTGTAGTTTGCAATGACCCTTATTTGAGGATATAATGTGCATTTTTTTTTCCTTAAAAAAAAAAAAAGAATTAGTAACCACTTTTTTTCTCAGTTTATTGACAAACATTCAAAAGGAGTAGACTGTTTTTCCAACTTTTGGGACAAAACAATATGAATGTTAGTCCTATTTACACTTTGATTTATTATTGATGATTGCCGTCTAATACTTTTAAATATATAATATTTAATTTTTTTCGTGCTTATCCATAAGAATCTTGATTACATCTTTTGAATGAAATTAGCAAGAACTATCGCCGGTAATGTGACCACTCGTTGCATTGATATAAATTATTATATTTCGTCTTTAATATAAGACTTACTATAATAAATAAATGGAACCATAAAAGCGATTTTCATATTAAGAATAGGAGATAATAGAAAATTCTAACAAGTATTTGCCAAAATAATGTAATTACTTGTTGTCGGTCTCCACATACCAGCATGTTCAAACCACACCACCAACCTAGCTCCATATAAGGTCCTTTAATTTGTATATAATGCTTATAATGTGTGTGTTTTCCTAGCTAACATATTCAAATCATGTGTGTGTTTTCGTAGCTAACATAATCAAATTCAATGTATTGGTCCAAATGATGCCAAGCATATCCTTTAAACCTTAGCTTTCTTTAGTGAGGATGTGAGTTCAAAACCCTATAGAAGATATAATGGGTGTAAGTTACATGACAAAAAACACATACTTCACTCATTCGCTTAATGTAAAAACTACTTAACTAATTTGGTCATACTATCAATTATGCTAGATAAATTACTTAAATATAACAAAAGTGACTTGATATCTCTTAAATATATACTCTCATGTAACATTATATAAAAGGGTAAAGGCGTTAGAAGCGAAGGTGAAGGAGCAAGGAGAGATGATTATTGAGATGCGGGCACTTCTCCAGTCCATATTGAAGGACAAAGGTACGAGGTTGCCTCATGGTGGTGATGACGATACCGTGGTGATCCTTGAAAGTGAAGGAAATCACCAAGAGGGGGGGTGAATTGGGGATTTCAAAAATTCTTTTTCGATCACCCACGCAACAGATGAATACCAAGGTAAAGTAGAGATAGAGAAGAAGAGCTTGACACAGAGGATTTATACTGGTTCGGTCCAACTCCTTGACCTACGTCCAGTACCCAGACTCTCTGGGATTTTCCACTATCACTCAATTACAATTACACACTCTGTACTCAGGATGATCCTTTCTCCCTAGGACTCACTCCCCTTTACAAGCTGTAATTGTCTACAATCAGATACACACTCTGTACTCAAGAGTTATCCTCTCCCTAGGATACACTCCCCCTTACAAGTTGTACTCTGATTATCCCAATCTCCAAGTCCCACGACTTGAGATTCTTACAATGAATGATATACTGAAAATGAACTCTCTCTAAGAGTAGATATTGATAAACACTGAAGCTCAATGTATCAAAGATACAAAAGAAATAGAATAAAGTAGTAAAAGACTAAGCTTTCTTTGTATGCGTTTTGTATCTGTCTTCTCTGCTGGTAATCTTCAAATCTTCATGTATTTATAGTGATTTGAAGTAGATGAACATTATAGATCCGTTGTGAGATGAACCTATTCGAAAATATAGCTTTTGTGGGTGTTTCTCCATGAATCTATCTGTTGTGACCACTTGCTGTTTGAATATAGCTGTTGGGAACTTTTGCAGATTTGAATATTTGAAATTTGGCTCTTCAAGAATGTGTCCCATGTGGTCTTGTTTGAAGAATGATGATGTTTCAGCTTTAGTTGGTGGAGGCTTTGTTGTCCGCATTGAGAAATGGTTGTCCATCTTTCCAGGTTGTCTTCCATTTGCTTGGTTAGAGAAGATATAATATAATAATGCAAGTTGCACAATGAGTTGCTTTATTTGACTTTTAGTCAAATTCAAATCTTCTCGAAATCTCACAAGCAAACTCGTTAAGACCAAGTTAGAAATATAGATAAGAATCATTTAAAACATATAAAACCAATTCACAGATCAAAGCCAAAGTATAAATTAAACTGAACATTTCAAACAGAACTGCGTTCATCTGTACTG
The DNA here is from genome assembly GCA_019022655.1 of Acacia acuminata. NCBI lineage: Eukaryota > Viridiplantae > Streptophyta > Magnoliopsida > Fabales > Fabaceae > Acacia > Acacia acuminata. Next base: position 671,137 of record JAFJYI010000275.1, on the reverse strand, counting down.
AAGGTCCAAACTCGAGGTTAGCTATTAATTTTGGCAATTGTTTTATGTGTATCGAAATTCCAAGCTGATCTTCTCAATCAAAGGTTTTTAGTTCGTATTGATTGTAAATCTGCCAAAGATGTTTTACAAAAAGATGTTAAAAACCTTGCATTAAAACAAATTTTTGCCCGTTGGCAAGCTATTTTGAGTGTTTTCGATTTTGATATTGAATTCATCAAAGACACTTCTAATTCTCTTCCTGATTTCCTTACCTGTGAGTTTTTACAGTAGTTCTTAGGTTTGAGAGTAAAGCTAACCCATAAACCCTTTCCTTCTCCGTAAAATGCCGAGAAAGAAAAAACAAGATGATGATTCAAAAAATAAACAACCTCTCTATGAGGAAGATACTCAAAGCACTTTCCAAGATGCTCAAAGCCCAATCTCCGAAGAAGACCTGAAGGAGATTCTTAAACAATTGCTTTAGCAACAAACTGCATTGCTCTAGCAACAAACACAGGGATCAACCAGTCAGACGGTTCCCCAAACACAGGGATATACACTGCAAACAAGGTCTCAAACATTTCCCCAAATACAGGATCAAGAATGCAAACAAGGTCTCGCATAATGACAGGTCATCTACCCCAAAACCGAGTCATCCACTCCAACAAAAGAGTCCCAATCCCAAATACTCATTCCAAATCAAGCCTGGTAAGAAAACAATTGATTCTTATGTTAAGAAACCTCTAACCCAAACTTGGGAGGAAGTATTAGCAAAAAAAGATTTTAAAACCCAGGCCATCGAATATGATAAACTCGCTTTATCATTAATTGCCTCTTCATCGTAGGCAATCAGTAAAAAGAGTATGATTCAGCAAACAATGAATTTGCTCTTCAATTAGCCCAGCAAAAGCCACCTCAAGTATCAAAACCATTAGTAGCAACTTCAACTTCAGCTACTAATCCCATGGATACTCCTTACATCAAAAAACAAAATGTTGTATTGAATATCCTACAAAACGAACCTGAGTTTTTCTTTAAAACCCCAAACTAGGTAGCGTTGAATATTTTCCCTTCTGGATTTCATTTCATCCCTACCAATTTTGAAAAAACAAGAGAGTTTTATGAGGTAATATTGGTTGATACTAAATCTATCAAGTTAAATCGATATCATTCCAAGGACGATCAATCATTAATAACTCATTCCAAGGCGAACTCCCTGATTCCTCTTCGCCTAACCCTAAGAGGATAGGAGTTTCATTCAGGGAACCTGCTGAGACTCATTCAAAGAAGAGGAAAGAGCCTGAACCCAAAGGGAAAGGGAAAGCTTCGCGCCTCGGCGAGCCTACGGAAAGGAAAATCGAAGAAATCGGGATCTTCTAAAGGTTCCAAGAAGTCCAAAACCACCAAATCTCCGACAAAGGCAAGATCAAAGAGAGCCTCATTTGCTAAGTCCCAACAATCATCAAGGGGTCACTCATCCTCTCATACTCCTCACCCTCAACAAGAAGAGGAAGAAGATGTGCCTCCTGCCATGGAAAATGCAATATCAAACATCTACAGAAATGTCTCTCCACCAAAAGGATTTGTCTCTACCACTACTTCCCTTCCCAAAGATGACAATGAAAAATTCAGGGAAGCATACCTTCATCGTCTCTTCTGTCCTGTGGTTGTTATTGATTTAAAGGAGTTTCAGAAAGAATGTCACTTTGATTTATCCCCTTGGTTGAAACAATACGAGTCTTTCATTTCAATATCTGCCCCTTATACTCCAAACATAGTTCATCTATTCTATTACAAGATGGAGTATAATAATGAATTGGGCGACTACGGTGAGGTGATTGAGGAGAGGGTCACCACCATTGTTAGGAATGTCAAATTTACTCTGTCCGCTGCCATCTTGAATAAAATTCTAAGAATTGACAATCCTCCGCCTGTTCCTGAGTTCTCTTACAGTAACCAGGAAGTTTTTGAAACTCTTAAGCCTGGTGTGTCTTTCCCTCCAGATCAACAACTCAGACTCACATTCAGACCAAGCTCCATGCCTGTTGAGAATCGTGTCCTATGGTATGTCTACTCTAGGAACTTCATTCCTAAAGGAGGCAACTAGACTCACTTCACTCAGAATGACTATAGACCATTTACTGCCTTTGTGAAGAAAGTACCCTTCAACCTTGGTCACTCGCTCCTCCGAGGAATGACTGAATTCCGCTTTTCAAAGAGGCAGCTATCTCATATTCCATACCCCTCATTGGTGTCTATTATCCTCTTCTACCACAAGATCTGGTATGTGGGTGCTCCTGACACACTTGAATACCCCCCTTCTTTGGGAAAACATAGATGAATCTAATGAAGATCAAGTTTGGGGAAGAAGGCTCTGCTCAATCTCAAGCTCCTTCAAGATCACATCTGAGATCACAACATCAAGAGGCCTAGTCAGCCCCTCCACCTCCTCAGACATCACTGCCTTCTGACTTTGCTTCTCAGATCAAGCAAATTGTGGATGCTGCTCTTGCCTCCATGACTATGCGCATGGAGTTTGAGTTGGGCAAGTTACGAGCTGAGATGGCTCGTGGACATAATGGACTTATTGAGATTCAAGATGCCATGAAGGAGCATCTTGAAGCTATTGCTGGTCAATCAGCTGAGGTTAAGGAGAAGGCTGACGAGATTGAGCTTAAGATGTCCACTTAGCTCATTTCTCATATGGACCTCACTGATAAGGTGGACAAGATCATGAAGCATCTTCACATTGGTTCCTCCTCAACTCCTGGTCCTACTACGGCCCGCTTCGGTTCTTCTTCACCATCCTTCACTTTCACTTCCCCTCCTATCCCTACATTCTCTCCAGCTCTCCCTCAACTCTCATTTTCCCTTCTCCAGTCCACGAGGCTACCACTCCAACCACGTAGTCCTTCCTTCACCATCTACTCCCGCCACCGAGATTCTTCCCTCTCCATCTATAGCCACTCCTCGCTATCGAAGTTGTTCACCTTTCTCCTCCCTCTACACCCTTAGTCCACCTTCCTTTTGACGATGCCAAAGGGGGAGAGAAAAGCAAGGAGTAGCCTTTGAAGTTTTGAGAGTTTTGAGGATCAAGTGCATTTTGTGTATTTTGTATTTTGTATTACATTATCTTGTACTGCTATATCTATTGAAATGAAATTCAACCTATGTTTTTCATGCTTCTGCTCATCTCTGATTGATGCCTGTGTTTACATTGTGCAAATCACAAAATTGTATTCCCAACTGACTAAGTTCTCAAAACCTCTGCTAATCTCAAAGTCTGATTTCAATATGAACACTTTCTTGAACTTTTCAAAGATGTTTGTTTACAAGTGTTGTCATCATTAAAAAGGGGGAGAATGTTGGTTCTCTAAAGGTTTTGATGATTGCCAACAATTGTAAACAAAGAATGAGGATTTGCTCTCAGAAGTTGGAAAATCCTGAGTGAGAGCAAACCTCGAGGTTTGCCTAGAAACCTTGAGGTTTGGCCTTACAAAGGAAGCCTCAAGGTTCTGTGTTTTAACTTGCAAAAGCTTGGTTTCACAAATTTATGTGAAACCTCGAGGTTTATTAAGAAACCTCGAGGTTTTGGACTTCGAGAGAAAACTCGCTTTCACACCCCTAGTGAAACCTCGAGGTTTACAACAAAACCTCCAGGTTTATGACTCGGTGCTAAACTGAAAGTTTTGAAATTAAATGTGAAACCTCGAGTATTGAGAGAAACCTCAAGGTTTCTGACATCCAGAGAGCAAATGGTTTTCAGTATGATAGAAAACCTCAAGGTTTCCATAGAAACCTCTAGGTTTGTGTTTTGGCTCAAAACAAAGAACTTTGAAATTTAAACAAAACCTCGAGTATTGCTATAAACCTCGAGGTTTGTGTGTTCCAGAGAGCAAATGAACTTTCACTTATTCTAAAACCTCGAGGTTTCTTGAGAAACCTCCAGTTTTGCTCTCATCGTGTTTCGCGGGTTTCACTTACAATGTGAAACCTCGAGGTTTCGTGAAAACCTTGAGGTTTGGAGTGAGCCAAAGAAACCATTGCTTGTTACATCTTAAGAAACCTCCAGGTTTATTATAAACCTCCAGGTTTGAGATTTTGGTCTTAAATCATTTTCAACTACAAGTGATCAAACCTCGAGATTTGTGAACAAACCTCCAGGTTTCTGAACGTTGCCTGAAAATCAAATATGTCGATTTTGCTATACCTTCTTGTTTGATCTCAATGTTTTCCATGATTAATCTCTAATGTTTCTAGATATGTTTAACCATCTTTTTAGTGAGTTTCGTATGACATTAAGGAAAGTTTATCAAGGTTTAAAGCAAAAGCAAAAGTGATGTCGAACATTAAATGCTCAACCCGAAACTTGCATCCTTTTGGTTAATCCATCTGTACGGTTGCAAAGCATTAAAGAATGATTTCTACAACAAGCAACATCTTCTCCAACGGATTAATTTGCGAGAGAGTCAACTCGATCATCTAGCCACCGAATTAAGTGAGATTTAGAAAGAGAAGAAGACCTAAGCAAGCTCATAACTTCGCAGATCATCTTCAACGGTCTTATTATCAATGCAACGGTCTATTAATGCTATCTGACTATAAATAGAGTTGCATTCAATTCTTCTCAACAACTACAACATCTAAAAACGCACAACCATTCAAGTTCTTCAACTACCTTTCTGTTTTCATTTGTATTTTGTCTTTTGTCACTATAAGCTTCAGTGTTTATTATTATCCACTCTTAGAGAGAGTTTTTATCTGTAAATCATTTATTGCAAAGAATCACAAGTCAAGGGGACTTGGTGATTTGGGAATTCACTGATTACAACTTGTAAGGGGGAGTGAGTTCTAGAGAGAGAACTACTCTTTGAGTACATAGTGTGTAATCTTTGTGATAGTGGAAAATCCCAGAGAGTCTGGGGATTGGATGTAGGTCAAGTTGTTAGGACCGAACCAGTATAAATCTCTGTGTCCAGCTGCTCTTCCCTTTACTCTGTTCATCTCTGTTTTTGTTGTCTAAAAATAGAGCAGATCACAGAAGTTTTTAAAATACCCAATTCACCCCCTCTTGGGTATATAGCTCCACTTTCAATCTGTATCCGAGATTTTTTCCTGGCAATACAGATTTTCTCATAATGACAAACAATCCCTGCTTTTGCCCATCTTGCGAGGCAACTCTTTGTACGTTGGTGGGGAAAATACAAGCAAACTAATGCAGATTGCAAGGCAAGAGATCAATGGTTCAAATAAAACCCAAAATTCCTTTGTGCCGCGTGAACAAAGTAAATTTCTCAAACAAAAGAACTTTGCTCAACATACTCTTGCAAATACCGCATCAAACAAACAAGATTGCATTAAACAACTCGTCCTGTTCAAACAACTCCAAGATGAGACTCGAGGTAGCCACTTCAAGTGATGATGATGAAAAAGAAGACTTTATCGTCAACCTTGGAGAAGATTAATTTTTACAGCTTTTGACGGAGACATCAAACAAGCATTGTTTCCATGTATAAAGTTGTAAAATTTTTGCATAAAACCTCTTTGTATTACAAGTAGTGTTGGGAATTTCCACTTGTAGCACCAAAACACCGTAATACATAGAGCACCGTAGTTAGATACGGTATATACCGTAGCTAACTACGCATAAACAAACAAGTACCGGTCATCAACCGGATCGTAGCAAACCGGGCAAGACCACCAACTCGAACTGTTCAAACAAGGTTGCTTTCGAGCGCCTATTTAAGGTATCCTGGTCTGTTGAAGGTAGGTTTTGAACCACCCCACTCTCTCTAAACATCTTTCTCTGTCTTCTCTCTACCTTATCTCTCTCTTTCTCTTTCTCTCTTTCTCGCCGCTTTTTGCTTTTATTTTTCCGCTTTCGTTTGTAAGTTTTTACATTCCAATAAACTTGTGTTATTCTATTATGTTTTGCATCTGCATTTCTTCTCTTCCTCCCGATGAGATAAGATTAGCTGAGTGCCTACACCCATTCTTATCTCATCTTCTTTTTATTTCTTCTGCACATTTATTTCCAGTAATTTATTTCTCTACTTCTCAGTTCACGATTCTCCCTCTCCCCTTTCCGATCCTTTCGGGGTCACTCCCGTACATTGGTAGATCTAATTAATACATCTTTTTATTTCTCTACTTCATCTTCTTGTTATTGACAATAGAGATGTTTTCATAATAAAAAAGAATTGGTTGAAGAAGTCTGATTATGTGATCAAGACTGTCGAAGAATCGGTTTCTATCCAACCTGAGAAAGAGGAATTTTTCCTTCTCTCTCCAAACTCCATCCATAAACATAGAGAAGATTACAACTATTTACACATCGGTTGTGTACAAGTTGATCTAACATGTGCAATTGAACTTTCACATGTTAGATCTAGCATTAATTAGAACCCAATCGCATTAATTGATTATGAGTTTGTTCATAGCGTGACGTCATTAGCTTAGCTCTGTCCTTTAAGAGCTAATTAGTTGTAGCCACCCTAAATTTAATTTTGGATAGCTCAAATTTAATTTTTTAAAAAAATTAAAAATCATTTTTTTTAAAGAAAAAAATATTTAAGGGGTTATCTTTTAAAAAAAAAAATTATATATCCATTAAAATAATTTTTTTTAAAATAAACTAAAAAACAAATATGAACGATTAGATTTGCTTCCCCATAATTTTTTTTTTTAAAAGTAAGAACTATAAAACTAAAAACTAATCCCCCATGTCCAGGGTTCAAACCCCGCCCCCCCTCCCCTACTATGTATATTTAAAAAAAAAACTAATGCTTTTATACATGCAGATTTATTGAACCAACAATCCTGGTTGATCCCTACTTAAAGCGGCAATCATGACGTAGATGAAATATTTGGCCTCGTTGCTCCCATTGTTATCGAACTAAGCCGTTAGTTACCACGGAAAGTTCTCGCTCGAGACGCTCAGCCACCAAAAGGTCGTCGTCAGAGAAGCTTCCTCACGACTTCGGTTTAGGTTTCCTCCTTGGACTCCCAACAAGCTCCCGGTTTAGACTTATTGTACATGAATAATACATTTGAATAATTCATGTGTGTAAAAGTAATTAAAATCAACTCAAATTATATATATTAGGCAGGGACGGACCTACATGGGGGCTAGGGGTGGCCCCCTAAAATTACAGAAATAAACCCAAAAGTTTTAGAAATTATATTTTAACCTCATAAAACTTTCAACTTTTTCCACTTTAGTCCCACTAAAAGTTTCATAGAGGGACCCAAATGAAATTATTGAAACATTTATAGGGCTGAATGTAATTTCATGAACACTTAGTTTCTATTATATAATTTTCGCCCCCTAATTTCAATTTCGGTTCCGCCCGATATTAGGCAAGGATATGAATCGACGAGCATTATTCTGAGTAATTTGGATTGAAGGTCACAAGATCTTATGACATTCTATACAAAAAATTAAATTAAGGTGTTGAGAGAAAAATCAATAGAATTAAAGCAAATTATGTGTAATGTACATGATCGGAAAATCTAATTATTCTATAATTGTTTTTACTCTTCAATAAGCGAATCATATCACAGGGACTAACTGTTAAACAATGAATAAATGAGAATAGAACACCCTTGTTCGTTAATCATATATAGGATAAATTATGTATGTGCATATTAATAATTAGCATGTGTTGGCGAGCATGGACTTTTAGCATATGTACTATGCTCATGGTTTTCCTGGCTTCCCTCCTTTGCCTTTTCCACCTATTTTCCTTTTACTACACTTTTTTACTTTTATATTGAAATTTGAGTGTTGGAATTTAATGCTTTATAAAATTATTAATGAAATTTACTAATTAGTTATGATAATTCAAAACAGCAATAAAAAATATTTTTGAAATAATTTTATGTAACAATGAATATGTAGCACTTCAATTTTAATTTAAGGGTGGAGATGGGTAGTTGAGGGGAAGTGGATGAGCTCAAACCGCCGTTTGGGTTAGCGGTTGCAGAAATGACTTATTTTTAATTTGATTCTTGCAGAACTAAGATAATATAAAAATCCGATTGTAAATATGATTTGTGTTTGAATTGAATCGTGTTTGAATTATTATTTAAAAAGTAAGTTGAGATTAAAAATGATTGAAAATGCATGAATCTATTGAATAATACATATATATATTAGTTGTATATATTGTGATAATTGAAGAAAAAAGATGAAAATTAAATTTAAAAAAATTAAATTATTATGACAAAATGATAATGAGATTTAAATGTGTGTTTGGTTTCCCATTAAAATGAGACATAATTTTTTAATTAAAATATGCATTATTTGTGTTAAAAGTTCACAATAACCTTCATAATTTTTCTAATCAACTTCCTAAGAACCAAGGACCCATCTTTGCCACCGCCGTTGATGAAGCTCCAGGAGCCTCTACCGTCAAAGCTCTTCACTCTTCAAAAACCAATCAGTCAGCCCCACCACACACTACCAGAATCAACACCAACATCTAGTATCTACCAATAATGTGGAAAATCAAACTTAACACAAGAATCAAATATCGATATCACCAATATGCAGAGAACATGCATAAACTTGAATTTGAGGAAACTAGACCAAATCTTGAAGTAGAAATTGTGCAAAAGACGTGCTCAGCCTCGTTCATTGTGCTTCTGCCTTCGTCAACACCATTCCTCCCCCGTCGTGGCAAGCCACTTACCACCATCGAACCTCTGTCAAGCAGCATCACAGCACCTTCTCTCCTTGTCGAAACTGCTTTGTTTCTTTACCACTGTCAACCACTACCGTTGAAAGACCACTATCGGCCCTCTTTCTTCTCCATATGCAAATTCATCAAGCGTAAGCCGCCTCTAATGGCGTCTCCTTCTTCCCTGAAAGAATCCATTGCCAAAGGGTGATGAAAAAAAGCCTGTGATGAGCTTCAAGTCAGAGGTTGCTTTTACCGTTAAAGCCCATCTCACGTGACTCCTTCCCAAACGGTCACCACCGAGCTTTTTCCATTGCACTGCGTTTTTTTTTTTTCCTCTAGCCAAACGCCTTCCCAAACAGGCTGATGGGCTATGGCACAGGAATTGAAATTAGCTACGAAATAGGAAACAATAGACAGGATGATATATGTTATAGATATTATAATTATGTGTGGATGTACATAATATCCAAGAATGAGGCATTTGATCTTCCATCTCATATTGAATGGCACAATGTCATATAACCCCCAAATTAAAGTTATCTACTATTGATTACTATAACCTCCAATGATTCCATGATATACAACAATGTAGATTAATTCTCTTACCTATGATATAGTAACTCTTGGAAATGTTAAAGACTTATAAAGGGAGGCATGATGTAAAGATTTGGATGTACATGGGAAAGCTTAAGATGAGTGAGAATTGCCACATATTTCTCCTTCAATTTTCTCTTATCTTCTCCATCTCTCTCAACTTCAATGTCTTGTATGTTTCTCATTTTCATAACGTGTTATTATCAGCACGATTCCGCTATGAAAGTTTGAAGAGATGATACCTACTAATTTTAGAATTCAAAGTTGTGGAAATTGTCTTTGATCTTGGGCAGTGTTTCATGAATTACAATTGGCTGAAGCTGTTCAATTATATATTGATATTCGCCTACTCTAAGTTAATTTGATATGGGCACATAATTCTTTAAAAAAACGATGATAATTCTGTTTTTATTTCTTTATTTTTCCAATAAGCTGAACCCTTTCGCTGCCTTCGTGTATATATGATAGAGGAAGTGCAGTTTCTGAATTCTAATAATGTTATTTGGAATTAACATCAGGATACTGGATGTTTACCCATATTAATATCGTATATCGATGGTATATTTTTATTGATGATATTGGTTGGGCGGTATGGACAGTGGTTTAAAGGCGGTTTGGCGGTTAAAAGAAGGCCTAGCAATTAATTTAGGAAATGTCGATTCTACTAATAATTTTTTTGTTTCCTACTAAAATGAAAAGCCGCCATACTCAATTTCATGAGTTTGAATTTTGTGATGTACTACGAACTACTCTTCTTGGTCAATGATAATCTATATATATGAAAATTATTTTAATAAGAGTGGAAGACAATTCACGCTAATTGCAGATATTTTAGAAAATATTATTTGACGTGCCTACCAATTACCATATATCAAAAACTGGCTCTTGTTATTATTTAATGTGTTTTAGAAAATATTAGATTACACCCTCATCATCAGAGATATTATGTTGTTAATATTAGTAAGACTGGGTGTTTAACTCTTATGGTGTTTTCTTATTGGTACATCAGCCAAAATTTTGAGATGCATTATTAATGCATGCTTATGGTTATCACTTGAAGCTTTTCTTTTGACATATGTACTGTATATATCGTCTGAAAATGATATGATTAGCAATATGTTACTCCCTCCGGTCCTAATTATAGGAACTATTTACCAGAATTTGGAGGGATTAAGGAAGGAAGTTAAATTAGTTAATTATATGGATTTTTCTAAAATACCCTTACCCAATTTAATATTTTGATAATGATATTCCAAAAGGCAAGGTCATATATCGTGTGCACCGACTTCAATTCATTGTGAGTGGAGTTATATGCCTCACGTGTTGGTCTTGCTCTTGCTGTGATGATTTTAATATTAAACCTGAAATTCTTTTTAATTAGAATGGCATTTATTTAATCTTTAAAATAATTTTTTAATTTTGACCTGTTGTACATTTTGCCTCTAGGTCCACTATCTTTCACTTGATAGAATATAAGCGTTGTTGTTAAAATAATTATTGTGGAAGAAGTATTAGTAGGGGTGATATGGAAAAAAAAAAAAATCTGACAAAAATTGTTCAAAATTATTTTATATAAAAAATTATAATTTAAAATAAGTTTAAGGATAATTCTTGAAAATTATGCAGGAAGAAAAAAAAGTACAATTCGATTTTTATTTTATTTTTTTAAAAGTACGTAATACAAGTTTACTAGAAAACAGATAGAGAAATCTTGAGAATTCCTGTAAACTCAACAGACGAAAGAATACTTAACATGATCAGCAGAGCAGAGGAAGCTAAGGATGAATTATTTGAACACTTTATTTTAAATTATTATTGTCTTTAATTATTATTGAGAAAGTATAAATAGGGGTATTATAGGAAAAAATTGACAAAAGTTAAAACTTGCTCTTATAATTAGGACCAAAACCAACTCCAAAATTTGCTCCTATAATTAGGACCGGAGGGAGTATATAACTTGGATGCTACTGAAATTATTTGAATTTTGTGTGTGGAAAACATTGGTTTGGGCCGAAGATGACACCCTCTTTAAATCATACATCATTTGCTCCTTATCTGGGGATTGTTTTCGAGATCAAAATTAAAATTTTTATGCTTTATTTACATTAATCAACAGAAGTTGCAATTTTCTATCATAATATATTAGCTAAAGTATACTTTTAGTCCTTTAAGTTTTACATAAGGTATACTTTTAGTCCCTTAACTTAGTATATTTTTTGTCCTAAAATTCTAACACCATTATATTAATGTTGCTAACGGAAAACATTGACGAAGTGAACTCAAGTGATGACTAATAACATTTAATTACATAAATTTTATATATTCTTTAATTTACCCATATTTTAAATTTAAATTTAATAACATTTAATTACATAGTCATCATTTAAGTTTACACCGTTATCACTTAAATTTGCATTTTCCGTTTGTAAAATTAACGGTGTTAGAATTATAGGACTAAAAGTATATTTTTTAAAGTTAAGGGATCAAATGTATACCTTATGAAACTTAAAGGACTAAAATTATACTTTAGCCTAATATATTTGATATATGGCTATTGATGGAGTTAGCAGTTTTGTGAATTAAATATTTGTAATCAAGTGAATAATTGCATTTCGTTTATGTAGACATTAATGAGTGTTTATTTGTATATTATTGCATTGTTTGATTTAGTGACTTATTTCCGAGAGGTTCTGTGGTGTTGGTCAATGAACATATTTAAAATACTTTAACCACCCCTCTATTTTACTTTAATTATACAGACCTCCTCTCTATTTTGAAAACCCATATAGACATCTCTTATATTTTGAGATTCTATTTCCATCCACCCAAACCGTTAGTTGACTGTTAAGTTTGACTTTTGAACTTTTGTTTTACCAAAATACCCTATTTTAACATTAGAATTATTTAAAATATATATATGTATGTGGGCAAAAAAAAAAAAAAAAAATTTATACCACCAAATTTTTATCCTAATATTTTTTTTAACTTTCTGATATGTTAAAATTTATGAATTTTGAGATTATAAAATTTATAATTTTAATTTTTTACCATATTTATTGAAAATTTATTTATTTTTAGTTTCTTAAATGACTAAAAATATATATCAAATATATTATTTTCTATCAAATATAATAAACTATATATATTTGAGAGATTTTATTAGGTCATTTAAATTTAAATTTTGATATTTTTCTACAAACATTTAAAAAACTTACTTACATTTTTAAAAGTTTGTGATATTTACAAGTTGTCAATTAAAATTTAGAGTAAAATATTCTAACCATCATTTTGTTTTGTCTTAATTGCACAGATCTCCCTTCTATTTTGTAACATGCATTTAAGTCCAAACCATTAACTCTATTAAGAATATTGCAAAAAGATTCTAAAAATATATTTTTAATTGAAATTTATAAAATTTATTTACTAATTTACCCTTAATGCTAAATCCTAAATTTTAATTGACAACTTGTAAATATCACAAACTTTTAAAAATATAAGTAAGTTTTTTAAATGTTTGTAGAAAAAATATCAAAATTTAAATTTAAATGACTTAATACAATCTCTCAAACATATATAGTTTATTATATTTGATATATATTTTTAGTCATTTAAGAAACTAAAAATAAATAAAATTATAATAAATATGGTAAAAAATTACAATTATAAATTTTATAATCTCAAAATTCATTAATTTTTAACATATTAGAAAGTTAAAAAAATATATTAGGATAAAAATTTGGTGATATAAATTTTTTTTTACCCCACATACATATATATTTTTTAAATAATTCTAATGTTAAAGTAGGGTATTTTGGTAAAACAAAAGTTCAAAAGTCAAACTTAATGGTCAACTAACGGTTTGAGTGAATGGAAATATAATCTCAAAATATAAGGGAGGTTTGTATAACATAATTTTAGTTTTAAGGGAGGTCTTTATGAGTTTTCAAAATAGAGAGGAGGTCTGTGTAATTAAAGTAAAACAGAGGGTAGTTAGAGTATTTTACTCTAATATTTATAATATATTTTTATTGCAGCTATGTTTTTCTCCCCGGCCATAAATAATCACTTTTCATATATAAGAATATATCATTATATTGTAACGTTGGCACTATAATCTCCATTGCAGAAATTCCATGTGAGTTGTCTTTATAGGTTCGAATATATTCTCGTTATTCTTATAATCAGTTGTTGTTAAAAGGGAAAGAAACTATTGAAATTGTCCAAATAGCTTTCCTCACTTTGAGGGTTTTAAATGGGAAAATTTTAATGTGCGTGTTATCAGTTATCACAATTTATTATCATTAGTGATGTGTCTTCACCACAATTTTTAATATGCCAAAGCTATAGATTGTGCTACCCCTGAGATAAGGCCCGGTTGGGATAATTAAGTATGCTACTCAGAGCAGTAATAATTCATGAAGCTTAATATATCTTCATTTGCTCATTTGAGGATTGAATATTAAAATTAAATATTATTGGTGTTTAAGTGAATGATTATCTTTAAGTAATTTAATTCGCACCATGTGGCTGGGTTCAATTGATTTTTTCATTAAAAGTTTTAATGTTGTGGCTAATGGATATATTAATTTTATTTTAATAATTGGTATCTATGTTGTTATTCACTGATATAAAAAAAAAAAAAAAAAAACCTCTGTCATTATTCTATCAGCGTTGTTCCTCTCCTTAAAGTATCATTTTTGTTAATGGGCCTATGGTAATGTTCCTTGGGATATTTTCTTGAAAGTTCTCTGACAATGCCAACTATTTCATGATACATGGGTGAACATTTCCCTTGATTTTATGAGTTTTTAATGTTTAGTATATTAATTTGTGATTATCATGTGGCATTATATGTGAATCATATTCAGCGTTGACTGTCAAGACTATATATGATGCCCTTTTCAGCAATAAGTGGTGCATATATATTGTGAAAGTTGGAATGTATGTGTTACATCGGAAGCTCATCTCCTGCATGTTGGTGAACTTTATTCATTTTGTAGGTTTTATATATTGTCTTGATTAATGATTGTATTGAATTGGTTTTAACAATTTATTCGTGAGGGACCAACGTTGAGTTCTCACTCTGATAATGGTGATCGTGTAGATATTGTAAAATAGATTTTACAAATGTGATATATTTGGTGTGTGTGCATACATTGATCTGAAAAGAGAATATTAATAATTAGGGGTTGAAACTTTGTATCATTGACATGCATATAGTCATACTTGTGATCATATATAATTGTATTGTCGATATTTTCATTTTTAGAAATTCTAATTTAATTAGAATGGAAGGTGATTATACGATTATTATAGATTTGAGGATGGCAAGCATAGTAAGCCTATATATTGATGCTTGGAAGTGTTTGGCAAGAGGTTTGTAAAGTAATGAGTTTGATAACATAGTTTAAGTTTGATTGCATACAAGGTGTTTGACAAGTCCATGAGATTGATTTTTATGGATGTTTCTCGTTAAAGGATTTGCTAGAGCTCATTTTGCGGGTTGGAAACATCCTGGCCGCCGAACGATCCCTGTCCGGCTCTCTTATCCCATCTCCTACACTCCACTGAATCCTAGTACCACTACCTCTGGTTCCTCAATGGTCGAAACCCCTAGCAAGTCTCTTCGATCTCCCACCAAATGCAAACAACAATCCCATTTGGATTCTAGTTCCTCACCCTCAGTCAACCCCGTAACCCCACATCCGTAGCTCCTCGCAGATCGACCCGCTGTAAGTTGCTGGCCTTGGATTACACCAATCCTCAAAGGCCTCTCAATCACATAGATGAACTTTTTGAACATTCGTCAAAAACTCAAACTAAGGATAAAGCTCGGCAAAGGAGAAATTTGAACAGGTCTCATCGATTGATTGATTATGCTGAAGAATTGTCCCAAGTTAAAGTGATAACTCACAGAAATAGAACTAGGGAAAGCGGTTCAATCAGCAAAGCACATAAAAAAGAGAGCAACTCTAGATTTGCAAAATGTATGGCATCTACTCTAAGGGGTGAAACTTCAAAGAGGAGAAATGGTAAAGATTCTTATTCAGCTAAAGTTTTTATCACTCCAGTGTCGGCTGATCAATCTGAAACTAGGAAGAGGAAGAGGGCTGATGAAAGAAGGGTTGTTACAAGAGCTACGGTAGCAAGAAATAGGAAATCTGAGAAGGGGCAAAAGAGCAATACGTTGCCTAAGAGACGGGCGTATTAAAAAAAGTGGTATATGATTGGGGTGAGTTTGAAGTAGGCAAATGATGTATATGTGAAGAGGAGAGAAGACACCGACTCAGATAACGAATATCCAGAAGTGGAGGAATGTAGGTTGTGTTTTAGTTCTAGGGACGATGTTATGATTGAGTGTGATGATTGTTTAGGTGGCTTTCATTTGAAATGTTTGACTCCACCATTGAAGGAGGTTCTAGAAGGAGATTGGATTTGTGGGTTTTGTGAGGCTCATGACATAGGCAGAGACGTTACTTTTCCCATGCCTCCGAAGGGCAAGAAGCTAGTTAGGACATTAAGGGAGAAGCTTCTTACTAGCAATTTGTGGGCTGCTCATATTGAAAGGTAGATCTTCTTTTTAACCAATAACATAACGTTTCGTTGTTTTTCTTACTAATAATAATAATAATAATAATAATAATTACTTCGAAATTTCTTTTTCTTGGTTGGTTTTATGTAAACAGTATTTGGAAAGAAGTGGATGGTACATATTATTGTCGTGTCAGGTGGTATGTGATCCTAGAAGAGACAGCTATTGGGAGAAGCCTCATAATCTGAAGAGGGAGCTATATAGAACAAATGATTTTGTAGACATTGAGGTGAAAGATGATAACTTCTTTTTAGTAACCACCGATAGTAAAGTGCTAGCAGTAATGCAACCGTCATCCTTGTTATAATCTCAAAATATCACATTGATGTAAGAACCGGTTGAATCCAAGAGGGGGTGAATTGGGTGAAGTATAAAAATTTTAGGAACCTTAAAAATCTTTTTACAACTCAGTGAAACCAGTTTGTATGACAAGAAAGAGTTATAAAGCAATAGATAGTCATTCAAACATATATGCTGGAAACATAAGAGATAAGGGAAGAGAATATGCAAACTGAGATTTATCCTGGTTCGGTCCAATCCTTGACCTACGTCCAGTCCTCAAGCTCCACTTGAGATTTTCAATCCACTATCTTCTTTCAATTTGATTACACGTTCTGTACTTGGAGTAATCCTCTCACTAGGATTCACTCCCCCTTACAAACTGTAATCAATACACTTGCTTGATTACACACTCTATACTCAAAGTAATCCTCTCACTAGGATTCACTCCCCTTACAAGTCGTAATCAACACAATGTGTTTCCCACTCAAGATCACCCAATCTTGAGTAACTCTCAGATAGTATGATAAGATGTTTACAATGAATCTTCTCTCTCTCAGAAGTAAATGAATAAACACTGAAGCACAATACAAATCATTTCACTCTCAAAGATAAGCTATGTAAGTATTGAAAACAGAGAGTAAATGTTATGAAAAGCAGAGTATCAGCATGTTGAAGATGTAATCTTGTGTCTCTACGTTTTTGTCTTGAATCTGTCTTCTTTTATAGGTAGTTGCAATTTATGACCGTTGAGAAACTCTTCCAGATAAGAATATGACCGTTGGAAATCCCTTAAAAGTAGTCATTAGGGTTTCGCAAAGATATTCAATGTTTCGACACAAATATGACATTTTGAAGATTTGCATCTAATCCTTCGTTTAATCACCCGAAACTTGTCCACAAATGATATAAATAATGTTTGAAAGTAGTATAAGTCATTTGGGTAATTATCTAGATGTTTATCAAAGGAATCAAGATTTTCAAAACGCTGATTTTCTGAAGCGAAGATGAAAACTCGAGTTTTCATTTGCAAAACTCGAGTTTTGAGGTTGCGTTACTCCAGCATTGCTCTCTCGTCGATCAAAACTCAAATTTTGGTTTCACAAACTCGATTTTGGAAGATACTCGACGTTTGCTCTGTCGATGATGAAAACTCGAGTTTCCAACTAATAAACTCGAGTTTTGACTTTGTTGAGCTTTCTTGAAAATAACTGTCAACTTTCGAGGGCTATATCTCCCTAGTCTGAACTCCGTTTTGGTCTGTTCAACTCTTGATGGAAAGCTCTGTGAGTCTACTTTCAAATGCCACTATTTTAAGCTCAATTGGTTTTTTATTTTGTGAGATATACTTAAAACACTGAAGCTTGGTTTGCTGTGTGGCGTGGATTTTTTTGTCAACTTCCACAATTCATATCTCCTTGTTCTGAACTCCTTTGGGCTTGAATTTTATATCAAAATGACGCATTGGGAGTCTAGTTTCATATGCCACTGATTTAACCTCAATCTGAGTTCTGGTTTAGGATATATCATTGAATTACCGGCGTCGCATGTGCTGAACGTGAAGCAGAGTAGCAGAGGTGCTGATTAACGCTATAAACTCGAGTTTTCACTTGTAAACTCGAGTTTTCACTTGTAAACTCGAGTTTTCCTAGCCCAGAGACGCCAGAGATGCTGAAGACACTTGTTAACTCGAGTTTGTGATGGCTGACTCGAGTTTTGATTCCTAAACTTGAGTTTTCTCATACCAGAGGAGCAAATCATTGTAGCGAAGCAAGAAACTCGAGTTTTGAGTTGTGAACTCGAGTTTTCTCATCCTGAAGCTGATTTTTGCTGACTTTAACTCTAAATTGAGCCATTCAAACTTCCATATGACCTTGGAAACTTCTAGCATTAATATAATAACTTGAATAATTATATTCTCATTCCATTCATCAAGTTCTTCCTTCTTCTATCTCCCAATAACTTGATCATTCTTCTTCATTTAACTTGGGCTCATCATTCTTTGCAGCTTCTACCTTCTTAAATATCCAGAAAGTGATGAAGCTTCATTCCAACTTCTGCTTATCATAAAGACTTCCAAGATCACAAGAACTTGAATGTTGATATTCCTATTATATTGTGCAAGTTCTTTTGATAACATCTTTCACTAGTCTCTTCTCTTCTTCTTGGTTATCCTCCAAAATCTATTGATAACATCTTGCTTCCTTAACAACCTCTGCAAGTTCTTCTTTCCATTAATCCATTATCTCCTTCTTGATTATTCTCGCATGATTCAACTTGGACTAATCTACATTAAACATAGTAGTTAGTCAATGTAGGAGATAACTATATTACTCAATATAATACTCAATCTTTTTGCTTTTAATAATGACATCTATATATAAGACATCATCAAAACTAATCATAACTAACAATTGAGTGGTTTTTACTCAGAAGTAAGAGTAGCTTATTGGTTGCTACATTCAATCGTTTAAGAAAATGGAAAAATTAAAAGAACATTTTTTACTATCACAATGCAAGTGTTGCATATTTGAATTTTTTGTTCAAGCTTGTCAAGTTATGAGTTGCGTCATTCTACAAACAACGTCAATTATCTCAGTCATCGTGCATCTTAAACCAAACTGCCCGATGTGTTTCCGCGTTCCATCTATCATGCCTAATAAAATTGAACTCGTATGTTTCTCTAATTATCCTTTCATTTTTTGGTATCACTAAATAGCTTGAAACTTTGCGATAGTATGAAAGCAAGAGTTTTTGGTTTTGGTAAGGTATCATTTTCATTTGTAAGTAAATCGGTCTAGTTTTGAACAATAAGTTTCACTCCACATAGCTTTGGGCATGAAATTTTCTTCACCTTGACTGAGGTTAATGACATTTATTTAGTGAAGTTTTTGGAATCAAATCAACCACTCATTCACGATAACTTCTTTCTTTCGAAGTTGATTATCATATTAGTAAAGTTTTCAATCCCAACATGACTTAAAGATAATTGAAACACTTTCTTGATTTGCTTTCATCATTCTCGATGTTCCTGCGTTGCACTACGATGGAATCTATCATCGGACATTGCTTTGTGATGACTCCCAAAGAATTTGCCAAAGCCAAGAGGAGATGATATTTTCTTCGTGAATATGAATATGACATTCACCGGCATGCTTTCAAGCGTCATGCTTCTTTGAGATTGACAATGACAATCAAGTAATTATTATAGAAGAGAGAAAAAGATATTTGGGAAAATTGCACCTAGGTCTCGAGCAAGGGAAAATCGACAAAATGGTCCCTTTAAATTTCAAAATTGCGGTGAAGTCTTGTGAGACTTTTTTGCTATATTTTTCATAGGTGAAAAGACATAAATGCCCCCATGTGCTTGTGCCGACAAGTCCATGTGCATGTGTTGACAAGTCCATGAGACTGTTTTAATAAATCCATAAGCCTGTTTTGACAAGTCTATTAGCCTGTTTTGACTAGTATATGAGCCTGTTTTGATAAGTCCATATACCTATTTTGACAAGTTCATGTGCTTGTTTCTTACAAGTCCATAAGCTTTCATGGGGGAATTTGGGCCTTTTCACATATGGAAAATATTGCAAAAAGTGCCGCAGGAGCCAAATATTGGTTTCAAAGTAGCTTGCCTGCAATGAAAATTTGCAAATGGGTGCTGGGTATCATGTTATACGTTTTATGTTACCTAGCACCACATTTGCATATTTTAATCATAAGGCAACTACTTTCAAACCAATGTTTAGCTTCTTGCTACTATTCTTCAAAAATAACAAAAGTTTGTAATGGTTACCCACAAAACCACTATAGAATGCAAAGAGTCTTAACATTGGTAATGGTTACCCACAAAAACCACTATAGAATGCAAAGAGTCTACACATTGTTAGCGTTTTTGTTGACCGCTACAAAATGTCTCGAGCAATGAGGAATATTGTAGCGGTTTTTTTTTTTAAATCGCTACAAATGGTCAATTGTTTAAATGCAACAGTGAACCATGCACATTTCACTCTCACTACACAATTTCATTCTCACACACTATCTTGCGACGTTTAAGTATAGTATTTACAGAGTGATGGCTTCAGGAAGAGATTTACAGAAGGGAAAAGGGTGATAAGGGCAGAGCGCCTCGACCAAGTAGCAGTAGTAGAGGGTAACACAGGGGTATAAATATCCCCATGCCATTGCACATCGAACCCAACCTTGGCAATTGTTCCCACAGGAGGCAGCCCCACATATACAGGAGGCAACCTCACATGTACAAGAGGCGACCCTATTGCCTCATGTTGAGGATGAGGAGGTTGAGCTTAGTTGGAGTGACTTTGAGCAAGGTAAGGAGTTTGAATTGAATATTCTATTACACGATATGGAGCGATTCCTTGATAAGGAGATCACCCAAGACTAGGGGAACCCCGAGTGTCATCTTCACAGTCGACTGGGTTTAACGTGGAAGTCTAAAGTTAACTATTGTTTTAATAAATTTAATATTTAATTTCCATACATTTTATTAAAAGATAATTAACTATAATAAAAAATGTTGTCAATTGTGCAAATTTGTATGGGAACATCACCAAAAGGAAGTTGGATGTGTCCAGTGTGAATGCGATGGATGGGCCACATGTCATAGTTCCGTGGAATGAGCACACAGACTAGTTGATCAAGAACGATGGTCACCTTTTCAACCGCTGGCTGAACGACAAGGGCGGAAATTGAATGTGGTTCCTCATCCACTTCCCGGACTTTCACAAAGCTTTCATATGGAAGCTAAGCGGAGTTGGAAACTCGAGTATTGGACTTACAAAGAGCTTTCATCTTTGACAACAATTTGAACACTTATTCATTTCAAAGAGCGATGAATGAAAAAAGCGTGGGAAGTTGTTATTTTCATATCAAAAGTTCAAAACTCGAGTATTGACCTTATTTCAATGATAAGGTCCAAAGTCAAAACTTCGATGATTCCTCTCTAGAAGAAGAATACTCAAGTATCGAATGAATACTCAAGTATTGACTTAAGTGCAGTACGCATTCAAGTTTGTCCTCCGTGACATTATAAGGAAGAGGTACTTGATTTGATCACCGATCATGATGACATTGAGACCTCTTTCCACCGACTGCCTTGTGTAGACAATTGTCCTGAACTTGAACATGAGTCATCATCAATAGAGTTGTTAATCCCACATGTTCGTAAACCAAATGGAGGAAGTGAGAGATTCAAACTGACAGCAACTGAGAAGTTCCAAGGACATAAAAATGTCTTGATTAATTGTATTCAAGCTGAACCCTTCCTTCGGTAAGGATTGTACACTCATATGTTATCCTATGTATTTCCTTACATTTTATACTTACATTTCATGATCACCACCTCATAATTAATTATAGGGAATTCAAAAGTCATGTGAAGCGTCAGTTCAGGATCTATACATAGGCATCCTCCGAAATTGTCAGAAAGGTCCATAGAGAATTCCCATGATGATTTGTGAGGAGAATACTAAATTACCAAAACCCGCACTCACCAGATTTAAGAGTTCTCATACTCGGCCCTCTTGACCGTGCAGTCCGGTTTACAGCATATAATATCAATGGTTTCAAGTTTTGCACGGTTTCACGAGATCAAGGATTGCTAACCCAAAACTCGGGTGTTTGTGGAACCTTTGGGACAAGGAGTTATGCGAGTAGCAGTGACAAGAACATGCAGTTTGGAGACTTCACGTATTATGGAAACCTTCTTGATGCTGTGGAAATAAATTACTAATGTTGTTTCAAGGTGACGATGTTCAAGTGTTTTTGGGAAAATACGACAACTTCCCGGGGACTCACAACTACGAATTAGGCATCACATCAATAAATTTCTCCCACCCAATTCACACCGATCAATCTCAAAATGATCAGCAATATATTCTTGCCTCAGAGGCATACCAGGTTTATTATGTCAAGGATGAGAGGCACAAGGATTGGAAAATGGTGGTACACTTAAAGCCTCGAGACCTTTACGACATGGGCGATAGTAATAACATCGCCTTCGAGAGTGACCCGTCTAGCCCACCATTTTCAAAAACTTCTTCCCTAAAGGCAATAACAATTTACCTATCATTCGGTGTGTTTTTTTATGTTATGCTTTATTATCACTTAATTTAAGTTCAATTTGTGTTCAAACGTATTAAACTCACAATTAACATTTTCTCCTCACCTTTTTTATAGTGATAGCGATGAAGATTGATTCATCTTTGTTGGTTTCTTCTTCTTCTTATTTCCCTTCTGAATTGTCCTAAATCTTGAAGTGTGACATCGCTTATAAGTCTCCCTATGAGCATCATTTGACCAATATAGTATACAGTCATTGGGGCACACATCAATTTTTTCTTAGTTCAATCTTAATATGTTAATAAGCTTCTTGGCCTTATAGAAGGTTGTGAGAATGTCTGCGTTTAGGAATACATCTTGTAGTAATTCCAGCAACATCGACATTATCTCATCAATGATCCCACACAAGCATTTGATATGATATAATTTGATCAATACAGATAATTTGGAGTATTTTCGACAACCTTGATATAATGGACAATTTGCTTCATCCATTAGGTTGAAGAAGTAACGAGCTACATCATTCCTCAAGAAAACAAGGTCTCCACCCTGAACTTCTGCTGTGAAGTTGTCCTCTTGAAAACTAAATGCATCATGAAAAGCATCATTAATAGGATCATCTTTGATCTACTTGAACTCCCACTTGTGAACTTTGAGGAAGAATATCATCATATCTCATACGAGGTTTCTCACCATGAACTCCCCAGAATGTATATTCTTCCAGGAAAGGCTTCATAAGCAAATGTTCCTTAGCAACTTCTCGTGTATGCCACTTCTTAAAAGAGAAGCTGCCGGGGACCATTGTTCCTCTTTTCTGACCAATGGGAGTTGAACTGGGGGAGGAGACTGAAGTGAGCGATTAAAGAACCAGAGGAGTATGAACTTATTTGACATTTTTATTTCTTAAAATAATAAATTAATATTTGTGGTCTATAAGGAATATGCTTAATTTTATTTATTTTTTTCACAGCCAACTAGGATATTATTATAGCTAAATCAGCTTCCATGTCAACGTTTTTGGTCGTTCAACGTAACTTAGATTAACGAAGATGATATATTTGCTTTAGTTTTGAAAGTTCATGTCTTTTTACACCTAAGAAAAGTATTTGGTGTTGGGCGCTCCTCGGGTAAAACACGTGCATTTTTGCACTTTCACCCTATATTTTTTTTTTTTAGTAACACTCAATATCTCAAACTAATTCATTTTTAGTGCATCCAACACCATGGAGAATTTTTTGTAGCACTCATTAACCAGGAAAAAATAATCTATAGTGTTGGATGCACTAAAAATTTATTAATATTGGGTTAAATAAAAAGATATTTCAGGATATTTGGTACTAATGGAAAAATATTTCAAATTACTTGGGTAGTACTAGAAAAATATTTCTGGATATTGGATATACTAGAAATTAATTAATTTAAGATAAAATATTTATGGAAACTGAATATACTAGAAATTAATTAATTTGAGATATCATGTGTCAAAAATATATTAAGATATTATATATAATTTAATCTAAATAAATAAAAATACCTAAAAAAATGAATTCCCTAACTGAAAAGGCCAAACGCTGCGGTTTTGGGGGTGAGCGTGCCTTGTATGTTGTTCATAGATATAGGGCATGTGAACCTAGTAGGATAGGGTTTTTTTTTTTTTTCAAAATTAAAAAAAAAAATCTGAATATAGGAGGAAATAAATGGGTTTTGTAAGAGACAATTTACTATTTACTATTTATATTTTGTTATTTGGTTATTCAAAATAATATTTTCCTCTTATTTTTCCTCTATTTTAAAATTTACACAATAATAAATAATAGAAAAATACTTTTGTCAAGTTTTTTTTTAAAAATCTATTTTATTAAGTTCTCTGATCACGTATGATCATGTGTTATATTTTTAAATTATTATCATTTAATTATAATTTTTAATAATTTTGGTATTAGAGGTTTAATATTTAATGAAGACGACTTATATGAATTCATTTATATTAATATCCTTTCAATGGCTGCATCTTCTTTCGCAGAGGCTAAGAAAAGGACTCACGTACGAAAGCTGACAACGGGTAAAGCATTGTATTGCACTATGCACAATGTTTGTGTCTGTTTTTTATGCATGGGTTGTCCTTTAATTCTTGAGTAACGTGCAATTTTATCAAAAAGTAATCATTCATGGATTTCCAGAAGTTTTTCAAAAGAGTAATTTTTCTCTAAAAATGTGTAGAAAATAGAGCATATTCGCCCCAACTATTAAAAACTAAATGTTAACCATTTAACTGATAAAAAATTGATGTTAGCCATTAACATTTTTACCAATAAGGGAAAAAATTGTTATATTTTTGTTATTATCAGGATAAAACTATTCCTCAAAAAAACTTTTAAATACCTAACACTCTTGAATGGTTATTTTCATAGAAAAATTGAACATTAACCCTTAGTTTTAAACCTATTATCTTACTTTATTTAAACTCATTCAAATTTTTTTTTTTTTTTTAATGTCAACTTTTTCAAATCTTTCTTTGGTTTGGAAGTTCTTCAAATCCTCCTATGACTGATGATAGAGTAATAAATTTTCTCATAAACATGATAACTTATTTAATTTGCCTAATTTTTTAACATTCAAATAATCAAATTTTATATATCACAAAAAAAAAAAAAAAAAAAAAAAAAATAGAACAAATAGAGATCAATAATTATCTATATAAAATTTGTTTATTCCGTTGTTAAAAAATTAAAGACATTGCTATCTTGGAAATTATATAATACATGTAAAGTTTTTTCATTTATTTTTAGGAATATCATGTTTTTAGAATCACGGCATATACATAATATTTGTTAGCAAGTTTTTGTAATAGATAGAATATTTCAATTTATAGGGTTTCAAATATAAAAGATTAAATATTTCAATTTATAGGGGTTGAGAATATTTTTTTTTTTTTTAAAAAAGTTTAGATTTTAAAATTGAATAAAGAAGTTATGATGGTATAATCACGGGTAACTGCATATATATCTCGAGAAGTTATCAATATACTTTGAGCAAAAAGAGAAGTTATCAATATACGAAGGTATTATAATAATAATATATTATACAATTTAGAGTAAAATACTCTAACATCCTTTATATTTTGCATTAATTACATGGACTTCCCTTTTATTTGGAAACATACACTTAAGTCAAAACCGTTAATTCCATTAAGGATTTTTCATTTTTAATTGAAATTAAATTTCTTTACTAATTTACCCTTCATCATTACTAATTCCCTAATTTTGGCAAAAATTGTTTAAGTAATTTAAGTGTTTTTTTTTTCTTAATTTATTTTTTACTTTTGTAAATAGTTATCTGTTAAAGTTTTTCCATATTGAGATAAAGAATTAATTAAAGCAAGTAGAGAAAACCTAATTAAAAATAGGGAAATTGCACCTAGGTTTTGAACAAGGGAAAATATGACAAAATGGTCCTTTAAAATTTCAAATTTGAGCTGAAGTCTCGTGAGACTAAATTGCAATATATTCCAAATATCGAAAGACACAAATACCCTCATTGAATAAATAGAAAGAGGAAAGGATGAAATCTGTAAAAGTCGGAAGATAGAATTGGCATGCAAAACGCATGGAACGGAGGTTTTGATCATGAGACAAGCTTAAAGAGGAATGTACATAATTGATGCCAACACCTCTATTATCGTCATTATTCCATTTGATTGATCTTTTGTGTTGACCATGAGAACAGATTAGCATTATTCATCTTATTTTTGCCCTAAAATATGAAAAAACTATCATCTTTTTGGTTTTTGGGTATTAAAGTCATAACCTATGTTGTCCACTTTTATATTTGTAAAATACCAAGGCGACCTAGTTAAATACAATGTATATAAAGCGATTGTGGTTTCAATTTGTTTAGGTGGGGTTTAGTATGCTCTGTTTTCAAGCTTAGTTTGCTCTATTTCTGCATTGCAAGAGCTAAGGAATGAAGATGAGGGTGAAAGTTTTGTGGTTACAACATCATGTGTGCAAAGGAAAAAAGGAGTTGTTAATAGGTGCAACGATAGTTGTCAATATATGTGATGAACTTGTTAATCACAACAAGTCATATTTAAATGTTTTACTCTTGGTTTAATGGTGATTTTGGGTATTTTGTGCTCTTTTTACTACTTAAAAGTGAGAATTAATCAACATGCGGTAAAAGTTGTGTGGTTGGAACTCCTGATGTAGGAAGTCATAATGAGTTGTTAATAGGGGTAGCGATAATTCCTAATAAAGGTGGTAAACTTGTTAATGACAACTATATTTGCAAGTGGACAATGGTGATGGCTAGCACGTCTGGGAAGTTTCTACTATGTTTCCTTCATATAGGGGAAGGTTTGTAGTTAGTGGAAACGGTGATATAACATATGTCGGGGAAATGGTGATATAACGTATGTCAGGGAAACGGTGAGATCAAGAACCATTAAGGAAGGCACAAAGTAACATCCTCCATTTTACTTTACATAATAACTAAGGGTTTGATCATTAACTTAATAATGTTTCATCATTTATAAAAATATCCAACTACAAACCGGAGTATGCAAAATGAGCAATAACATGGCCATATACAAGTAATCCAACATATACCAAAAACATGGAAGTACTACTACCAATAGAAATAGCCTAGGCTTCCGAAGTCTTCCTTGATGGACCCGCATGGGAACTATCATCTGAAAAATGGTGGTAACCATCAATCCAACTTATTACGAATACTAATATATGCTTGTGAGGTGCCAAGCAAACAATATATATAACAAGGTATTAAATGTAAATGGAGCTATATACCCAAGAGGGGGGGTGAATTGGGTATTTTAAAAACTTTTCTGAAAGTGTTCTGTTTTGACCAAGTAAAAACAGATTATAACAGAGGAGGAAGGGAAGGAAAGCTTGCACAAGAGAAATTATCCCGGTTCGGTCTTATCCTTGACCTACATCCAGTCCCTTGCCACACTTGGGATTTTCAATCCACTATACTCACAAACCGATTACAAACTCGTACTCAAGAGTAGTTCTCTCTCTAGAACTCACTCCCCCTTACAAGTTGCAATCAATACACCCAACCACCAAGTCCCCGACTTGTGGTTATCTCAATCAATAAATGATTTACAGATAGAACTCTCTCACGAAAGCGCAGATAAAATGAACATCAAGTACAAGTATCGATTGATACAATACAGTGAAAGCCGAACACAATAAATGGCAATCAATAAATTTTCGCTCTCGCAGGTGTATCGCTTGAGAAGAAGTTAATGCACTCTATTTATAGGTAGAGAACATTAAATGACCGTTGCTTGATGAATCCAACCGTTGTAGGTGATTAGCTTAAGGTCTGGTCATCTTCTCTCTCTAAACTCCAACTAATCCAGTGTGCTAATATGATCCGATGTGGAACTCGAGGATTTGTCCGTTGGAGAAGAGTTTACTTGATGAAGAAAGCATTTTTGACCGTTGAGAATGCGTGCTCAGTGGATTATCCAAAAGAAGGTTGATTTGCGAAGTGCATTAAATGCACCGTATACTTTTTGCTTTATGGCTTTGACCTTCAATAATCTTCATCTCTGCTAACCGAAATTCACTCAACAAACTTGTTAAACATAGTTGGGTTTATAAGTAAATGATTCATGAAAGCAATTAGAACAAACAAGAGTGATTTGCAAAATCGTATAATTCAAAAATTGGTTTCAGCGTTGGGTACTCGAGTAAGTTCATCTTTACTCGAGTAAGTCACTGTGTGAGAGAGTCTTTACTGCAGTATCCAAAAGGATACTCGAGTAAGTAACTTCCAGAGACAAACCTTCGAGACTTGAACTTTTTGAAACCAAAGGCTTTAATCGAGTAAGCTATTGGTGTACTCAAGTAAGAAACTATTTGCTTGAAAATTTTAAGTGTAAAATGCCTCTATACTTTGCAAAGATACATTTGTATACTGGAGTAAGCAAGTTCAAGCCAAAATGATGACTTCTCTGTATGGTCTCATACTCGAGTATGCATATCCTTACTTGAGTATGCAACTCTTTTTTGAAAAAGTGTGAAGTCATTCCATGTCTATACTGGAGTAAACAAATTCATACTGGAGTATGCAAGAACATAAGTCAATTTGAAAATCAGTTTAAGAGCTCATTACTCGAGTATGCATGAATTAGAAAAACTTGGGAGCTCTCTGTAAGATCCTTTACTCGAGTATGCAAGTGTCTACTCGAGTATACATTCAAGTTCAAAAGTTCATTTGCTCTCGGTAAGTCCAATACTCGAGTATAGCGATCTATACTGCAGTATTGACTTAACTTGAAAAGTTTGGTTGCTCTCTCGATGGCCTATACTCGAGTATGCAAGCCTATACTCGAGTAAGCATCTTCTCGTCAAAAACTCGATTGCTCTTTTTCGAGACGTCAATACTCGAGTATGGCTATCCATACTGCAGTATTGACGTGTAAAATCCAATTGGGCAATCCTTTAACAGTCCTATACTCGAGTAAGCATTCCTTTACTCGAGTAAACAACTGCTATACTCGAGTAAGCATTTCTTTACTCGAGTAAACAACTCGATAAATGGTTTTAGACAGATTTTGCAAAAACTTCAACACATGTTTACAATTGTTGTTAATCATCAAAACACATTGAGAACTAACATTCTCCCCCTTTTTGATGATGATAACACTTGTAAACGATCTTTTTAAATAATTTGAAAGATGAAGTTCCTTTGAATTGAAGTTTTTCAAATATTGGTGCAAAGTGTTCAAAAAAACATTTGAATATGCATGTTAAACTGTAATACTCAGAGAATGGCAGCAGAGATGCTTTTGAACACATAAACAACTGATAACATAGTCATTAGGCAAGCTTCATACAATGTTTTACTGATATCAGAAATGACAAATACTCTGATAACACTGATATCAGTGAATGAAACAAAATTTGCAGAATCAACAAGATATAATGAAATACACGCTAGACACTACAACCTAGACCCTATACATTTACATCTTTCTCTTCTTCTCCCCCTTTGTCATCATCAACATACAAGGGATCAAGAACAACAAGAGGAGGGGAATAGAGGACCATGGCAGTCGATGGATCAAAGGTAGGGTCATGTCGAGCTGCATAAGGAGAAGGTGTGGGGAATTTCTCGAGACGGGGTAGATGGAGATGGAAATGTGTCGTAGAATCTGTGATGGGAGTGGTGGGTGAGGATAGCACCACGGTGGGTCGGGAGTGGATGCGGAGGCCGGGGATGGTGTGGTGTGAGGAGGGCTAGGAAAGGCAAAGGGAGGTGAAGAAGGTGGGGAAGTGGTAGACTGGGAAACAGGTATGGAAGGCTGGACTTCTGGAACAGGGGGGCCTCTGAAGCAATATCCAAGATAGAACCAATCCGAGCATCCAAGTCGATGCACTGATCAAAAATCTCATCCTGCTTCTTTGCAGTGTCATCCTGGAGTTTGTCCAACTTTGTTATAACTTCATTTTGGCCAAGCAATCACCTCATTAAGACCAATCTTGAGATCAGCTCCTAGCTTGCCAAATTCAAATTGCATTCTAACAAAGTGAGAAGCAATGGAAGCGTCCACAATTGCTTTAACTCTAGCCTCAAAGTCAGGTGGAGGAGGAGGAGCAGACTGAGCCTCGTGCGCAACCGATTGAGATGCACGGGCCTGAGATCTTTGAGGAGCCCT
Organism: Acacia acuminata; assembly: GCA_019022655.1. Lineage (NCBI taxonomy): Eukaryota > Viridiplantae > Streptophyta > Magnoliopsida > Fabales > Fabaceae > Acacia > Acacia acuminata. Next base: position 641,241 of record JAFJYI010000275.1, on the reverse strand, counting down.
CGATTGACCGGATCCTTCCGGGTCAAAGTTTATTTGCATAAACTTAAGTTGAGTCTTGCCGAAGGATGGGATATGCTTCATTGACTCAGGAGGGCCCACGTACCATATCTTATAGTAAAATAAGATCAGGGACACTAGAGAAGCGAAGGGCATATAAGATCCTTTTCGGGAGGTAAACTTGAAGTAGCTTATTTCCTTGAAGAGCCACTGCCCAATGTTGAAAGGATGTTGCTTGATAAAAGCGGTGAAGAAGCGGTAGTCCTTCTGCGTGAAATGTGTATAGCTACCTCCCTTCTGGACAAAATTTCTCGAATACACAAACCAAATCACACGGTGCAAGTTTGGCATGTCATACGGTTTAAAGGATAAATGAGCTTTCTGATCATCTGGTACGTCTTGAGTGAGCAAAAGTGTCCTATACACCTCTTCATTGCTATATCGTGGTGTAGAAGTCTCTGGGGGATCAACAACCTTTAATATCCGGTTGAGGATTGCAGCGAGAGAGATGGTGAAGGTGACTCCCCGCACGATGTGGTGATCCTTTCTTCGGTTACTTTGTCCTCTGAGTCCAAAATGGGATCAGACTTCATGTTGAAATAGAACATTCTTACCAACTCCGGAAAGTAGGCGGCCTTGATGGAAACAAACGAGTTATAAGGTCTGAACCACGGCGATAGATCAACATTGCATTCCTGGTATACTTGTTCCAGATTGACTGAGACAACGGCACAAAATCCTCGGGTTGAAAATTGCTCTCTGAACATGGCATTGTGGCCGGGAGGAAGTGAGAGACCGGGCAACTTTGAAACCCGTTGGTGGATCCTTGTGAAGTGTAATCTCGTCAATAGCATTTTCGACGAAGGGAGATACTTCCTCTTGCTCTTCCTCTTGATCACCTTCTGGTTCGGAAGCCGAAAGAGTAGCTTCATCGGTAGAGGATGAGACAACGGTGGTGGAGGGTTGCTTGGACCTTCTCTTCATCTTCTCTACGGCCTTCTTCTTTCCCTTTTCTTTGCTTGGAGAGGCCTTCTTTTTCTTTTTCGATCTCGAAGACGGTCTTTGGGCCCCGAGAGGACGAACCCCTTTCTTGGGGTTTTGAGATTGTGCCTCCGGAATCGTAAAGCCTACGCCGGAATCCTTGTATCAATGCCTCTCTCGCAATTTCTTTGGAATCGATTTGGTCCTTGGAGCTCGTGGAGGAACCGGTTGAGAGGATTGAGAGATTTCCTTAGACATTTGAGCGTTTAGGGTTTCGGTGAAAATGAGGATAGGAAGAATTAACGAGGTTTGGTGAAGATTTAAGGGGATTGTGACGGTTACAGAAGGAGAAGAAGAGAGAAAGTCGCGTCTCCTAGGGCTTTACCGGAGTAAGGGTGCGAGTATGTAAGAACACGTCATTTCAGTATATATAGGCAGATTCCTATACTCGAGTACAGTTCTTGCTTACTCGAGTATAGTATACTTTCATTTACATACTCGAGTAAAGATGGAAGTATATCGACTGACTTCAAAAATGTCGTGTGAATTTTGAAACCCGATGGCCATACTCGAGTAAGCCACTAACATACTCGAGTATGCCTCTCGGCATACCTTCGGGTTTGGCCTCATGTCGGTCCTATACTCGAGTAAAGAACTCTATACTCGAGTAAACATTCCTTTGTTCTCGCAATGTGTTCTCTCGCCTCTTGGATACTCGAGTATCCACTTCCATACTCGAGTAAAGCATTTCTGAACCTCTGAATTTGCTTTCTGCAGCTTGTTTACTCGAGTACCATGTACTCTACTCGAGTAAGAAATCTCTGAAACATCAGAAAATCAATTCATTGGGATTTACCATTCCCAATTCTCTCCTTATGAAGTTGAAAGGTTCTTTGGCTAGAGGCTTTGTGAAGATGTCGGCAAGTTGAAGATGAGTTGGGATGAACATCACTTTGACATCTCTTTCTCGGACATGATCCCGAATGAAGTGATGCCTCACATCAATATGCTTGGTTCTTGTATGTTGCACCGGATTCTTGGCCAAGCTTATTGTGCTTGTGTTGTCACACAAAATTGGGATTTCCTTCAAGTGAACTCCCAAGTCAAACCAAGTTGTTGCTTCAACCATAGCACTTGAGCACAACAACTTGAAGCGACCACATATTCAGCTTTTCTAGAGGACACGGCCACGATGTTTGCTTCTTGCTGAACCAAGAAACAAGTGAGTTGCCAAAGAATTCGCATTGGCCACTTGTGCTCTTTCTATCTGTCTTGTAGCCGGCATGATCCAAATCTGAGTATGCCACCAAGTGTTCCGGTTGACCTTTGGGAAACCATAGACCAAGAGTCTTCGTGTCTGAGATGTAAATGAAGCAATATACCCAAGAGGGGGGGTGAATTGGGTATTTTAAAAACTTTTCTGAAAGTGCTCTGTTTTGAACAAGTAAAAACAGATGATAGCAGAGGAGGAAGGGAAGGAAAGCTTGCACGAGAAGAAATTATCCTGGTTCGGTCTTATCCTTGACCTACATCCAAATCCCCAAGCCACACTTGGGATTTTCAATCCACTATACTCACAAACCGATTACAAACTCGTACTCAAGAGTAGTTCTCTCTCTCTAGAACTCACTCCCCTTACAAGTTGCAATCAATACACCCAACCACCAAGTCCCCCGACTTGTGGTTATCTCAATCAATAAATAATTTACGATAAAAACTCTCTCTAAGAGTAGATGATAATAAACACTGAAGCTTATAATGTCAAAAGACAGAATACAAGTGAAAACTGAAAGGTAGTTGAGAAAATTGAATGCTTGTGCGTTTTCAGTTGTTGTGTTGTTGAGAGGACTTGAATGCAGTCCCTATTTATACTCGAGAGATCATTAGATGACCGTTGCTACTTCAACAGATCCGTTGGAGAGACTCTGCCAAGGTTAGGAAGTGAGGTTTGGCTTCTTCTCTCTCTAAACTCAGCTTAATCCAGCTGGCCAAGAAGACTGTGTTGACCTTCTGCAAATCAATCCGTTTGAAACACAGTTGCTTGTTGTAGAAAACATTCTTTAATGTTTTGCAGCCGTGTGCGATGGAATAGCCAAAGTAGTGCAACTCTCCGTACATGAGCATTTAATGTTCTCGAACCACTTTTGCTTTTTGCTTTATCACTCCAAAATCATTCTTTAAATCACCCGAGACTCACCAATAAGATCATTAAACATAGCAAGGTATAGAGAGAATGTTCCCTGAAAGTATTAGGATCAAACAAAGGACATTTTGCAAAAACGTAGAAATCGAATTTCAAAATCACCGTTAGAAACTCGAGTTTGTGTATCAAAACTCGAGTTTTCAATCGTGCACTTAAGCCAAAACTCGAGTTTCAAAACTCAAACTCGAGTTTTCATCTTCCAGAGAGCAAAGTCGTGTTTCGAGCTTTTGGACCAAAGTTTGAATGAATCTCAAAACTCGAGTTTCCAAAACCAAACTCGAGTTTTGGATTGTTAGTGAAAATAGTATGTTGTAGTCCAAAACTCCAAGACTTGAGTTTCAAAACAAAACTTGAGTTTTCAAAGGCTCATAAAGTGAGTTGTTCTTTGCTTGAACAAAACTCGAGTTTTAGAATCAAAACTCGAGTTTTCATATTATCATGAAAACTATGAAAAACTTGTAATGCTCTCGGGTTGGCCAAAACTCGAGTTTTATAATCAAAACTCGAGTTTTCATTTTATCATGAAAACTTTGAAAACTTGTAATGCTCTCGGGTTGGCCAAAACTCGAGTTTTAAAATCAAAACTCGAGTTTTCATTTTATCATGAAAACTTTGAAAACTTGTAATGCTCTTGGGTTGGCCAAAACTCGAGTTTTAAAATCAAAACTCGAGTTTTCACTTTACTAAGTGAAAACAAGAATTCATTTTTCGATGACAAGGCGCGAGAGACCGAGTTTGAAAAATTTAAAAGTCCTTATCTTGTCAAAACTCGAGTTTTCTACTCAAAACTCAAGTTTTGCTCGATCATTGAAATCGACCATTTTTCTCGCAAGACCAAAACTCGAGTTTTGAAAACAAAACTCGAGTTTTGTCTTGTGAGAAACTTTTTCAACTTCCCAAGACAAAACTCACAAATGGTTTACAATTGTCACTCATCATCAAAACACATAGAGAACTAACATGAGAGATATCTGAATATCCTCTTCACATGTTCAGCATGGGACTCTTTTGAAGCGGATTGGAACCTTGCACACATCCCAACACTGAATTGGATGTCCTAAGGCGACTCGGATTGTGAGATAGAGTAGTGATCCAATCATTCCTCTATACTTTATGATGTTGAAATCTTTGCCCTTCTCATCGCATCCAATGAAGCAAGTTGAGCTCATAGAGTGCCACACCATTGCATTGGTCCATCCCAAATTTCTTCAAAAATCATTCGAGATATTTGGTTTGGGAAATAAATATCCCATCTTTTCTTTGCTTGATTTGCAGTCCAAGAAAGTAGTTGAGCTCTCCCATCATGGACATCTCAAATTCTCCCTGCATAGACTTTGAAAATTCTTCACACAAAGCATCATTAGAAGCACCAAATATTATATCATCCACATATATTTGAACCATTAAAATTTCATTAAGCTTATTACTCTTTATGAAGAGAGTTGTATCTCGCTTTTCCTCTAACAAAGCCTTGATCAAGAAGGAATTTGCTTAATCGCTCATACCAAGCTCTAGGAGCTTGTTTTAGGCCATATAGAGCCTTCGAGACGATACACATGATCTGGACAATGTTCATTTTTAAAACTGGGAGGTTGTTCTACATAAACTTCCTCTTGTATAAAACCATTCGAGAAAAGCACTTTTCACATCCATTTGATATAATTTAAATCCTTTTACACATGCAAAGGCTAGAAGTACTCTTATGGCTTCCAATCTTGCCACCGGAGCATAAGTTTCTTCATAATCAATTCCTTCTTCTTGATTATAGCCTTTGGCAACCAATCTTGCCTTGTTGCGGACAATGATTGCAGACTCATCACGTTTGTTCTTGAATACCCATTTGGTGCCAATGACCGGATGGTCTTTGGGCCTAGGTACCAAATCCCAAACTTGATTTCTATCAAATTGATGTAACTCCTCTTGCATTGCTATCACCCAATCATTATCCGAAAGGGCTTCATCAATCTTAGAGGGTTCTATATGAGATATAAATGCAGAGAAGGTTACTTCATTCAAAGTACTATTTCTGGTTCTTACACCCTGATTAATATCACCTATAACTTGGTCTAAAGGATGATTTCTAATAAATTTCCAAGCTCTAGGTTGAGTCTGATCAGATTTTCAATATTGTTTTGGAGATCACCTCAAAAACATTTTCGGGATTTTCAATAGAAGCGAGTAGTTTTCGAAAAGAATTGATTTTTGAAAACATTTTCTTCTTCATTATCCAAGGCTTTATCGATTTGGATTCACGAGAAAACAACATGTATTGACTCTTCAACAATACGAGTGCGAGTATTAAAGACTCTATAAGCTCTACTCCTATTTGAATAACCAATGAAGATACCTATATCGCTTTGGAATCAAATTTACCAAGATTCTCTTTACCATTATTGTACACATAGGACTTGCATCCAAAGACATGTAGGTGGTGAGATTTGGCTTCCTTCCCTTGTAGAGTTCATATGGGGTCTTGTTCAGCTTCTTCCTCAAATAGGCTCGGTTGGAGATGTAGCAAGCCGTACTCATTGCGTCAGCCCAAAACACTTGAGAAGTGTTGTTCTCATTTAACATTGCCCTTGCCATCTCAAAGAGGACTCTATTCTTCCTCTCAACAACACCGCTTTTGTTGAGGAGTCCTTGAGCCGAGAAATTGTGATCAATCCCCCATTGTCACGTAATCCCGCCGAAGGCCTTGTTTTCAAATTCGCCACCATGATCAGTCCTTATACCTGAAATTGCGAAACCTTTCTCGTTCGACCTTTTTGGCAAAGGTAACAAACTGATCAAACGTTTCATCTTTAGACGATAAAAATATTGTCCAAGTAAATCTAGAGTAATCATCAACTATGACCAAAGTGTAAAGATTTGCACCAAGACTTTTTACTCTAGCTGGTCCAACTAGATCCATATGAAGTAATTGAAGAGGTCTACTAGTTGAGATCACATTTTTTGCTTTAAAAGAAGATTTGGTTTGTTTTCCTTTTTGACAAGCATCACAGACTATATCATTTTTGAAATTCAATTTAGGAATACCAATAACCAAATCCTTTTTCAGCAACTTGTCAAGTTGACACATATTAACATGAGCTAATCGTTTATGCCATAGCCAACTCTCATTCAAGTTACTAACAAAACAATTTTCAAACCGAAGCATTGCTAGAGAAGTTAAGAGTATAACAATTTCCATCTCTAGTGCTCTAAATAAGGCTTTAGTTTTCAAATCATCAATGGAGACTAAATCCTTTCTAACAATCAAGCATTCATTTGAATCAAAGATAACTAGGTTACCCTTGTCGGTGCTTTGGCTCACACTTAGGAGGTTGTGACACAATCCTTCTACTAGGTAGACATCTTTGATGAGAGGACCTTCATTGTTTCCTATCTCACCAATCCCAGCAATTTTTCCCGATTGGTCTCCTCCAAATGTGACTCTACCACCATCCTTTGGTTTGATTGAAAGGAATTTGGATTCATCTCCAGTCATGTGTCTTGAGCACCCACTATCAATGTACCACTTGTTTGGTCTTGATGCTCTAAGACAAACCTGCAATTCACAAGGGATCAACCCTTAGGTACCCATCTTTTCTTGGGTCCTTTGGAGTTAGTTTTGACCTTAGGAACATAAGTTCCTTTCGGTACCCATTGATAATTTCCCACCCGCTTAATTTTTCTTTCATTTCTATGAAAGCAAGATGAAGTAGAATGACCCTTCTTATTACAATAGTTACAATGTGCAAAGGGATTTGAGGAGTGAACTGATTTTGTGAAATAGTTCATGTACGTTTTTGACCACTCTTCTTCTTGCCTTTCTTCTTATCAAAATCCGGTCTCGTAACCAATGCCCGATCTATCATTTATAAAACGTTGTTGTTTCAAAATGACATTGAGCATTTCACTTCCTCTAGTGAATTTCTCAAGTGCCTTTGTAAGATATGAATTCTTTTTCTTCGATCGACAATCTTCACAAATAGTATTTTCTCGAAGAGGAAAACTTTTCAACTTGAAATTCAAGAGTAAGATTTCGTTTTTCAATTTGAAATATTTTTCAGCAAGTTTTTCAAACTCAGTTGCACAGCCATATATTCACAAATAACTCATCATAAGGTGGTTTGCAATCATATACCTCTTCAAGGTTGATGCGTAATTCTTCTTCTTCGGCAACTAAGCATATGTTTGCTTTTTCTTCCTCATCCTCATCATCTTCATCAGATGAGCTATCACCCCAAATGCCTGAGACATAGGCTTTCTTCTTATATTTGTTGAACTTCTTCTTTTCTTTGTCTTTGTTGTTCAACCGAGGGCACTCGGCCTTGATGTGGCCAGGCTTTTGGCACTCATAGCGACGACCGGTTTCTTTGCCTCATAGCCGGAGCTAGCTTTGTGAAATTTCTTGAAACCTTGGTCCCTCTTGTAGAATTTCTTGAATCTACGAACCATCATGCCTATTTCCTCATCTTCGTCTACATTCTCATTTTCCTCATCCGAATCTTTAACTTCTCTTGCGGCCTTGAGGGAAATTCCTTTGTTCTTGCCATGAACTTCATCAAGTCCCTTCTTGAATTTGAGTTTAGCCTCATACTCGAGAGACTCGCGAATAGAGCAGCTATCGACATCATTGACTCTCCTCGAGCCTCTTCAATAGTCGTGACCTTTGCTTCCCATTCCTTGTTAAGGATGTTCAAGATCTTCCTTACTTGACTGGTTGGTCATATTCTTTTCCCAAGGCAGCAAGTTGATTGATGAGATGGGTGAACCTCGGTGAACTCACCAATGTATTCACCATGCTTCATTCGTAGAAGATCATATTCGGTCATAAGAGTATTGACTCGTTTTGTTTTACTCCACTTGTTCCTTCATGAGCTATCTCCGAGCATCCCACATGGCCTTAGCGAGATGATAAGGTGCAAATACGAAAGTATTCTTGTTGACTTAGAGCACTTTGGAGTAGTAACACAAACTTTTGCCGTTGAGTGTGACATTTCTTCCGTCATTATCATCATATTCTTCTTCTAGCTTAGGAACTCTAACTCCATCTTCAACGGTTGATGGCGCATAGTCTCCTCTTTCAAATACTCTCCGGAGACCATACTGTTGCCATGACGAAAACTTTGAACTTTGCTTTCCGGAGGAGTAATGTTCTCCATTGAAACCGGTGGTCTCTGTGATAGAAGCTCCATCGTAAGATACCTTTCATATTGATCCTTCTCGAGATGTTAAGCTCTTTTGAGAAGACCTAGCTCGATACCAAATGTAAATGGAGCTATATACCCAAGAGGGGGTGAATTGGGTATTTTAAAAACTTTTTCTGAAAGTGCTGTTTTTGACCAAGTAAAAACAGATTATAACAGGAGGAAGGGAAGGAAAGCTTGCACAAGAGAAATTATCCTAGTTCGGTCTTATCCTTGACCTATATCCAGTCCCAAGCCACACTTGGGATTTTCAATCCACTATACTCACAAACTGATTACAAACTCGTACTCAAGAGTAGTTTTCTCTCTAGAACTCACTCCCCTTACAAGTTGCAATCAATACACCCAACCACCAAGTCCCCGACTTGTGGTTATCTCAATCAATAAATGATTTACGATAGAACTCTCTCTCACGAGCCACAGATAAAATGAACACTAAAGTACAAGTATCGATTGATACAATACAGTGAAAGCCGAACACAATAAATGGCAATCAATAAATTTTCGCTCTCGCAGGGTGTATCGACTTGAGAAGAAGTTAATGCACTCTATTTATAGGTAGAGAACATTAAATGACCGTTGCTTGATGAATCCAACCGTTGTAGGTGATTAGCTTAAGGTCCGGTCATCTTCTCTCTCTAAACTCCAACTAATCCAGTGCTAATATGATCTGATGTGGAACTCGAGGATTTGTCCGTTGGAGAAGAGTTTACTTGATGAAGAAAGCATTTTTGACCGCTGAGAATGCGTGCTCGTGTGGATTATCCAAAAGAAGGTTGATTTGCGAAGTGCATTAAATGCACCGTATACTTTTTGCTTTATGGCTTTGACCTTCAATAATCTTCATCTCTGCTAACTGAAATTCACTCAACAAACTTGTTAAACATAGTTGGGTTTATAAGTGAATGATTCATGAAAGCAATTAGAACAAACAAGAGTGATTTGCAAAATCGTATAATTCAAAAATTGGTTTCAGCGTTGGGTACTCGAGTAAGTTCATCTTTACTCGAGTAAGTCACTTGTGTGAGAGAGTCTTTACTTGCGGATCCAAAAGGATACTCGAGTAAGTAACTTCCAGAGACAAACCTTCGAGACTTGAACTTTTTGAAACCAAAGGCTTTAATCGAGTAAGCTATTGGTGTACTCAAGTAAGAAACTATTTGCTTGAAAATTTTAAGTGTAAAATGCCTCTATACTGCAGTATACATTTGTATACTGGAGTAAGCAAGTTCAAGCCAAAATGATGACTTCTCTGTATGGTCTCATACTCGAGTATGCATATCCTTACTTGAGTATGCAACTCTTTTTCGAAAAAGTGTGAAGTCATTCCATGTCTATACTTTTGAGTAAACAAATTCATACCTGGAGTATGCAAGAACATAAGTCAATTTGAAAATCAGTTTAAGAGCTCATTACTCGAGTATGCATGAATTAGAAAAACTTGGGAGCTCTCTCAAGATCCTTTACTCGAGTATGCAAGTGTCTACTCGAGTATACATTCAAGTTCAAAAGTTCATTTGCTCTCGGTAAGTCCAATACTCGAGTATAGCGATCTATACTGCAGTATTGACTTAACTTGAAAAGTTTGGTTGCTCTCTGGATGGCCTATACTCGAGTATGCAAGCCTATACTCGAGTAAGCATCTTCTGTCAAAAACTCGATTGCTCTCTGAGACGTCAATACTCGAGTATGGCTATCCATACTGCAGTATTGACGTGTAAAATCCAATTGGGCAATCCTTTAACAGTCCTATACTCGAGTAAGCATTCCTTTACTCGAGTAAACAACTGCTATACTCGAGTAAGCATTTCTTTACTCGAGTAAACAACTGATAAATGGTTTTAGACAGATTTTGCAAAAACTTCAACACATGTTTACAATTGTTGTTAATCATCAAAACACATTGAGAACTAACATTAAAAACATAATTCACTAATATCCACATCACAAGTTTCATATAATGAATTATGTATCATAATTTCTGTATCTCGGTTTCCTTAACACAGTTCCCAAGATGCCTCCCTTCAATCCAACCGAACCGCCTTATTTCCGCCGACTAAACCCATGAGCTAAGTTACTATCCATATTACTTGCTACTCAAAAGCTCACTGGTCATGTGATGAGGACCGGCTAAAATCCTTTGATCACATGTCTCAGACCGTAGGTCTTTTCCCCTCATTGAACTAGTGGGGTGTTGCAAGCCCTTATTGAAACAATTAAGGGGCCCCTTCATTGAACTAGCGGGATGATATAGAGCCAATCATCGTGCACCAATTGAAGCTATACCACGTGGTGAAATAAACTACCTCATTTCTTCCCAATTCGACCCTTACCATAATTATCACAATAAATAACTCAACAGGAATTTTTTTCAAGATTTTCACGTTCATTTCACGTTATTTAAATCATTCTCATATATATGTTATAATATCTCAATTCTTATTCATATATATGTATATATTCAATATTCAAGTCATAAGGTTCCGCAAGGTAATTTTTATTAAGATATTCATAATCATTTCACAAAATACTCACAAACAACATACTAATACACATAACAAGTGGAAAGTGGTTACGTCTCGCCAAAAACAAATTATTATTACATTGCTCCTAATTCAAGGGCTCAAATACACGCAAAAAATCAATCTACCACAATCAGTTTACTAACCATTAATAACTCTACAAAACTCCACATAATCAAAATTATAACTTATAATTCAAAATATACAAATTTTAATAATAATATATTATTATTATAATAAAAACTAAGAACAACAATTTGGGGTTTACATTTAAAAAAATGACCGTTTAGTCCTACGAATTTCATAAATGACAATTTAGTCCACGAATTTCATAAATGACAGCTTTAGGCCATGAATTTCGAAATGACAGTTTAGTCCCACGAATTTTAGAAATGACAGTTTAGTCCACGAATTTCGAAATGACAAGTTAGTCCCATGAATTTCAAAACTAAACCGATTAAAATTTCAATAATATCTCTATTAACCCAAATAAATTATTTATACAATATTTAATCGATAAAAATATCCTATAGGACATCAATCCTAAACTTCTCAAATATAAAATAAATTAAAAAATTTCCTACAACAAATCTAAACCGATTAAAATTAACTATTAATCATTATCTACATATATATAGTTATCTATTGACAAAACTCTCCCAAAATCATAACCCCAACATTTTCACTAACCAACACAATATTACCCTCATCAGAAAGAGGAAAACATGTAGAATAACTTTCATGAAGGAAGTTTGTTGAAAAGAAGATAGTTTAGTTGCCAAAATAACCTTATAAGATAAATAACATACCTTAAAATAGCATCTTCCTCTTCTCTTTTCCTCTTCTTCTTCCTCACACTCTTCTCTTGTCTCTCTCTCCTCACTAGCCGTGTGTGTAAATGTCATTTGATAGAAATCCAGAGAATATGAATTTTATGGACGGTCTGTGAATTTCTAATTAGCACCTTGATGTAATTTTAGTTGTCAATGTATGGAAATGAATTAGTCAGTGAACGCACATGGACTTGTCAACATAGGCACATTGTTTTGTCAATGGATGCCCAAAGGCTTGTCAACACAAGCACATGGACTTGTCAACACAGGCACATGGACATGTCAATGGATACCTATTTACTTTTCAACATAGGCATATAGACTTGTCAATGAACGCCCATGGACTTGTCAATGAACGCCCATGGACTTGTGAGTGCAATCCCCTACTCTAGTCAATACAATCAGGCTTTAGTTAATAATTACCAAAAAACAAATGTCATCAATACAATCACTTTGTACTTGATCATACAAAAAAACATGTCATAAATCCAATCACTCTGTACTTGATCATTACAAAAAACATGTTATCTGTACAATCAGTTTGTTTTTTATCACCGCAAAAAACATGCCATCATTACAATTTGTTTGTACTTGATCTTACTTCACCACTAATCCTAGCTACAATCCAAATTATTAGCCTATTTGGTTCTCTTCCTCTAACGGTTCCCTTTCACAAAAGACATAACTTTGTCTCCATGTATGTGATGAGTATATATTTTATGATTAAATAGGTGTTAGTATATTTTATGAGAATTAGCTGGATTTATTAATATTATATACCTATTTAATTATCTCTTATAAAATTTTCCATCATTGAATCAAACTTAGGATCAAAGAATAAATCGACATAAAATATACTCATATCCTATTTTTATTGTGCAGGAGATATTATATGAAAGAGAAAAGACAAAAAGCATATAGAGCTTCCGACTATAAATTAAATAAAAGGAATAAAGACGTGGATGCCACATGCTAAAAAGTAAACTTGGATCCTAAGCTTGGTGATTAAACTTAGGATCCAACTTTAATCACCAAGCTTAGGATCTAAGTTTACTTTTTAGCATTTTGGGTCCACGTCTTTATTCCTTTTATTTAATTTATGGTTACAAGCTCCATATGCTTTTTGTCTCTTCTCTTTCATATAATATTTCCTGCACAATAAAAATAGGATATGGGTAGATTTTGTGTCGATTTATTCTTTTATCCTAAGTTTGATTCAATAATGGAAAAATTTATAAAAGATAATTAAATAGGCATATAATATTAATAAATTCAGCTAATTCTCATAAAATATACACCTATTAATCATAAAATATATACTTATCAAACACCCCCACACTTAAACATTTGCTTATTCTCAAGCAAAAGAAAGAGAATTCATTATCTGAAAAGAACATTGCTTATGACATTCCTACACGAGAGCAAAAAATCACCACACTTAGATTATATCATCAAATCTTGTTTAAGTTAATGTCTTATAAGAATAGGTCACTAAGCCAATAGAGTTAAACAAATTGTAACAATCTCTTAACATCCCATGATTAAAAGATTGGCAAGCAATAAGTTCAACCATACGATTAGTAAAAGAATATTACGCTACTCAATTTCTCCAGAAAAATTCAAATGCCCCTACCAAACCAAGCTTTTCATTTAATTTATTAAGGATCCTCAGGTAGGAAATAACTTATTTTGTCTTTTTTTTTCTTCTAATTTTTTTTTGTTTCTTGAGCCGTTGTAAGTCCCCTTTTGACATGACCCCGTGTACATGGATGATGCAAAAGACTTACTCGTTACTGACAGGTACCTCAAGAGGCTTTTAGCCCAACTCATAACCCTCTTTGACTTTATCGTTTGACACGAGTGCCAACATTGGTGATGAAGTCCCCCCGGTTACTAAGTGAGGTCTAGAGAAGTCATTGGAGTTGTTTTTTTTTCTGAGTTATTTCCCTACACAAAAGTTTTACTTAGCTAGCAAAGGTCATCATTTAATTTTCTAAAGAGATCATGTAGCAAAATATTCATGAACTAATAATCTGTTGATCATATTACAAACTAATTCGTATTCTCATAGTCCATCTCAAGATTGCAAAAAAAAAAAAAAAAAAAAAAAAAAAAAAAAAAACTCAAGGCTTAGAGACTTGGTTGAAACATTTTTTTCTTCTATGTTAATTTTTGACTTGATAATATTCTCTAAGATGGGGAAAGCTCAAAATTAAGGTCAATCCTCGAACGCAAAAATATCAAATAAAAACAATCTTTTCAATCACATAAGGACAAGCATCACCAAAGAAATTATATCCCTTCCCCACACTTAAATCAAACATTGTCCTCAATGTTGCAAAAATATAAAAAGGGAAAGGAACTGGTACTCCCCTGGTTTAGGCCTCTAACTCTGATGTGGAGCGCTTCCCCCTAGTACCATCCATGATATTTCAAATTTTAAGGGAGAAGAGAGTGTTAAAGTCAGACCTTGCAGCAACAAGAGGAGTGATCTTCTTCAAACCTGAATAAAACTGAAAGAAAGAAAGAAATTAAAAAAAAATGGAAGTAAAACCCTTGGGTTGCATCCCAAGAAGCGCTAAATTTATAGTCTTTAGCCGACTTCTCAAAAGAAACCACTAATCATAAGTATCAAACACCATAATTACCTTATCTTCATTTCTTTTCAAACAACAAGGTATCACACACAAAAATTGATCATTCAAGTTAATTACTTGTACTTCCTTAATCATAGACAATCTTGGATTACAAGTAATCACTGGATTCAAATGAAGCACAACATGCATATCCTTGAAAATAAATATAGGCACTTCCAAGAATTTAGAGCATCCAATAAAATCAATCTGACTCTCATCAGTAAGAGTCAACACTTCAAGAGGAGGGTTATGAACAACAACAATTGGGACATCTAGATCAATTTGATCACCAACATCACAATCCTTAGGCTCCACAGTCGGAACCTCTTCTAAACATCCACTATTCTCATCTAACTCAATTTCAAACCTATTAGCTCTCGATATTTTAATGATCACAATCTCTGAGTTATTGAATTAAGTAATCTGTGTCTAAAATGAGGTTTGCTCGAGCAGAGATTAATTCATGCCCGAGCATAGTTAAACTGATAGACTGCTAAGTGTTTCAGAGAGCATGCCCGAGCAAGGAATTTGGTTTGCCCAAGCATCATCGGGCTCAAAGCAAAGAAGTCATGATGGGGAGTCATGCTCGAGCAAAGGAAGAGCCATGCTCGAGCACCACCGTGTTTAAGCAGTAAACTTTCATGGTTAAAGGGCCATGCTCGAGCAGAGGTAAATGCATGCTCAAGCAGCATCTCTCAATCTTTTATTCATAGCTTCTGAATGACTGATGCCCGAGCATGAAAAAGTCATGCTCGAGCACCATGCTCGAGTAGAAGGAAAAGCCTGCTCGAGCAGCGTTGTTAAAAATGATCTTCTCGCCTCTGTGTGGGGTTTGCCCAAGCATGCTCTTATAGCCTGCTCGAGCAACATCGATATAAACCATTTCTTCTAAAGACTTCAGAGAAGCTTGCCTGAGCAAGCTT
This sequence comes from Acacia acuminata, assembly GCA_019022655.1. Lineage (NCBI taxonomy): Eukaryota > Viridiplantae > Streptophyta > Magnoliopsida > Fabales > Fabaceae > Acacia > Acacia acuminata. Next base: position 625,954 of record JAFJYI010000275.1, on the reverse strand, counting down.
AGGTCTTGTTCGAGCATTAGGTGATCACTGAGCCTTTCAATGTATTCTTTTTAAACTTATGCCCAAGCACACATTTGAGCATGCTCGAGCATGATCACCTTAGGATTTCAAATCTCCGTCTCTGTAAATCTTAAATCATTCTATGTGTATTCATTTCTTCATATTATTACTCATTAACATTCCTAATTACTCTTAATCAGTTTATTAATGAGTTTTAGATGATTTTATGATCGATTAACAACCAAATTACATAAAGCAAATTTTGTGTCAGAGGAGCATGAAATGAAGTTGCCATAGTAGTGATATCATCGGTAACCAGTCCCTGATCAATGGAAAGCATTTACTGATATTCCGCCTGCGCATTAAATGCTATTTCACAACGGGCAAAACAAAAGGAATGAAGAGAATGTCTTGACTGTAAAAATCCACCTGGATTATTTGAACGACGAAATTCTTAATCAAAGCTTCATCTGTCTAACAGAAACATTCAAGACTCTCAACGGCTATTCTTCAAGCTTCATCAATGGTCATTAATTGCAACATGTATAAATAGCCGAAGCATTGAATTTGCCACTTACCGAAACGTTGTGCATTCAATTTGAACTTATTGCAATTTGCTGTTTCAACTGTTTCATTAATATCTTCGGATATTCATTGTTCTTCAGTGTTCATTTATTATCCACTCGTGAGGAGTTATTTAGACACTTATTCCATTTTCAGTTTAAATCTTAAGGTTGAGGAACCTTAAGTGTGGGTGTACTATTACAACTTGTAAGGGGGAGTGAGTCCGAGTGAAAGGATCATCCTGAGTTACAGAGTGTGTAATTGTACTTGTTCTTGAAGTTTTAGTGGAAATCCCAAGGTGTGCTTGGGGACTGGATGTAGGTCGAAGTGTTAGACCGAACCAGTATAAATCGATCTGTGCATATTTGTCTTTATCCGTTTTTACTTTGCTTGCGGTCATGTGTAACCAACGAAAAGTTTTTGAGATCACCTATTCACCCCCCCTCTAGGTGATATTCTATCTTCAAAACCCATAATCATTTTCTACATTATCCATAGTTTCATGTAATTTCATACCTTCAACTTCCTCACAACAATCATTATCAGCATAAGAAGTGGTCATCAGGTTTAAGGAATTATCTTACATCATAGTCTCAAAGGTTGAAAGAATTTGACTCGCATATACCCCCATATTTTGAACACTTGACTCAATGCTAGTGACAATCTCCCTTTGCTCTCTACTAGATCTCTCTGATGCTTCCACACACTCCTTAAATAATCTTTCCAAATTAGATTTTTTCCTGTACTCAATGGTGTGTTCTTCAATAGGTGGATAAGAGTAAAAAGGAGGGGTATTTTCATTAGAACAATAGACATGTGGATCCCTAATATGTTGCTCAAAACCTTCACTAGGACAAAATGAGTTATCAAAACAAGCTTGGTTCCTAGTGAAATCATCTCTCACAAAATGACTAGTTGTACTATATGGACAATATTCATATAAATGATTCCCTCCACAATAAACACAAGACATCCAAACATATTGAGAAGAATCAACATATGGAATACAACCATCATTTAAGCTCTTTTTATGTTGCCTAGATTCATTCAATGAATTTAAAATAGCAATCAATCCATCTTATAAAGAAGACAAAGAATTCATCTCCTTCTTAATATTAAGACCAGTTGGTTGCCAATTGAAATCCACTTTTTAAAAAACTTTTCCTTAAAAAAAAGGGTTAAGGAGCGAATTGGCCAACAAACTATTACTTCGAGCGCCCAAAGACAAATAACTATTAAGTGGACCTTAAATACCAACAAACTTTTAAAAAGGTGAAGATAGCACAAAATAGTTAACTCCCCTAACGTCCGTTAGTCACCTTCGTTTTCAGTCAGAGCTTTTTTTCCTAGCAATTTTTTTTGGAGCTCCTGTTCGACATTAACATGGAAAGGGAGAACAATAGGAAGAGATAAGGCGGTGACTGGAGCCAAGAGCAGTGTTCACAAACGAGGTCGGAGAAACAAGGACCATATATTTTTGATTCTCAGATAAACCCTTTCTTTCAATTTGTCTCTATTATCAGATTTTTCGGTGATTTCCCCTCAAAACATCTGCTGCGTCTGCAAATTCTTACCCACATATACATATATACTGGAACATGGAAAGGGAGAGCATTCACAGGCTACAGTAACGAGAGAGCCAGAGTTTGAAGTTCGTCCCTGGCAGCGTCTGACGATACGCACCCCACCACCGGCCTCTCCTCCCTCCGATCGGTGCTTTCCCGACGGTCCAATGGTGTTCTGATCTGAGCGTGAACGTCACGTGAGAGCTAGAGTAACGAGAGAGCCAGAGTTTGAATGGACTTTCACGCACCTGCTCGTGCGTCATTTTTCCGGCAAGAACTCGATGTTTTCTTCCCTTCTCCAGGGTCGATTGGTTAATTTCAGCACCCTCTTGCCGTCTCGTGTACAAGCTGGTCTCTATTTTCTGCATCCACTTTGTTATTGTTTGGCATCTTTTCAACCCATTGTAGCTATTGTGACTTCCTTGTCATCTTCCTTTGCTCTTTCACGCACCTACTCGATGTTCTCTAACGGACGTTAGGGGGAGTTAACTATTTTGTGTTATCTTTACCTTTTTAAAAGTTTGTTGGTATTTAAGGTCCACTTAATAGTTGTTTGTGCTGGGTGCTCCTGGAGTAATAGTTTGTTGGCCAATTCGCTCCTTAACCCTAAAAAAACAAAATAAAATATTTACGAACTCAAACTTAAACTACTAATGCTCAATCAATTCCAACCAAGACAGTTGTGGCACACAAGTCCCCGGCAACGACGCCAAAAACTTGATAGGGCAAAACTTTATAGCCTAAAAACTCTGCAAGTGCACGGGCCGTATCAAGTAATAAAGAGTAAGTAAGATATCGTTCTCACGAGGACTTAGTACCCACAACTTTAGTTAAGCATTAATTTTACACTTTTGTTTAAGTTGAGCAAACCAAATTAAATTTAATTAAGAGAAAACTAAAATCAAAATAAACTAACTACAAAAAATGATCAAACGAGCAATCTAGAGCCACTAATCCCTTGTTTGATTCTTAGATTTTATCCCCACTAAATTAACTTTGACTTGACTTAATCAGCTAATCTAGAGTATTAATGTCTATAAATGCCTTCCGGTCCACTTATATACCTACCTTGATTAATTATGTGATGCCTCGAGACAACTAAATAAGATGCGTTTTAAATCGGGCTCACTCTAATTTGATTATGCGGAGCTTCTAGGTATATTCCTATCCTAGACGCAAATTAGATTAAAACCTAATTCCTCATTAAATTTAAATCTAATTCCACATTATTTAATCCCAAGGTCAATTTAGGATTCCCTCTTCCAAGTTCAACCCTAAATCCCCAAAACATGCTCAATGGTGGCCACTCAATAAGCAATAGCAATAAACACAGGATTAAATAAACTGAAATAAAATTAAGCAAAACTAACTAGTGGGAATAATTTCTAAAACCCAAACAAGTTCATAAGTTTAAAAGAAAATTTATCCATACATGGCTATAATAAAATCCATAACAAAAGGATAGGAATTCAGATTTAAAGGATACAGAGAGAGAGAGAGGAAAGAAAGCAAGCTCCTCCATCACCTCCACAGTCCTTCCGTCCTTCGATGGAGATGATGAAGAGAACTGAAATGCTCAGCCGCTACTCCTCTGCTTCTTCGTTCCTTCTCGTTCTGCGTCGCTCGATCTGCTCCTCCGTCATCTTTTTTTTTTTGTGCGTGTCTCTGCCTCCCTATTTATAATTTCGGTCTCCTCCTCTTAATTAATCACCAAACTTAGGATCCAACTTTAATCACCAAGCTTAGGATCCAAGTTTATTCACCAAGTCACCACAAGAACCCAACCTTAATTTCATTGAGTTCTTCTATCAACTAGTAAGGCATGGTGTAATCATAATGACCTTGGTCAGTTCCATCAGGACAGTACATGCATCCCACAAGAGTCTCTGTAAATATAATTGTACTCAAATTAATAAGCGAATTAGGAAGCTGACAATGTAATAAAATTAACCAAAATCACGAAGTAAACTAACATGTGTGCTGTACATGCACTTTCCTCATGTAACTTCCTTCTCAATTCTTTCCTCATTCTCAAACAACTCTGGCTTCACTCTTTGAAGCATTTAGGAGAAGCAATTTCTCTAAAAAAAAAAACATAAATCATAATGTACTCAAATTAATAAGTGAATCAGGAAGCTGACGATGTAATAAAATTAACCAAAATCACGAAGTAAACTAACATGTGTGATTATACATGCACTTTTGCCCATGTTACTTCCTTCTCAATTTTTTCCTCATTCTCAAACAACTCTGGCTTCACTCTTTGAGGCATTTAGAAGAAAAAATTTCTCTGAAAAAAACATAAATAATCTCAGTCACAAATATACATAACAAATTGACAACTAATACACAAGTAAATGCCAAGTGTGTGGTATGCTAGTGTTAAAAAAAAAGTGTGTGGTATGCCATTTCCCATTTATGTTCACCTACAGCTGTACAGTACACACTACTACAACACCCAAACATGCTTTGCTTTTCTAAATAACACTATCTCATTCCTCACACATTGAACAAAAAAAATACTCTCCTTCCAACGTCACACGCCTCGTTCTAAACAGAGATATCATAAGCATTGTGTTAGAGTGAAATCTTAGAACGTTCATAAAATTCTCAAAATGATGAAAATTCACAAGGAGAATCTCAGATGAGTAAGGTAAACATGAAGTCTAGTAAGAGAGACCACTAGCATGGCAAGTCTGGGAAGTCCTTAGACCAAGATCTGCACCAAAATTATTCATTGTCCTTCTTGCACGGGATTTTCTCAAATAAAAGCAACAAAAGAAGTTGGAATTTTTGAAAAACTTGTGATAAGAAAATAAATAGAATGTCAATACACAACAAATCCAACATTGCACAAAAAAAAAAAAAAAAAAAAAACAATCCAAAGCATATAAGCCACTAGTAATCAAAATGAAGAAGTACAAGTAGCCTATTGCACACCATTTAAGCCAAAATTAGTAATAATTTTTTTTAAAGAAAGGTAAATTCAATCTTTATTCAAAAGCATCAAATATTCAAATGATTACTTGACCATATTCAAAGACAAATTAAAATGAAAAATTTAAATGGAAATGGTGCGACGGCGCCCAACAAAGGATTAACAACAACGCATGAGCATATGATACAAGGAACAAATTCAAATCAAGATTTTTTAAATTGGCTTATTTGTTTTGATTTTTTCAGTTGTCTTATTTGATCTTTAATGGCATCATGAACACTTGATTAAGTATACTCTAACTAATCTTATCATCGCAATTGAGCAACAAACCTTTCAAAAAAAGTTCTAGGACTTGTTGAATTTATACTAGAAGCTCATATGAGCTTTGTAATCTATGAGCTGTGATTTTTATCAATTATTACAGCTCCGAACACAAGAGCAAAGAGAGAAGAAACAATAAAGATTGAAATCTCGAATCTAAGATGAACCAGTTGCAAGCCCTAGCGGTAGAGACATAAAGCATAAAATCGATAAATAGAGCGAACAAAGAGAGAGGGATAAAAAAATTGGTACTGGGAGAGGTAAGTTGCAAGTCGATCCGAAAATAGAGATGATGATGAGGCTGATAATTGAGAGGCGAGATGCAATTGCGAGTTGCGGTGAAAGGTGAGACTCTCACCGTTAAAGTGAGATGAGAGTCGAGCGCAAGACAGAAAGGTGACGGAAAGGCAAAATGAGATGTTTGGCTTTTTTGCCTGTTTGGTATCCTTCAGACACAACGAGATGAAGCATTTTCCTGCGCCATAAAATTTTACCGGGAAACCAATTTTGGTGGTTTTCCTTTGTCTATTTATTCAAGGGGTTATTTGTATAGTTTGACCTTTGGAATATATTGAAAAAAAGTCCCATAGGATTCATTGCAAAAAAAACTGATGGCTCGTAGCGCTTAATTTGTAGCAGGCAAACAAAACTGCTACAAATATCAAATTTTGTAGGAGCTTAAAATGCAATTGCTACAAATTTGCAATGGGACAACTCGTGCCAAGACATGCGCTAGTTAAGGAAGGAGCTTTGTAGAGGTTGTCACTAAATAACCTCTACAAAATATGGCACCAAGTTGGAGCCAATTTTGTAGCAGACATTTTTTAGCGATTTAATTTAATTCACTGCTACAAATGTAGCGCAAGCAAGGAGCGTTATGGCGTAAAAGATGTGGCGATTTATTTTGTGGAAGTTCAGAAGTAAAAACCTCTACGAAAGTCAAAGAGTCTTATCTTTTGTAGCGGTTTTGTGTATATAATTGGTAAATTTGTAGCAATTTCCTATAAAAACCGCTACACAATTTGAAGCTATATAAGTAATTCCACGGAAATAATATTCTGTGAAGAATTATCAACAAGAAGGCAAATATTGGTTTCAAAGTAGCTTGCCTGCAATGAAAATGTGCAAATGGGTGCTGGGTATCATGTTATACGTATCATGTTACCTAGCACCACATTTGCATATTTTCATCGTGGGGTAACTACTTTCAAACCAATGTTTAGCTTCTTGCTACTATTCTTCAAAAGTAACAAAAGTTTGTAGCGTTTATAACAGAATGCAAAGAGTCTTAACATTGGTAACGGTTACCCACAAAAACCACTATAAAATGCAAAGAATCTTCACATTGTTAGCGTTTTTGTTGATTGCTATACAAAATGTCTTGGGCAATGAGGAATATTGTAGCGGTTTTTTTAAAAAATCGCTACAAATGTTCAATTGTTTAAATGCAACAGTGACCCATGCGCATTTCACTCTCACCACATAAATTTCATTCTCACGCACTGTCTTGCGACATTTAGGTATAGTATTTACAAAGTGATGGCTTCAGGAAGAGATTTACATAAGGGAAAGGATGTAATAAGGGGCGGAGAGCGCCTAGACAAAGTGGCAGTAGTAGAGGGCTGATGTGAGACCTTTTTGTCTTTAGCCTTGGGGTCCACAATAAAAAATAAACCAAGGATTGCGTATAGGCAAACCTAGGATCGTTCTCTCTCTCGAGGAGCCTTTTATTAAATCCTAAGTAATCTAAATGTCATGCAAATGCAATTAAAATAAGGGAGAAAATTGGTTTTGGCTTTTTGAATTGATAAACTAAAATAAGATTGCAATTTAATTAAATGCTAAACTAATATTTTTGGTATTTTTAACAAAATGGAATGGAGTATGAAGTGTATGAATGATTGCCCTTGGAGATGGAATAGTGACTATCATTGCTCAAAAAGTATGGGAATCAAATCTTCATCAAGTCTTAATGAAAAACCCCAAGATACCACTTAAGTCCAATATTCCCAATCAATAATAGCTCCTACAAACATAGCTAACTATTATTTCTTGAGATATTGTTTAAAACCCTTGATGTGCAATTAAAATGGGATTAATGCAACATGAGCCTTCAAATTTGAGTGCTAATCAGCCCTCAAGGACACAAATAAATCACATTAATTAGACAATACCACGCTAATTAACATAATCTAATTGCAACCCAAAGAAATTAAAATAAATATAATCTTTAGATTACACAATCCAATTTCAAATGCAAATGTTCATTGCACATGGAGACATAATAGCACCCCAAGTCTCAGCTACAAAACGATATACCTAAAACATAGGAAATCAAATATATAGCATAAGCAAAACAATAAGCTAGAAAGAACTCCCCATTAAAGCAATTGGAACTCAAGACACCGCTTCGCCACCAAGCGGAAGAGAAATCACCCACGCATAGCCACTAAAGTCCCCACAGGAGCTACAAAAGTGGACTCATCAAATGTTTAATGGAGAGGAGATGGAAATCAGCGGAAATCAATGAATAAGAATGGAGGTCACCGGTGAGTGTTTGAAAGTGGCAACAACAGACTATGGTGGTGAGTGATGGAGGTGGGTTTGGCTCACGGTAAGGTACGGTGGTGGAAGATTACGATGATGGAGGGAGAATGGTGGTCGGTGATGGAGGTCTGAGATGGGAGTGTGGCTAGATGACAGTGATGATGAAGTGAAAGAGAGGAAAGAAGAAGGTTTCAGTGTCCGGATGTGGGGCTCGGATTGGGTTGCTAGATGGAGGAGGCGGTGAAAGACGATTATGGAGGAGAGTCGCCGGCGGTGATGAAGGGTGAGGGTGACCGCCGGCGACGATGAGGAAGGTGGGAGTGAGAAGTCGAAGAGGAAGGTCTGCGTCTGTGAATGGTTCAGCGATGATTTCCCCTGTGGCGCTGGTTCTGAATTTATTTTAATCTCCCCTCAGCTCTCACGCGTCAGCTAGGTCAAATGTGTCCCTCGTGTGAATTCGGATGTGGAGGTCCCGTGTGAACACCGCTATTTTGGATCTAATGGAGATTAAATCTGTCGTTTTTTTTTCTTTCATTCGTCTCTCGTGTCTCTGTCTGGTTTTAATGAATAAAGAAAAGTCAAAGTTCAAATTTGCCCAACTTCATTAATTCCTAGTCAAAACGCACGCTTTACTTAGGGAGCTGATTGAACATTTTAAAACTTTTGGAGTAGGGACTAAATTGAAAATGTTATAACTTGAACTCAAACTCCTATTTTCAAATTTAATCTAATCATTTTAGTCATCCACAAATAAAATAATTAATCTAAAATCAAATATCCTCGAGAAAAATCAATGATTAAGAGAAATTATATATTTTTTTGACAATTTTACATTTTTTAGCCCTAATTTAATATATTTACTCTTAATCTCAATTTCTCACAAGAAATACATTTAAAGCTCAATAACTATGAGAAAATACATTAAAATCCCCATTTAATCATGTAAAATCATATAAAAATATGGTTCAATCAATTCCCCCACACACTTAGACCTGTGTACTCCCGAACAAAGGCAAGACACAATTCCAAGTCCAAATCACTAATGCATTTGAAAAATGAGCAATTTCATAATTAGAAAGCAATGAATTAATTAATTAATCAAACTGCTCATGCCAACACCGATGATAATCAAGTGATGTAAAGAAATTAGTTGACCATACAATCCAAAATATTGAAATGAAGCACAAGAGAACTCTCAAGATATTGGCATTTTACTCATATCACCTCATTGATTGGGATAATTTCACTCTAGCTCACTTAATCAACACCTTACCATAAGCTTGTAAGAACTCTAATATCTCCACTGCTAATAACAATTAATGAAATGAATCAAGAGGACTTAAAAGGCTTGTAATGATGGATGAAGGCTAAATGGAATGAATTAAGTGGAAAAGAAGGTAGTTCATATGCAAATCAAAGTTAACGAGCAAATTCATAATATCTAAATAATTTAACAAACTTTTGCCAATTCTTTTGAAAATTCATGAATAAAATGCCTTCTTGATATTCCTTTTGTTTTGTTTTGTTTTTGTTTTTGTTTTTGTTTTTTTGCTTTTATTTTTTTATTTACCAAATACTTTTTTTTTCAAACTATACTCTTTTTTTTCCTTTTTTTTTTTCTCTTTTTGTTTTTTTTTTCACATACATGGCATTTCAAATTTTTATTGGCAATTCTCTTTTGATTTTTTTTTTTAAAGAATACTATGAACACTATGACTAATGGCATGCATACAACAAAGGAATGGCTCAAAGGGGGTAAGCAAATGGTAGATGTATGTAGGTTTGTGTTTGGGTAAATATGGTTTAGAATTGAATGCCTCTTTCATTTTCATCACACTAATGCAAATGTTGTTTCGAAAAAGAGTTGAAACAAGTTCTAGAAGGTGAAGAACTAAGTGAACATGCACACATGAAAAGAATTTAAGGCTCAAATATCCTTCCAACAAGGTTTTTCTCCAATGCTCACTCCAACAAATCAATTGTATAGTAAGCTAACCACAAAACATCTACTTAACTATTCCAAGTGCTAACCTTACAAAACACAACCAATCAAGACATTGCAATCATTTAAAATAATGCTCAACTCCTAAATGCATAAATGATATATAAAGTATCTTTTTTTTTTTTTCAAAATGAGGAGTAAGCAAAAATCCAATTGCGGGTTCATTACTCTTCCCATTCACTTGAAAAACAAAACATGGTTTTTTAAAGTTGCCAAAACACTAGATCTCATGAAAGCTCAAAGAATTTCCCACAAATTACACTTCCAAAGTGGCAAATGTGACCCTTTACCACTTAGGACATGCATTAATACAAGTCATTCTTGAAAATTTTTCTAGTTTTAGGCATTTTTTCATTTAAAAACAACCAATTAATTAGGATTCAAAATGTATTCCCCTCCCCCACACTTAATCAACACATTGTCCTCAATGTGAAAAATCACTCTAAAGCAAATGATAGACAAATCGAAATTCAAGGCCCAATGGTAATTAAATAGGGTAGTGGCCAACAAAATGCAAAGCATACATAGGGGGTTCTTATTCTGCTTACTAAACTAAATTACTTCTACTTTTTCTACTGGATTGTGTCCCTCCCTCACACTTATCTTCCTCACACAACAATTAAGCCCAAGTAATCATAGAAATTAGGAAGAAAATAAGTGAGGAAAGAGACAACCTGTGTTAGAGTATCTTGAGTCACTTGAAGGAGAAGTTCTCATCCCCGATGAGAATCATGCATTTGTCTTTGAAAAATTCTTCTCCCACATTGAATGTCCTTGGTGGAGGTGGTTCAGGATCAATTGGAAGAGGTCCAAGAATGTATGGTGGATGTTGGTTCCACAAAGGACTGTTCCAATGATGTGCCTGCAAAGAAGACAAGCAACCAGCAGTATCCCATCCAAAAATAGAAACATGGAGAGATTTCAAGTGAATTAAAGATACTTTGGGAATCAAACTCTCCAAGTAACTATCACATCCAAGGAAATCAAACAAGTAGTTCTATTTTGAAGATTCTCTTGTGTCTGCAAAAGGGAAGGTGCGGAATCCAACTTAGTGTTGGGGCACACCACATCTTCATTGCAATCACAAGAGATGGAAGGCAAAAGAGTGGAAGAAGAAAGAGAATTGTTCACATTGTTACCACCCAAAACATTTGAATTTTCAAAAGAATCATTTTCCTTGTCTATATTGGGTGGCAAATCACAAGAAAGAATCATATGGAAAGATTCGTTTTCATTTGTAATATCATCAATCAAAACAATCGAATCTTCCCTTATCAAACTGTCATGCAATTCATTGGAATCAAGATAAAGATCTTTTTCTTGGGCACATGGGTCTTTTTCACACAGATCAACCACATTGTCATCCATGCAAGATTCAACCTTTTTACAATTGACATGCTTACTATCATCAATAGTACAAGAGAGTGTATTATAATCAATGGTAGAATCAACCACTTCATTAAATGCTTTCTTTTGAAACTCAACAAGCAAGTGGTTTTTTTCATGATAACAGTCTACACATATTTGATATTCCGGACAAGAACATGAAGATATTTCATTCAATGTATCACAATCATCCCTAGTACTATGAAGAGAAGCATTTTCAACAATTGAAGCATCACACAAAGAAGTGAGAGTACAATCATCAACAAGTACAATCGAATCACTACTACTAGAGCTAATGGTTTGAGCAATTAATTTTCAAACATTTGAGGGGATTCAACAATAATTTCGTCATCCACCTCATCATCACTCAAATCGTGAATTGCTTCATTAGTTAAAGTAGTATGAGAGCCTACTTCTATTAGGATAGGATCATTACCAAGTGGTATAGAAGACTCGTCAATGCTCTTTGGTACTTGCTTCACTTCTTGTGCTTGTGTGGGAAGAGGTACCGAAGGATTAGAAATTTTCACTTGTGAAGTGGTATTTAGGTGTTGCTCTTCGGTTCCCCCATCATCATTGAAGGTACATGACCATGGAGCTCCTTCTTCTCCTTCGGTTTTTATCCATAGCACATGATGAACAAAATCCTTAATGAATTTTTCAATGCCCTCCATTTCCTCTTCCATTTCCTCAGAAAAGCCACGAGGCAGAGCCTCTTTGAGATTGAATAAAAATTGATGCCGGACCTTTAGTTGGTCATACATTCTTCTTAAGGTACGGGTTTGAGCATCCATGTATGGCAAGGTGAGGAAGGCATCAAGTCCAGAAGGTTGAGGAGTAGGGGGTTGGGATTGATGTTCAGGGCATGGTGGAGTGGCTAGCTCATATGAAAGTGTATGTGGTGGGCAAGTCTCTTGTGGAGTATGGCACATAGAAGACTTTTGTGCGGGCCACTCCATTGCTTTCTCCAACTTCTCATTGCTTTCTTCTAGTTGCTCCACTTCTTTTGTATGGGTGATCATGGGAAGAGGATCTTTTTGGAAATTCGTCTTCAACACTTGTGATTGCTGAGTGAGACGCTCGATTTCCTTTTCCATTTTCTCATTATCTTTCTCTTGATGTTCCATTCATCTCATTATAGAGTCCATTTGATGGTCAAAGTGGGCCTTGTGTGACCGCTTCTCATCTACAGTCTGATTCACCTGATTCTGCAATTTTGCAAGGACTTCACGAATGGTAGGTTTTTTGTTTGGCACACATGGTTGAGAATAAGGTCCAGAAGGTGGCTCAAACGGGTTTAAGAATTCATGAGATGGATGACATGGTCGGGAAGTGGGATGGAATAAAGGTGGGGGTCCATGGTATGACATGCAGTTGTATGGTGGTGAAGGCTCATGGTATGACCTATACGGTGGGTGTGGTGGGCAATTAGGTTGGAATGGGGGTTGGTGATAAGGTCTATGATACGGGTGGTGGAATGGACCATGGCATTCTTGACCAATTGGATTTGTATCTTGAATTCCCAAGTTAGCTTGAAGAGCCCGTATGGTTTGTTGAATGGAGTCAATGCTTTGAGAAATGGACTCTTCCCTTCTGGTCGAATCCCCTACAAAAGAGTGGGATTGAAATGGTGAATCTTGATTACCATTAAACCAAGCCATAAAATGCAATACAATTAATTCCCAATGAATCACAAGATCACCAGCTATCTAACTATAAACTATAAAAACTAAGAAACTGAATTTAAGAAAATGCAAATGCAAATGCAAAAGAAAGATAAAATAAAATAAAATAAAAATGCGAGTATGCTATGAATTAACTTGGAGAAATGGTGAATTCAAACAAATAAGCTCAAAATTGTATCAAATTTAATACAAAAGCACCACGAAGCTACCAAGTCAAAACAATACAAAAATGCAATGAATGCTACCTAAATGCAAAAATCCAAAAATATGTGCAATGTAAATTTTTTTTTTTCTTTTTAAATGCAAAACTATTAAGCTTCACACGAGAAACCCCTTGTCAAAGGTGAATTTGACAATTAGATTACCTAGGGAGCCAATTACTTAGCTCCCTAAGAATGCCATTGATGTGGGACCTTTTTGATATATATATATATATATTTTTTTTTTTGCTGCATCTCTCGGGTCTACTGGGTTTAATGAATAAAGAAAAGTCAAAGTTCAGCTTTCCCAACTTCATTAATTCCTGGTCAAAACGCACGCTTTACTTAGGGATCTGATTGAACATTTTAAAACTTATGGAGCGGGGATTAAATTGAAAATTTTATAACTTGAACTCAAACTCCTATTTTCAAATTTAATCTAATCTTTTTAGCCATCCACAAATAAAATAATTAATCTAAAATCAAATATCCTCAGAAAAATCAATGATTAAGAGAAATTTTTTTTTTTTTTTTTTTGACAATTTTGCCTTTTTTAGCCCTAATTTAATATATTTACTCTTAATCTCAATTTCTCACAAGAAATACATTTAAAGCTCAATAACTATGAGAAAATACATTAAAAATCCCCATTTAATCATGTAAAATCATATAAAAATATGGTTCAATCAAGGCGCAAAGACAGGGGTAGAAATATCCCCATGCCATTGCACATCGAACCCAACCTCTAGGCGATCGTTCCTACAAGAGGCGGCCCCACATATACGAGGTGACCCCACATGTACATGAGGTGACCCTACGCCTCATGTTGAGGATGAGGAGGTTGAGCTCAATTGGAGCGACTTTGAACAAGGTGGGGAGTTTGAATTGAACATTACGTTACACGATATGGAGCGGTTTCCTTGATGGGGAGATCACCCAGGACCGGGGAACCCCGATTGTCATCTTCGCAATCGACTAGGTTTAATGTGGAAGTCTAAATTTATTAACTATTGTTTTAATAAATTTAATATTTAATTTCCATACTTTTCATTAAAAGTATAATTAATTATAATAAAAAAATGTTGTCAATTGTGCAAATCCGCATGGGAACATCACCAAGAGGAAGCCGGACGTGTCCAGTGTGAATGCGATGAATAGGCTACATGTCATAGTTCCATGGAATGAGCACATAGACCAGTCAATTGAGAATGGTGGTCACCTCTTCAACCGCTGGCTGAATGACATGGGGCGGAAATTGGATGTGGTTCCTCATCCACTTCCAAAATTGGAAGCAAGTTTCGAAAGAGCAAAAGAAAAAAAGCGTGGGAACAAGTATTTGCGGTACCTAATTTCATTTAATTATATTATAGATGTAAATAGTTATAATTTATGGTTTTTTTAATGAATTAATTAATTATTCAATTGTGATACAACTTAAGTTTGTCGTCCGTGACAACAGGAAGAGGTACTCATTGATCACTGATCATGATGACATTGAGACCTCTTTCCACTGACTGCCTCATGTAGACGATTGTCCTGAACTTGAACATAAGCCATCATCAAGAGACTTGTTAATCCCTCGTGTTCGTAAACTAGATGGAGGAAGTGAGAGATTCAAATTGACGGCAATTAAGAAGTTCCAAGGACATAGACATGTCTTGATTAATTGTCTTCAAGATGAACCATTCCTTCAGTAAGGACTATACACTCATATGTTATCCTAGGTATTTCCTTACATTTTATACTTACATTTCATGATCGCCACCTCATGATTAATTACAAGGAATTCATAAGTCATGTGAAGCATCAGTTCAAAATCTGTACATAGGCATCCTCCGAAATTGACAGAAAGGTCCATAGAGAATTCCCATGATGGTTTACGAGTAGAATACTAAATTACCACAACCCTCCTCACCAAATTTCAGAGCTCTCGTACTCGGCCTTCTTGACCGTGCAGTCAGGTTTACGACATATAATATCAATGGTTTCAAGTTTTGCACGGTGTCATGAGATCAATGATTGCTAACCCAAAACTCGGGTGTTTATGGAACCTTTGGGAAAAAGAGTTATGCAAGCAACAGTGACGGGAACATGCTTCTTGATGTCGTCGAAATAAATTACTAAGGCTGTTTTAGGGTGACATTGTTCAAGTGTTTTTGGGCAAATATGACAACTTCCCGAGGACTCACAACTACGAATTAGGCCTCACATCAATAAATTTCTCCTACCCAATTGACACCGGTCAGTCTCAAAATGATGAGCAATATATTGTTGCCTCAAAGGCACACCAAGTTTATTATGTCGAGGATCAGAGGCACATGGATTGGAATATGGTGGTGCACTTAAAGCCTCGGGACCTTTACGATATGGGAGATAGTGATAACATCGCCTTCGAGAGTGAGCCGTTCCAGCCCGCCATTTTCAAAAACTTCTTCCCTAAAGGTAATGAAAATTTACCTATCGGTCGATGCATTTTTTTTAAGTTATGCTTTATTATCACTTAATTTAGGTTTAATTTGTGTTCAAACGTATTAAACTCACATTAATACCGTCACACTAACTGCTACAAAAACTGTCATATCAATAGCTACAAATTTGACGCAGATATCCCTATAAATACAACCACCACACCTCAGCTCATTTCACACACTTCTTCATTT
Organism: Acacia acuminata; assembly: GCA_019022655.1. Taxonomy (NCBI): domain Eukaryota; kingdom Viridiplantae; phylum Streptophyta; class Magnoliopsida; order Fabales; family Fabaceae; genus Acacia; species Acacia acuminata. Next base: position 610,086 of record JAFJYI010000275.1, on the reverse strand, counting down.
CTTCCTCTCAACTTCTCTCTCATTTTCTTTTTCTTGTCAACGTTTTCTAGAGAGGTTAAGTGCTAAGTAAGCTTATCAACTATGGTAAATACTTTTTCACTTCTTTGCTTTTCATTTTCTCACTCTATTATAATTTTCAAATATTAATTTTTCTATCCAAAATTTTAAGGACATGCCCCAACATTTCTTCTCTAATCATCAACATTCATTTCATAATCCAATATCTTATAGTGGACATCATAATATAAGTTTATATTATCTATACATTTTCGCATTTATACCTATATAATATTCATAATCAAATATCATCTACTAGTAATATCTTTTTAAGATATTAAAATTTATCATATAAATTATCACTTAAACAATCACACTAAAATCATAAAATAAAAAAAGGACGCAAATTACGTACTTTTAAAAAAAAAAAAAAAAGTAATAATTTTGCAGCTGTTTTATATAGCCACTACAAATATTGAAAAAAAAAAATTTGGCACACTTTTTAAATTTTCACCTAAATTTGTAACGGTTTTACAACCGCTCCAAAATCTTAATATCCTATAGCGGCATTAAAACCGCTACAAATTTATTTCAAAATTTTGGCGCCAATTTTTCAATTTCATCCAATGTTGTAGCGGTTTTTAAACCGTTACAAAATTTTGCCACCAAATTGTAAAATATTTTTCCTCCATTCAAACTTTTGCCGCTAATTTCTAAAAAATCATGGACATAGTTAGTAACGGTTCATAAACCGCTACAAAGTCGTCCAGCTTCATCTTGTTAACCGCTATAAAATGTTAAGACAATATGTCCTTTGGATGTCATCTTGTAACAGTAATACCAAACCGCTACAATTTCAGTAGCAATTTCACCGCAAATTTGAGAGAGACCATTTTGTCATATTTTCCCTTGCTTGGGACCTAGGTGCAATTTTTCCAAAATATAATTACTAGAAAGTTATTAAATTATATAGGATGTCACATAGGTTGCCATGTGTACCATATTGATATGACATGACATTTTCCGTAAAAAAGTTAACGGCGAACTTATTGCAATGGGTTCATGGTAAAAGAATGAAACATTAGGGAGTTAAATTTCAACTTTAAAATATCAGGGGTTATATACAACTGACCTATAGTTTAAGATATTTGAGAGAATGTATGAGGTTGTGTTGCGGTAATTTAGTATTTTTAAATGGACTAGACTTATGTCAAGTACAACTAAGTACCCAATCAGAGCATGCCATGTGTATTAGTGGTTTCCATGTCAGCAGTTAACCCCTAAGAGCAACTTAACCACAGTTAACCCCAAAAATTTGCTAAATAGAGGTTTTTTTTAAAAAAAAAAAAAACAATTTGAACACTGGGCAATCGTCGTTTTGTCGATCATCATCATCGGCGTTCCTTGACGTTGTGATCTGGAAAAAGTTTCATTATTTTTATACAAATTGCCGATTGAGCACCAACAAGAATTGCATTATATTTGCTAGTTTTTCTTCCACTACGAATTTTCCAGAATCGCTCAGGAACCAAAATCAAAGAACAAAAAACCAAAACAAAAGAATCCCACAATAATAAATCACGCACCAGAATCAACGATTTCACAGTGTTCTCTTTTATTAAAAAAAAATAACAATAACCTTTTTCACCAATTTTTGGGTTTAATTGGTGGTAAGTTTCTGGTAAGGGGTAACTGCGGACATGGAAATCACTAATAGTCTAATACACGTAGCATGCTCTGATTAGATACTTGGTTATACTTAACCTAAGTAAATTTAAGTTTCGTCCTTTTTAAATTTATATTTCTGAATTTATTCCTTCAAAGCATGGTAGTTAAAAACTCGATTTATCACTACGATTTTACGTTTTTACGATTTTTTTCATTAAAACGATTTTACTAATTTTCCAAACGCTTTTAAGTTTTTACGATTTTTTTACGATTTTATTACGTTACGATTTTATGTTTTACGATTTTTCATTCTCCTTCCGTTTTCAGGTAAAATCTACGTTTTCACTACCATGCTTCAAAGCATAAAAATTTAATTATTAAATTAATAAAATTGATAAAGAGAGGGAATATGGGAATATATCTAAATCGAATCTTTCCTTATATATTACGGCACAAAATCAAATTAAATTGATATTTACAATACTCATAAAATTTCAGGAATTAAGGATGAATCATCCAATATCTTTGCAACTGAAAAGAATGAAAGAAAACTGAAAAACAAGGTAATAAAAGAAAAAAGAAAACCAAAAAACAAGATATTTTCTTGAATACGAATCAAAGAATTCACCGAACTTTTTTGTTCTTCTTGAGGAGGATAATCACTGTCAACATTGAGAATTTACAATACTCATAAAATTCCAGGTATTAAGGATGAATCATCCAATATCTTTGCAACAGAAAAGAATGAAAGAAAACTGAAAAACAAGGTAATCGAACGAGCAACCTGGATGTTGTCTACGAAGTTGCTAGCTTCGATAGCTTCGCCGCTCTGACAGTTATCTTGAACTCACCGCCGTCGCTGCAAACCACAGTAATCGCCTCCATAGATGACGACATTGTAATTGTTGTAACTTGTAAGGAATAGGGACTTCTTGATTATTAATTGCTCTGTCGATGGAGGAATTATTCTAAAACGCAAAGCCATTAAGGCTAGGGATCCCTTATTTATAATGATAATTTGAATGGATTTTCATAGTTTTATTCAAGAAATATTTTCTTGAAATTAATATTTATATAAGATATTAAATATATATGAGCCTCTCTTCTTTGCTTTGCTTAACGGGCTGGGAAAGAGAAACGGGTTGGGGAGGAGAGAGAAAGAGGAGATATGAGCCTCTCTTCTGTTCCATATAAAATACTGTTATAGAAAATTAAAAAAACACACACACACATATATATATATATATATATGATATCCGTATGCAATCTTGTTAGCCATACATGTAACATCTCATTTTCAAAAGCAAAGATATATTTTTTTTTCCATCGAGTAGAGCATCGGAGCGATTGAGCAACGATATTTATATTCAAAATGCCGTAAGTCCGGTGATTGATAGCGGTACGTTATACCGAGTGTTTTCAAAGTAAATAACAAAAGAAAGTCTTCACCGAGTCCCTATGCGTGCCGCTTGCCTTTCTCCTCGATCCTCGGTCCTCCCGACCGACGCTATGTTAAGAGCCGAGGTTCAATGCCCATTGAACCTCGGTAACTAACCTCATGCTCAAGTAATACAAGATATGGATGACAGTTATCTCATGACATTACAAATAAATCAATACATAAGCACACAAACAGATGAAAGATTAACATATCAACAAGACATAGCACATAGCACATGTAAAAGTAATAACAACACAGCCACCGCATATGAATGTTATTACGGTGCACTATTCACCGGTGCCACGGTGTACATCCGTGTCCTCGCGCTAGGAAAACTCAACGGCATTACCAAGACCGTAACCCGTATAAACAAAGCTGAATGTATAAACAAGAACTAAGATAGAGTCTTAGACACGGTGCATGACCCAAGACAAAGTCCCGTCCATGACTCTATGAAATAGTCTATCACATATAAGCATACAATAAACATCGAGTTAGTGTTACAAAGACGCGAACGTACCTTTGTTGACGTAAAACGATACTTTTTGACAAATGGCGAAGCGGTGCGACAAAGTGGTACGTGATTACAGTATATCCTATAAGGATAATATCATATTATCAAGGCCCAACATCATAATAGGCATTTTAGGTACAATTTACCATTTTGCCCCTAACTCTCCTAATTGGCGGAATTTCGCCAGAACTTCGTTACTTTAACTCTAATCTTCCAAAATTTTGACATATCTCCATCTCCAATATATTTTTGAAATAAATATCATATTTATCCCTAAAACATGATATCTAAACTAACTTGGAAGATTAAAGATTAATTTAGCATTTCTACTATAACTACCGAAGGAACTACCAAAGCTTAAGACTAGGGACCGAAGAACTTACCCAAAGACTTCGCTACCCTTTTCCAGCTCCTCCTTGCTCTCACTTCTCTCTAACCTCTCTCTAGGATTCCTTTGTGAATTGGTGAGTTTGAAGATAAATGTGAAAGGCTATTTATAGCAAAAGCCAAAGGATCTCATCCCTTGATCAACCTTTGCATCAAGGGCTAGGATGATGAAGATGTGGCCTTATGAGCATCACTCATTTTCCTCTTCTCTCCACCACAAAAATGTCCCCTTACTATATGCATTTACTCCGATAAAATCCCCGATCGGTGTTCTAATCGCGTAATCTTAGAAAATCTCAAAAAGTCCTTAGCAACTCACTAAAGATCTAATCTTCCTCTTTAAAAATATTTGGATTAACTAAATTTTTGATCCCATTCAGGGGTATTTCGTAACTCATTGAACATTTTCGGATAACCGCCGTCGCTTCGAAAATTACTTCGGTAACATCAACTTCGGACAAAAATTCACCGATTCATAATATGTCCAGTTGTTTTCTACTTAGTTCAAGGATTTCAAGTTATGATTTATTTTACATTGGTTCTCACTTTTCTTATCTCGCCTTTGTTTACAAAATATCTTTTCATCTGATCCCTTATTCGCCCCGCCGAATGCAAATGACTTCCGCTAACACCGACTTCGGACAAAAATTCACTTGTTTGTAATATGTCTTGACCTAAGAAACTTAGTTCATGGTTTTCTAGATAGGATTTAATTTCTATCGGTTCTCATTTATCCAACCTGGTTCTTCCACAAATATCTTAATTATATTATTATTTAATTAACAAAATATCATAATATTATTTTTGAAAAACCCACAACCCTTTTCACACTCAAATTTTGGTTTTCTCTTCCCTTTATTATTATTATTATTATTATTATTATTATTATTATTATTATTTTATTTATCTAAATTAGCTAGAAGCTTAATTAGAGCCTTAATCCCATGATTAGCAATCTTTTAGGATCTAGGGTTTTCATGTTCTTAATCTCACCAATTTTTCTTAAGCTTTTCTAATTGATTAGCAAGCACACTTTATGCTAATATTAGCCATAAACACTTAATTAAAGGATTTTCCATAATCTATCTTAAATATTCTCTTGTTCGTGCTTAAACAATTAGCCATTAATTACTTAACTAATCACTTTCTAATTGTTGATAATTTTCTTAATTATGATTAATCATTTTCTCACAACTATTTCATTGACATTGGTATTTTATGTCCCACATATCATATTAAAAATCATGGGGCAACTTATGCTCCCCAAAATTATATTTAATTTTGCCTCATTATTTTTCAAGGGAAATAATCCCAAAAATTCCTAAAATTAGAGACAACATACTTTCTAATTTTCAATAAATATTTTATTGCCTCTTGGGATTTATCATAATATTTTCGTGGCATTTCATGGCCCATAATTGCATTTCGGGATTTTGACACTTAAATCCCTCTAATTTCATTAGAAATTTCCCTAGACAATAGAATAAGTATCCTACAAGATTTTAAAACCACATATTCACCTATTTCCAAATAGGTATTATTTGCTAAAATATAGTATTCCAGATAGATAATTATCCGGGTATTACAATACATAATGACTAATTCTGGATAACATTCATGCAACGTCATTTAAATTGAAATTCCACCATAAATATGAAGGATTTTAAATCAAAATTATTTGGATCACTACTAGGAAATACCAAGGGCGATCAAATTTTTTTTTCTTGATTTGGTAATTGTTGTGGTAAAGCCCTAATAGTAATTAATTTTTTTTTTCTAATTCCTCATTTTGCAATGGATTTTTTTTTTCATATTTCGTCGCAAATTGTTACATCATTTGTGATGAATTTTTTTCCATATTGCATCGCAATTTGTGATGGATTTACACAATTGTTCAAATGTGGGTAGGCATGCATAGTTGTGACGGATTTACACAATTTTGCGTCCGAATATATCCATTGCAATTTGAAACGATTTTGTATGACACAAAATCCGTTGCAAATATTTCATTTGCAACGAGCATTTTTGTCATGATCATTTTTCCCATGTAAATTTTGTCACATGCCCGTTCTACAATGGATTTTGTCTTTCTAGCAACAGACAAAATGGTTTTTCCCCCTTAGTTGATATATAAACTAAAGTTGTGATAAACCAGTCGTGCTATTAAAGATAAACTTGGCAATATGATAGGTTACAAATATAAAAGATACATACGTACATACAAGATAAAATTTCAAGGATAATGATACTTTACAAATATTTTAATTTAAAATAACAAGATTTTCTTATGAATTCACTAGGCCCGTTTGGTATGGGGAAAATTTGAGGAGGGGAAGGAACCTAGAGAAGAGAAAGGAAGGGAAGGGGAAGGAAGATTTTAAGGGATGAGAGAAAATGGCTTGATGGAAGGTGAGTTGTTTGATAGGAAGAAAATGAAAGGGTGATATGTGGTAAGAAAATCAAGAAATACTTATTTTACCTTAAAAGTTATTAATTCAAAATGAAAAGGAAAAATATTTTTTTTCTAAAATATATATTTTAAAAATATCCTCTTATCAAGTTCGAATTTGTCTAAAATATTGTCCCCGCAAGTTCGAATTTATCTCAAACATTCTCCCGCCAAGTTCGAATTTATCTAAAATATTCTTCTCACAAGTTCGAACTTATCACATAAGTTTGAATTTAATTATATTTTCTTGCATTATAGAAAAATAATTTAGGAGAAGTAAATATATCTAAAAGCGTTACTGTTTCATGTGGGAACTTGGGTTCCTACTAATTTTGGTGGGATTTTATCTTATCACCTTTAAAGGAAGATTGGTGGGCCCAAGTAGGCCTCGAACTTGAGTTTTTGGGAAGATTAAACACAAAAAGTGTATCAAACAAAGGAATTTACTCATTTTCCCTTACCTAATCGCTACACAATAATTTGAAACTTTCGGCGTCTTTTTTGAAATTTCATCCCATGAACCTCTACAAATTGTTGCCGCCATTGTTAAAATTTTTGGTGATGTCTTTAGTAGCGGTTACATAACTGCTACAAATATGGTTAATATCATATAGTAGCAATTCAAAACCACTACAAATTTTTCAGACACGACGTCATCCCAGCCTCATGCAGTAGCGATGGTGAGAAACCGCTACAGTTACAGTAGTGGTTAATTTATACGTAGTAGCATGTTTATATAACCACTACAAAATAGCTTGCAATTGTGTATTTTGTAGCAGTTTTTCCAACCACTGCTAATGTTGTTTGTAATGGTGAAAACCACTAGAAAAACACCATTTTAACCGCTACAAATAGGTTTTTTTTTTTTTTTTTTTTTTTTTTTTTTTGGGGTAGTGTCTTTGCAAAGTCCTACGCTCTGAATCTTGCGCACTTGTGAGCTGAACTTTGTGGAAGTCTCAGTACACAAGCTTGCTTTTGGAATTTTTCTTAATACAAAATGCTCTGACTTGTTATGAAGAGTTTCTGCACGTAAATGTAATGCTTCTAAGCTTAATTATTTTACATTTTTACTCCTTGGTCCATTTAAAAGTACAAAAAATAAACTTACTTCCTAATGATGTATTTGCAAATGATCTTAAAAGAATGAAGCATTGGAGCAGCAGCTCGGTGCTACCACACAGCAACTAGCGGATGCTATGACACAACTGGTGAATCAGCTAGTGGAGATGATGAAGTAGATGTTCGCAAATGACTCTAGGCCCTATTAAAGGACAATAAGGAAAACAACAAGGATAAGGGGCTCGGTTCGGGTGATGATGATGAGGATGAGGATGACTAGGCTGCTAGTATATAGACCTTATTTATGATTTTTGTGATTTTTAATTCATTTTGTTTGCAACATTGTTGTTTATATCTTGTTTTGTTAACGTATAATTTTTTAAGATTGCTATTGTATATATTTCTTCATATACACTTTTTTTAATATGTTAGTCATTATTGTTTATTTCGAAATATTTTTTCTTTATTTGGTAATTGTTTGTGGAAAAGCCCTAATAATTATAATATATATATATTTTTTCTAATTCCTCAATTTACGATAGATTTTTTTTTCATATTCCATCAAATCGTTACATCATTTACTTACTTAATTTGTTTCCATATTTTGTCGCAATTTATGATGGATTTACACAATTGTTCAAATGTGGGTAGGCATGCATAGTTGTGACGGATTTACACAATTTTGCGTCTCAATATATCCATTGCAATTTGAAACTATTTTGGATGACACAAATCCATTGCAAATTTCATTTGCAACGAGGGTTCTTGTCATGATCATTTTTCCCATGTAAATTTTGTCGCATGCCCGTTTTACAACATTTTGTCTTTATGGCAACAGACAAAAGGGTTTTTCCCCCTTAGTGGATATATAAACTAAAGTTGTGATAAACCAGTCGTGCTATTAAAGATAAACTTGGCAATATGATAGGTTACAAATATAAAAGATACATACATACATACATACATGAAAGATAAAATTTCAAGGATAATGATAGTTTACAAATATTTTAATTTAAAATAACAAGATTTTACTTGTGAATTCACTAAGGGCCCGTTTGGTATGGGGAAACTTTGAGGAGGGGAAGGAACTTAGAGGAGAGAAAGGAAGGGAAGGGGAAGGAAGATTTTAAGGGATGAGCGGGAAAATAGTTTGATGGAAGGTGAGTTGTTTTGTATGAAGAACATGAAAGGGTGATATGTGGTAAGAAAATCATGAAATACTTATTTTACCTCAAAATTAATTAATTCAAAATGAAAAGGAAAAATATTTTTTCCTAAAATATATATTTTAAAAAATATCCTCTTATCAAGTTCGAATTTGTCTAAAATATTGTTCTCTCAAGTTTGAATTTATCTAAAATATTCTACTTGCCAAGTTCAAATTTATCTAAAATGTTCTCCCGTCAAGTTCAAACTTGTCGCATAAGTTCAAATTTAATCATATTTTCTTGCATTATAGAAAAATATTTTAGGAGAGGTAAATATATCTAAAAACGCTATTGTTCATGTGGGAACTTGGGTCCCCACTAATTTTGGTGGGATCTTATCTTATCACCTTTAAAGGAAGATTGGTGGACCCAAGTAGGCCTCGGAACTTGAGTTATTAGGAAGATTAAACACAAAAAGTGTATCAAATAAAAGAATTTACTCATTTTCCCTTCCCTTCCACTTATTCCATGTACCAAACAGTCCTAAGGAAATAACTCGCTGAAAAATTATATCGAAAAAGATAAACTTTTTACGGATAATTATAGTTTGCAAATATTTTAATTTAAAATAACAAAAAAACAAAATATTTTCCCGCGACTAGTCGGTTTGTTTGTGGCTATAATTTTTTTCAAGAAATATATTTTTACAATGAATATAATAAATTAACTATACGTTCATGTTCTGGTCCATATATGATATCCATATGCAATCTTGTTAGCCATACAATGTGATGAAAATTTTGTATAACACTGATGCAACGTGATTTAAATTAACCTTTGAATTTTTTATAATGTAGAACATAGATGTCTAACCTCCGATGGACTAGTATATTGATATTGGATAAAGTAGATACCCCAAGATATCTATTAGACAGATTCCAAAGGGAAGATGATTGCTCAAGGATATCTATAAGGCGATACCAAGTGGATCACTGTGCATCACTGTGCACGTATATGGCGTTTAGCCAAAAAGGAGTGGTGTGTGTGCATAGTGAAGCTGAATAGTAAATAGGATGAATAGAGAATGTGTACTTTTTAAATTAACCTCCTATTTATAGATATTACCTTTAGATTTGGGTCCTTGGGCTTCGTGCGTCTTCTGGCCCATGCTTCAGCCGCCTCCCCCCGAATCGGGCATCCCTGATTAGGGTTGTTCCTTGATTAAAGCATTGATTATAGGCCGATTAGGATCCTTCTTCTAGCAGATCCTGGTGTAATTTGCCCTTGTTGGGCCTCGTGGTGCATGACCTCTTATACGAGTCCATAACAGAATTTAAATTCGGCCAAAGATCTAAAGGATTATAAACTATCTATCTTAAAATTAACCAACATTTTATCATAGCTTTTAACAATTTTAGAAATG